>JAUTXW010005163.1:342500-872500 GCA_030620095.1 Kuschelorhynchus macadamiae
TATACTATATAGAGCGTGTTAGAATGTATGCAAAAATATTCATAATACAAATTTAACGTAAAATTTAAAGTTTAATTTTTTTACCGACTTCAAAAAATGAGGAGGTTCTCAATTCCACTTTTAGGTGACGTTTCTCTGGTGGTCTCATATATTTTAATTTGAAATTCGTTTTTTTTTTTGTAATAATAATATTAAAACATATATTTTGTAATAATAATTATTAAAGCGATGAAGGCAGCGAGTTCTATAACTAAATTTACATTTTTTTAAATACCCATTTTGAACTAAAGTGTTGAGATTTGTAATAGACATACAACCCGATTTGCTAAAAGGTATCTCTTTTGCTATCCTGTTATTTAATTTTACGTGTACAGAATGACCATGAAAATTTGCAGCCTCAAAATCTAATATTTTACTTGGCATTTTCGAAAAATGAACATTCGGTTTGAATAAAATGTTATTAGCGGACTACCCTCGTAATTTTTCATCGACATCAAAGAACGAGGAAGTTATCAGTTTCACCCCCTGTATTTTTGTGTATGTTTGTATATCGATTACTCGGCGATGGTTTGACCAATAGGCTCGTTCATATTTTAAATTTTTATCTAGAGTGCCATGACTATATTAAAACCACTAATTTGACTCGAAATAGCAAGTGTGTGGTATCAAATTATTCGTAAAAAATCCTTTTTCCGACTATGCAAATGAGCCACCATCGTTTTATTTCAAAAAATTAAGTTATGACTAAAAATACGATTTGGAGATCTTTTAACCCTCCAGGAAAAGTCACAAAATTCATTAGACGATCAAATCTATTTTTCCATGGTTTCTTGATTCTTCTTAATTGATCAGTGGTTTTAACTTAGTCGTGGCACTCTAGATTGAAATTTAAAATATTATTTTTTTAAAGTGAAATTGTCAATAGTTGACATATGATGTGTCATTGTATTCAGAATGTAATTTTCTACCGAATAAAGTAACAAAACACCGGGTTCCCATTTAATTTTATTCCGGTATAACCGGAAGTTGCCTTATGCTAACTTGAATAAATTTATCCATCCTTTGTATTCCGGTACCTTCAGGATCCTCTAACCTTAAAGCCAACAACGATTTCCTATGCCGTGGGAACTTTAAAAAAATCCGACCTTATTTCTTACCTACATCACTCTTACCTCTATGTAAGATTTCAGCTTTCTAGATCTAGGCATTTGTGATGGACCCTGATGAGTCAGTGAGTCAGGACTTGTCTTATTATATATTAAGATTTTTGTAGCACCCTATATACATTTTTAAAATTCTTAAAATACGGAAAAAAATTAAACAAAACACACGTGTTCAAGCGTTTTTTTTTTCGCTGTCGTTTTTTAAATTGAAAATATGGTGACATTTAGGGGGTGATATCACCCTCTTGGAATTAGAGTTTTCAAAAATACCATCTTATTGAACCTGGACTCCCTAAAATCAACTTGTATGTCAAAATTCAGCTTTCTTCATATATAGTGAGTGAATTTTTAGATAATAACAAAAATAATGCTAGAAAAAACAAGCTAATGATAGCCTTTAATTTTAATTGCATTGTCACTGAAAAATAGTATTGTATTCCCTGAAAATTTAAAAGTCGAATAATTAGTATTCTTTTCAGACAAGTAAATATTAAAAACGTGTAGGAAAAAAATTAAACAAAACACACGTGTTCAAGCGTTTTTTTTTTTCGCTGTCGTTTTAAATTAAATTGAAAATATGGTGAGATTTAGGGGGTGATATCACGTAACATCATTGGTTATTATTAATAATTTTTTTAAATTGAAAACAAAGAGTTTTCAAAAATACCATCTTATAAAATGAACTATTTGGATGGACTCGCAGGAGGCCGATGGTTTGACCGATTTAGATAAAATAAAAATCATATTTGTATGTCAAAATTCAGCTTTCAAGATATATTCAAGATTTTATCATCTTTATTTTAATAATCAATTATATTATACAGGGTGTATAAAAATTAATACAAGAAGCGGAATAAAAGCTCATAGACTGATATTCTGTAGGTCCATATAATTTTTTTATAAACATTCTTATTTTAATAATCAAAGAAATTGCTGCCGCAGGCGCCTATTAACAAAAATAAATATTTTATCCCAACAGTTGCCCTATATGGCGCAACCAATTTAAGTGTTATACATTTATATACTCAAGATATACGTTCATCCGTCAAAGGACATCAAGTTTCGTTTATTATTATGTATATATTGTAGTAAAATAGTATTTTTTGAGCTTCTTCAACGTTAGTATTTTTACAGTAGTTCTTAACTCATAATAGATTCGCGCGACCTACGTTTTTTACGTACTCATTATAATATGTTTAGCCCTTCGCATTTAAAACAGGGGACTTTATTTTTTACCTCTCGATATAAGTGACAGCAATACTAGCGGGTGGCTTCTAGATATCAGCAAACAATAGGCCTTTTGTCGTGAACATAATCTAATTATGCCTGATTAAGCTCGGTTCAGCTGATGCTAGTAAAAATGATCAATCCCGAGACCAACCTCAACTACACCAAAAAACAAACTTTTTCAGGCACAACATAATATGTTCACGAGACGTGGGTTAATATCTTCTTATCTTATAATTTGCTCAGGGTCAGATTATGTTTGTTTAACTAAAATGTCAAAAATTTCATGTCATCATTCACTTCATAACCACTTCCCCTACGTTACTTTTTTCGCAGCAACGGAAAGGGAGCATAAAAGCAAGTAAATTTTGAGGAAGATAATGTAGCGCCAAAAAGCCTAATGTTTGATACTTATTTGGAGTCATCGATTAAAAAGTAATCAATGATAAGTTTGAGCAGATAAATTATTACAATTTTATTACGCTTCCGACGAATAAACTACTGCTGCTTAAGCAGCTAAAAATGATGTTGCTATTATGTACTCGAAGAATAAGCCAATAAAAATTAAGATAGCCATGCCCAAATATAACATGAAAAAGTGACTATAGCATCCGAGCTATTTAAAAACAAATGCCTTTCTAAAGTTGCTTTTTAAATTGGGATCCCCTGTTATCAGCATCATTTTGAAAATTATACGTGCAGGGAGGTAAATAACAATTAGGAGAGGAAGTGGCTAGTCTAGCTGCCTCTGGAATATACAATATTCGAAATATCAGTAGTGGCACATAACATCCGACAGTTCATTAAATTTGGTGTTAGTTAAACCACATACTGGCCCTAAATAGACCTTAATTCCCTCTCAGTCCAAGTACGTGGTAATTAAAACGGAGGCAATTCGCTGTGTTTATACCTAAGACTTTTGTTAATATTGGTCAAAACGAATTTATCTATGGCCCAGTTAAATCATGGTTGTTAATATTTTTTTTAGAAAGTGAAGTAGCTATCGAATGTCTAAAAATATATTTCAAATTATTATGTATTTATTATATTTTTTCCATTTTCATATTTTTTATCAATTTTGATTAAATTCTGATAAGGTTTTTCATGACGATACTAACAATTGAACCTTAATGGGGAACTGCACGCAGTGTTATTGATCATTTGCAAGCCTTCTCCGCTGCAATATTATGTTAAAACTGTAAGAGATATTTATTATTAGGTAAATATGTATAGTTGGACGCTACATTCGAATTTTTATGAAAAAATCTAGTCTAAAATGATAAAATAGAAATAGATTTGCCATTTTCGACCATTTTTTGATCACTTTTTGACGAAAATGCCGTCGCATATATTTTTTTTACAAAATGGCTCTGTACCACCTTACATTTATCCTTCGCCTACATAACTGCAAAATTTGAAATGTTAAATTGTACTTATGTCTCTGTATTTCTGCAGCGCGTGAACCCTTTTAAACCCATTTTTAACCGAAATGTAATTTAAGTTGCCTATACATAGCACAATTTTTTAAGATCGGGCGTGCAGGAAGTTTTTTCTAATACGTAGGTACCATTTGATCTTACTTTGAACTTGACTAGACCTTGTCGCTGATTTTTTATTTTTGCGTGCAGTTCTCCCTTAAGATTAACCAAAATGATTAATAAGTTTTAGACTAGATCTATTTGTCGTGGTGACTTTTATTCCGTCAGTTACGTTTTCCTTATGTAAATTTCATATCTTATAAATGTGACATTAGAACCAATTATTTGTTTTCTCGTTAACAAACGGCCGCGAAGCCCGAGCCCGTTTCGTGATTTACCATTTTTTTTCGTTCGAAAAAAGAGTGTTTTGGGGCGCTTATATCTCGAAGGTGCGTCCTAGCGAAATTTTGCAAGAGACATTTTTCATTGGAAATATCGAGGAGAACAAAAATCTGAACGCATTTCTGTCGGAAAAATGACCGGAAAGTAGAAGTTTTAAGAAAAACTGAAATTTTTCAAAAAAATTTTTTTTTATATATTTGGTTTTTTTATAGAAAAAAGTAGGCGTCCTGTCCGAAAACTGATTACGGCATCGGAAAGTGCTCAAATATGTAAACAAAATAAAATATCTGTGAAGGATTCTGAGTATGTAGATGGGATGCAATTTCTAGATAAAATTTGTAGTTTCCCAAAAATGGATAGGTACATTTTTCCACATTACCCTGTATTACTAGAAAGCTAATACACCTAGAGCGTTAGGTATTTTTTTACGAATGTAGATACTCGTAGGTAGCTATTGACCAAATTTCAAAATTTTAGCTTACACGGCTAAATTACTACGATTTTTCAAAGTTGAAATTTTTAAGTCCAAATTTAGCGGCACGTGGGGCTCACAGTAAACAGTAATCGGAATTAGTTCCTGACAGAAGCATAGAGCATTTATTTGGCTACAAAAACCTCTATAATATTTTCTTCTAGATACTGGGAAAATAGTTGAAAATTCGATTTAAAGGAAAAAGTGCACCCTTTTGGGTACAATTTCTAGGTTTCTCCGAGATGATCAAACATTTCAAAACATCCATTCATCCTTGACTTTCGTCACTGTCACAAGTATATTTGAATAAATATTTAAGTAAAAATTATTTAATTTTAGAGACTCTGGGTATTTTTAAAATTGGCAGCATAAAATTTAAATGTTTTTAAGTAGCTAGCTACAATTTGAAGGATAATACTTTCCCCAATTTTATAAAATATCTCTAATCACAATGAAATTGTAAAAAGAAGATTATTGAAATTTTGAAAATTTGTAGTGAATATAATCTTCCTCTTCGGGGTAAACGGCTTAATAGGGAGTTTTTTTGGGGATTAGTGCAGTACAAAAATTGATTTCATTTTAGAAAAACAAGAATGTTTCAAAAGTTTTTAAACGGGCCTTGAAAAGCATTCAGAGTGAAATATTACAGTATATGTTGGAAATATGCAGACAACACATTGTACAAGAAATTAAAAACTCCTTTTATTGCAATAATGGCTAATCATCTACTGACATTTCGATTCACATGCAGACGGTTGTAGATTTTCTTAATTTTAGTGGGTTGGTAGGATCTAAGTTTAATAAAACGCTTTTTTAATAAGTCGCCGTTTCAAATAACACATATATTCTTCTTCAGAGCTCTGAAACTAAGAGAAGTTCGTTTCAATATTGATTTTTTAAAATTAACTAGCTTTTTGTGAAGAGACCAGCCATTTTTTATTTTCGGAAAGGCGAAAATACATAATATTATTTACTCTGTTTTTATCGAATGGTACGCAAATGCTAAAATGTTGAAAACTATAATTAATTATTTAGGTTTTAATAATATTAAAGTAATACATTTTAGGATTTAAAAGAATAAAAAGATATCAAAAGATATTTAAAAATATTGAAAAGTATTTTATGGGTATTAAAAATTATAAAAGAATATTATAAATACAAAGAGTCAATTAAAATATTTAGATCAGCTAAGAGTATTGTATTCAATATAGAAAATAGGTAGTTTAGTTCTTATAGTGGCAAAAAACAAAGAAAAAACAATAAAAATTTTTATTTATACCTAACATCCTAGAGACAGATGAAAGAAAAACAATCAAGAAGTAAATTATATAAAGTTCATAAAATTATCTTTTTAATTGTTTGAAATTTTTCATAACTCCATTCCGGCTTTTTTATGACTTAACAAATTTTACAGAAAACCGCAGTTTACAAAAAATGTATTGTTTATTTTACTAATTTATTATAATTGACGCCAATTTACATTATTGCAGCCAAATGAGGTTGACATGTGTCACATTTATACAAAATAAAATTGACCCCTACAAAAGATTCTAATATACTGTATACAAAAGGACTGAAATTGTTAATTTAAAAATGGTCAAGAGCCATTTCCCCCGCCTTTATACTGATTTGGACTATATAATTGTATGTGTCTATTTTTACAAAAATATTTCTATTGTTATTCTCAACTAGCCCAAGCCATCCTGGCTTTGCATGCAATAAAGTATCCAACTGAAGCTTAGACACTTATGTATTTGCGAGCCTATTTGTCTCAGAAATTCATAATTATTAGACAAAATTTTAAATAACTCTAAAATGGGATTTTTAGTAACTGTTTAAAAAGGTTTTAACGAAATAAAATTGAATTAGAATGCTATTTGCACTAAAGAAACTTTATTAGCCCCTAGGACAGAAATTTGAAAAAATTAAGAAATAATTTTTAGGTGGTTATTTTTAAAGCCCACTAAATATTTAATCCACCGTAACATTTAATTTATTTAAAAAAATATTGCACAAGTATTGAAACTATATTTAGATAATTATTTTTAAAAGGCATTAACAAAGGCATCGTATCTACATGATACTTAGTTGAAAAGATATTGTAAAAGAGTAAAAACTTTTTTCACTCTCTCAAGAGCAAAATTTTGGAAAATCTAAAAACTATAGCTGGTCTGTCCTAAAATCACATTTGGTTGAAGATATATTGTGGAAAAGTAAAAACTAAGTAAAAAACCCATTTTACCTTCTTAGGCTTGAAGTTTGAAAAATCTCGCAATAGATTTTTAATTATTAATTGTTAAATTAATTTGAATGAAAGATATATTATTGTAAACAAAGTAAAAGCCGAGGTAGAAGCAAATTTCACTCTTTTAAGAAACTGGTTTTTAAATAATCATTTTTTAAAGTCATCCACAAAAGAATTGTTTTAAATCTCATTTAGTTTAAGAAATTAGTATTGCGAAAAAAATAAAATTACATTTCACCTCCTTAAGGGTAGAGTTTTAAACAATTTCGAAATAGATTTTAGATAATTATGTCTGCTGCTGTTCCAAAAAAATGTCAAAATTATTTATAAAAAATAGATTTCCTAAAAAATATCAAATGTTTACGCTAACGGCCACCACAATTTTATGACATTTTTCTTAATTTTTTGGGAATTTTGGCTTAAATGGTCCTCTAATGATTTTCAGGATATTTTAAACCCCTAAATACAATAAAAATGAATGTTCATTATGCCTAAAATTTAAGGGCTTCACTCATACCGGTGATAATGAAGCCCAAGGGAAATTATGATTTTTTAAGAGGGGCAATAACAGCTTATTAACAAAGTGCGAAACGAAGGAATTTTTTTTAGTCATCGCTTATTTTGAGGGAGGATTTAAAGCCCTAGATTCAATAAGTCTTAAATCCATCCCTGTTTTTAGTATTGAATTTATTTAAGATTGAATTATGTACGACCGAATAGGGGGGCATGGGGTCTCAACATTTAAAGGAGCGGGTGCAAAAAATGTCTGCTGTCACTGTCAGATCTAAAAAATATGAAAATATGGCGAAGGCAAGCGAATAATAAAGTTTTAATTGCCATGAGAAATAAATCTTGTCTAACTGTGGAACTTTCATAATGACTCTGGGGGTAAATGTTTAGGATAATAATAACTATTGTGTAAGTGAGTGAGTGTAATATAGATTTTAGGGAGAAGATCTTTATTTTACTAACTATAGAGCATATATTTTAATTTTGTTCCTAGTTAATTTGGACAAATATTTTCTTTTCCGGGAGAATATTTTTATAGAGTATTCACCCAACTCCGAAATATTTTTATCAAATATAAAGATTTAAATATCTTCTAAAAAAAGGTATTAGGTAAATTTTTTTGAAAATTCGTCTTGTAGAATTAGAATTTTGCTTATTAAAATATAACACACAACATATTTGTAATAAGTTTTATTGGTGGCGACAAACTAAAGATATTTGTTATCTGAATTCAAATGATAGCTTTTCAAAATTTGTAGGTAACAGAATACATAAGGTTAAAAAAAACATTTATATATCTATGGTGCCTTTGAAATATTTTTGACAAGCACAACATGCTGTCCATGTCGGCTTAACATTTATTTTACATTAACTATAATTAATATAAACATTTGTCTACATAATTTATATATAATTGAAAAATAATATCTGCTACGCTTAGCGAACATAATTAAAGAGAATATTTAACTTGACTGCTTTTAATGTTTTCATCGTCTTTTAGATTTTCGGTAAGGAGGAACCCGTAAATTTATTAAAACTGGATATTTAGTACTTATACTCTATTAGGTAAGTATAGGTCAATTGGATGGTAATTACTGGCCGAAGTTAATTACCCCTGTAGATCACGTCAACTGAAAAATTTCAGAATACGCCAACTAACCTAACCAAAAGTTAATAAACCGGCGTGAAAATTCGTTTGTTCCTGTTATTGTTAAAATATGAGCTTATAATTAGATTTTCCTCTCCACCCGATATGTCTACGATTACTGGAAAAAGGCAGTTATTGACCGAAAATCAGTTGACAAACGATTATTGCTCGAAAATGTCAGCTGGAGAAACAGTTTGCCTAGGACGCCAACTGACCCAAAAATAATAGTTTGAGAAGAAAATTCGTTTATTAATTAAATAGATATACTCTAAAAATAAACTTTTTGAAAATTGCATGTAGCAACCCTAAGATAAAGAATAAAATCTTAGAGTCTTGTTAAAGATTGGACATAAATACCATATTAGTTTAATATTTAGATAAACTAACTATCTTTTAGATTGCTACATGTAATTTCAAAGACAGGGTAACTAGTGCGACATATAGGGTAATTAGTGAAATATACCGTCTACTCATTGCGACATACAGGATGCTTAAAAACGTTTTTAAAATATGATTCTATTTAGGTTTATAATATTTTTACTTAGGTAATTTGATTCAGATTTTTACGTGTTCGCAAAATAATTTTTTGGTTAGGTTAGGTTAGGTTACATGATTCTTTTTAAATGATCGTCTGGTTGCCGAGACCGTTCAACACTATTTTTTCTGTTGTTTTATTGCGTATTCTCTTCTATAAAACCAATATGTTTTTCTTCAATAACATTTCTGGACGATGTGGTGAATGCGCTCTATATTCTTATAATTCCACTGGAAACTCATCGTGCCATCGAACGGAAAAGGCAAAACAAGATTTGCCGTGTCAGCTAGTTTAATATAAATAGGACACAAGCAAACAAATGCTTGAGCGCAAAGTTGTAAATTCTAGATACTAGACCTTTCTCGACCCCAAATTGTCTATATGAAAAAACATATTTTTCAATTTATAGGTTATTTAAAAGAAAAAAATGAATATTACAGGTCAATAGAAATTAAAAAAAAATACTTAACCAAGCAGCTAGGGCCCACAGGGGCTTAAATATTTTAATGTATGTAGAACAAAAAAATTATATCTCCCCTACATATGTTTTTAATCTTTTTGTCAGAGGAATCTTTATTAGGATCAAAACAGTTAGGGTGGCAGAAAATGCTACGGAGGTCCTCTACATTACGGTAGAAATGTTACAGAACTGTTAAATAAAATATTTCCAAATAAAGGGATTGGAAATCAAGGTTTTGTTGTGGTGACCGAGAAGTCCTTTCCTTAATTTCTTTGACTTCTACCTTTGGGAATTTCTTCAAAACTTTTCTGTGTCCGATATGATATGATAAAGTTTTATTTAAAATTAGAAAGTTAATTCAAATACGTACTGAAATAAAACAATTTAATTTGAATATTTACTATAAGTTTTGATAATCAAAATTGTTATTTTTAGATAAATCTGGTGAATAATTTAATCAAACCACATAAAGTGTATTATTTTTAAATGTTAATATTATAACAACACCGTACCTTTCAGAAATGCGATGATCGGTTTAAAATTTTTTTTTCAATTTGAGGAAGCGTTTTTGACATGGAAACATCAATATTTTAGTATATTAGTATTGTTTTAGGGTTTTTTTAGGGACAATTAAAAAACTGATATAAAAATTTCAGACCCGTATTTAAGAAGGAAATAAAAAAAGAGCACGCCAATAAATTTGTCATGAAAAGTGCCTTTACAAATGGCATGTCCTATTTCCAAAGTCTCGTGAAATAGCATAATAGCATATTTTCTTAGTTTTTTTCTCCGGAAATGTTAAAAAGTTTATAAATTTCTCGACGGCATATTAATAACCCTTAAACCGTTCCAGCCTAACACGTTTCGCATCTCGTATAGATTCCGAGATCCTTACGATTAGGACCGAAATGGGGAGAATTGTATGTTATTGGTAGACAAACGACAATTAAATACGGAGGTTGTGCACATTTTTGCGATGTTATTAAAAATTTTGTTAAGAGCATCGGAACGCTTAAAATTTTTAAGAATTCAAGGTACGAAAATGGCTAAAATCAGTCAACTTTGCATCCTAAAAAATATTTTTGTTTTTCTGATATAAAAATTACTTTCGCACATCCTCACAATAATCAGGATTTAAAATCTTCAAAGACTTTTTAATTTAGTTAGCAAACACGACCAGCATTTTGGTCAAAAGCCGGCCAAATTTTGTACTTTTTTCGGCCGCAAAAATGTTGTTAATGTTTTTCCTTTCTTGTGGCTGGTCGTACTTCGGTGCTTGTGACTGTGCTGAGCAGAAACGGACTATTTTTTTTTAATTGATGAAAGCTAAATTTGTTAATGTACAATATTCATGTGATTTTAATTTCTGTTTACGTATTTAAGCGTTTTCATTCAAAGTAGTTCATAATATTTTAAAATGTTACATTTAGGGATTTTGGCACGGTCTTCGTTAGGTAATTATTGCTAAATAAACCAGTTAGTTCAGTTTTGAACAATGGTCAACATTTTCTGAATAATATTTTCAGTGCGTTAAGATTTCGTCTATACATGCAGTCTAAAACAGGTCAGGTGAATGTCAGAATACATTTGGATTGAGAACAGAATTTTTCTATCCCTCGTAGGTATTCCGTAACGTGCATATTTATAATACGCCAACATTCCTCTTATTGCATCATTTGGCCAGGTTTACAGGGAGATGCACATGACTCGTTAAACAAGTCTGTTCTTGCTTATTACATCTAAATAGCACATCTCGCCAATAATGCGTTTAGTAGTAGACCAACCATATACGAAAAAATTTCGAGTTCAGGGTGTTCCGTTTTCGTTGTTTTTATAGGGTATCTCTTTTATTAGTGAAGATAGAGGGTTGCGGTTTTAGCGACATGGTGCTACTTTTTTGTGAAACGAAAGTTAACCTAAACAAAATTTTCATAGCCTGCTTCGTTTTTTAGATACAGTGTGAAATTGAAAATATTGAATTTTTGTTCCACCCTCGGATTTCGGTTGTTGTTTAACTTATCGAAAAGGTAAAAACGGGCTGTAATACAGTTTTTTACGTAGAATCCATTGGCGTAGTCAGATTTTTTTATATGGACTGTGGTTTTTGAGATATAACACAAATTTATAATTTTTTAAATGGGAAATCCCGAATATTTTTATTTTTATTTATTCAGTTCACAATAAGCTTTTCGGAAATATATAATAGTATATACTTTTCTATTCGAATCGCCCAGTAATGTGCATTTTTTTAGAGACAGACTCAGTTTTTGGTAGTAGGCTGGGACTGCTTACAAAACAAATGGATTTTTCAGGTAAATTTTATTTATAGTAACAAGAATTTTTTAAAAAATTCTACAATAAATTATAACTTTGTATATCCTTGTTTTATACTATTTTAGAAGAAATGTTCAAATTTGAGCAATTTATTAATTCAATAATTATAATGTAAAATGTAAGTAGATTTGTAATAACTATCATAGCATAATTTATCTTACATTGTTATAATTTTAGCCGGTTGTCTTGAAGAAGGTTCAAATTCGGACCGAAAACTCGGTTCTACAATAAAAAGAATTATTATTAACCTGTTAAACCAGTGAATCCATCAATCTTGAAATGTATTATTAATTGAATAAAATGAACATGTTAATAATTCTACCTCTAATACATCCAAACAGCAAGTAACAACAAACAACAAAAATCCTACCATTAAAGTTCACTAAAGTAAACAGAAAACTAAATCCATAACCTAAAGACATTGCTCGAAATGATCCATTTTGCCTTACACAAAGCCTACATAAATTCTTAATGCATTGAAAATACTAATCTGCCGCTGTTGCATTTCATTGAATGCCCTTCTTGCAGCGTTTATTAAATCGGCTAAGGTGTCTTGTCTTGTCCTATATATTTTGTTTCTTAAAGTACCCCACAGGAAGTTATCCAAAACCGAGAGATCTGGCAATCTCGCCGGCCATCTTACAGGATCATTGGTTCCTATCCATTTTCTAAGAAAATTATTTTCCAAATACTGCCATGTTCTACCGGAATTATGAGCAGGTGCTCCGTTCTGGTGAAAATATATGTCGCGTAAATAGGCCAAAGGCAGATCATGTAATTCCGGTAGAATAAGTTCCAATAAATAACATCTGGTATATATACATTATTTTTGAAACCAATATAAAACAAGAAATATTAAACCCAAACCTATACCCTGTCATTCGCGACGAAATATTCGATGCTGGTTTTCTTGCGACAAGTATCTAGAATTATGCTTATTTAATACCTAGGCGCTACTTATATAACATGTTTCTATAAAAGTGTTTCATTTTTTAGAT
This sequence comes from Kuschelorhynchus macadamiae, assembly GCA_030620095.1. NCBI lineage: Eukaryota > Metazoa > Arthropoda > Insecta > Coleoptera > Curculionidae > Kuschelorhynchus > Kuschelorhynchus macadamiae. Next base: position 355,412 of record JAUTXW010005163.1, read on the forward strand.
AACATTCGAGATTTTTCTGCAAGAACTTGAAGAATCTACATCAATGGATGCCAGAACGTTAACTACATCTTCCTCGTTTTCCTTGTTACAAGTGTTTTCTTCGCGGCTTGTTGAAAGATCCGAAATCAACTAGATCTCATTCTAAGAAATGTAATATCAGGTTGTCTTCATTCTGGATACCTATGCCACCAACAGCTTCATCAAAATGTATTTATTATAAAATACGACGAATGCTAAGCATACCTTAATAAATATAGTTTCGAAGCCTCGCTAACATCTTCGTTAGAATGTGCATAGCAAAACGAAAATAACATTTTTTAATATAAAATTTAAAATAACTGTTGCGGTTATCTAAACTAGCTTCAAAACGAACAAGAGGTTTTTAACAAGTAATTTATTTACATGCACGACAACAATTTTCTTTTGTTTTGTTTAGGCAATCCCAGCCTACTACCAAAAACTGGGTCTATCTCTAAAAAAATGCAAATTACTTGCCGCTTCGAATAGAAAAGTATATACTATTATATATTTTCGAGAAGCTTACTGTGAACTGAATAATATCTCAAAAACGATAGCTCACATAAAAAATCTTAGTAGGCCACTGGATTCTACGTGGAAAACTGTATAAGAGCAGTTTTTACCTTTTCGATAAGTTAAACAACAACCAAAATACGAGGAGGACCCAAAAATGCAATATTTTCAATTTCACATTGTATCTTAAAAACCGAGGGGGCTATGGGTCATCTTTCGGTTCACAAAAAAGTAGCACAATGTCGCGAAAACCTCTCTATCTTCACTAATAAGAGAGATACCCCATAAAAACAACGAAAAAGGGACACCCGGTACGCTATTTTTTGTTTTTTAATTTACTCTGACTGTGACTAAATTTAAAGTTAATGCCTAGGCAGTGCGTAAATAGTTTTTGTAACGTGTGTGGAGAACTAACTGCAAAAACGGAATTTTACACCCCGTGTGCAAAAAGTTTACAAAATTTATTTCGGAGTTAAAGTTGGAGACCAAGACAAACCGAAACGACCGAACCGAAAATAATATTACAGATTGCTATTTTTGCCTAACGAATATTAAAGGGATTGGAAGTATTTTAATCTACAATCAGCTTTACGGTCCATCAAATATAATGAGCAACTTCCTGTCCGAAAGCCCCCAGAATCTTGGACCTTGGATGAAGTTCAAGTGATATAGAGATCGTAAAGGAAATGACAACCGACTCCTTATTTGATGTGCCAGGCTGTTCAGGATCGCCGCGTTTGATTTCACAATACGAACTTAATGACTTAAATCGAGTTTAAATCTAGCAAAATCACAGTCAGAACTTTTAGCATCCGGACTAGAAGGACGAAATCTTCCCCAAAGTGGTGTAAACATTACTTCTTACCGAAAAAGACAAAAAGATCCCATACATTCCTTTCTTCACTAATCAGATTTATCATATTTTTCAAATATGAATAGTTTGTTTAACGCATTAGGGCGGAAACATGAACCAAAATGATTGGCGTATGTTTATCGATTGTCCTATACTTAGTTTAAAGGCGGTATTGGTTCACAACAATATTCATCTGTACTTATGCAGTTCAAAAAAAAGGACTCATACAACAACATGCAAGTTCTTCTAGACCATATCCATTATAATGAATATATTTGGGCCATATGTGGAGATTTAAAGGAAATAGTTGTTCTTCTTGGTATGCAAATGGGGTATACTAAATATTGCTGTTTCCTTTGTTAATGGAACAGCCGTGCGCGAGATTGTCATTATGTACAGAAAGAGTGGCCCATACGCCACGCACTAACTCCAGGACTAAAAAATGCTACCAAAGAACCATTAGTTGTTCCCCAGAAGGTATTACTTCCACTTTTGTATATAAAATTGGGATTGATGAAGAATTTTGTTAAAACAATGGAGCGAACTGAAAGAGATATCTTGTATCTAAAACAAAAATTTTCCAAAAAGTTATCGTCTACTGCTACTTTAAACTGGCTATTACCAGTCGTTATTCTTCTTTTGCAACTTAGAAGTAAGAATTACAGTAATTATTTACTACAAGTAAACTATTAGCTCTTGTACTTGAGGTTCCGGAGATAGGGGGCGCTGGTATGGGATTCGGTCGGTGTTTTGTTTACTTTTCGCCTACGTGGGTTTCTTATAAGGTTTGTTGTTTTAGCGTCTCATTTTACTAGTTTTGTGATTATCAAAATAAATATTGAGTCAAACAAGAAGTTCTTAGCCGTTGGCCATATGGAGAAATGTATTTAAGCCTGGTTCACCTGCTTTTTGCTTGTTTGCTTGTAATTATAAAGTGGTTGTGATGAATGTATAAACGACTCTGACTCTAAATGTCATAAGTTTAAGTTTACTCCAAGAAAAGTTATTAAATATTACATATTATGATATTTTGGTTTTATTTTGCTGAAAAAGACAATATTGTTTCATGTGTTAGTATATGCTTTATTTCATTCAGCACCTCAATCTGAGGTAGAAGCTTTCTAAGATTAGCCTAAAAGAAACTTTATTTTGTAGGCCTTCTAAATTTACTTGGCAGACAACTTTCATTTATCGCTTGCACAAACATTGTTATTTGTTAAAAATCTTAATGAAAAAGTAAGTTTGTACTAGATAGTTCGAATAGATTATTAAAGTAAAACATTAACATAACCCTACATTTACAATTGACGCTGACAGAGGTTGTCAATATAAAAGTAGATTAATTTAGGAATATTTTACGAAAAACTAACGATAATATGGGTGCCCCATCTAAACCTTTAAAATTTGGAGGGTGGGCTTCTATTATCGCCATTATCATTATAAAGTCATTGGATTTAGTTGGGTATGTGTTGTGTTATCGTCTACGAGTAACAAGTTAAAATGGTTCACAATGGCTTCACATACCTTAAGAAAAAAAAAGTAGCTTTATCACAACTTGGTTATGTCATACCTGAACAAAACAACCTAAAGCGGTATTTTAAGGAAACAAAAAATAAAAACGAAACAAAGGGTTTTGGTTATAATAGATGGCAGAATTATAGTATTAAATTTTGAATAACCGGCGGAATGTTCGCATATCGTAACCGCTTGGTAATAATATACAGTATAGGTTTAATGACCGACTAGACTTTGTAGATAACTTTATTAGTACCACTTTAGTGTTCAGGACTTCAGTGTAATTGGCTATAATTGACAGTTGCGTATTTAAAAAATCCAAAACTATAAAAGCGTATGGGAGCAGTCGTAGATTCTTGATCTTAAGTAATTTTCTCAGTAAAGAAACGCGGCCAACCTAAAAGTAAAAGTTCAATATGATGTTTGTTTTTGTGAGTATAGGTATTAAAAATGGACACAAATTAAACATTACGTTAAAAAAAGAATCACTTTTTATAATAAGATATTTAATGATAATTACTATTTAAACAAAAGTCCAAAATTACATTTTTGAGATTTAAATTGGCCAATACATTTGACTAAAATGTATTCAAAATTAACGAAGTTTAAAGGCGTGTAATTTTTTACGAATATGATTAGCATATTTATCAGTGAAATTGCCTGCGTTTTAATTTTAGGTCGTTAGAATAGCCAGAAAACTAAGTGAAACGCATGTACCCTACCTCAAATACAAATAACGTATTCTATACGCTCTACGCCATAATCCCAATTTGAATGTTTGTAGTCGCCACAACTATTTTGTTACAGTTACATATTATTCACGAAATAGTTACTCTAATATTGTTCCCTATTTTGGTAATGTTTTGGTTATTGTGATAACAATGACGTATTCATGACTAAAAGTGCTACTTGGGATGTCTCTCAAAATTCATGAAATATTGTTTTCCGCGTATAAATTTATTCAAAAAATATGTTAAAGGAATAAATTACCAATAGACTAGATAAAGAGATCAACATAGGCAAGCTTTTCACGTCAAAGATTTGTTTGGAGTTTATTATTATTGTCATTTTATATTGTTAGTATTTTTGTTTCTTAAAATCTTCTGTCTCTTAGTCTTCAAATTAGCTTTTTGGCTACTTTAACTAGCATTGTGGACCGCAAACTGCCCGTTTGACGAAGGTATGTCAATATTAGCTTTTAATCAAAATGTCGTAAACTGCATTATATTTACATTTCAGGCAATTACACGAGAAGATGTTTGACATAGTAATTGTGCTGAGTCCTTTGAAAAGCAAATTTGTTTGTAACTGGTAAGTAGTTAAATATTGATATTAGTTAATAGTAAAGCTCTCATGGTTTTGGTAAAATCATGACTCTTGGGATTAGACCTTGTCAAATTGAAATTACTATCCGTCATTTCAAACAGAAGGAGTATGTAAGTAAAATAGTAAAATTCCTTGCTCCAGTGGTGAAGTACATGTACATGTTCAAAAATTTCGATAGATTCTCAGATCTTTCGTTTATAAAATGCTGGCAGCGACGCTAGCACTTTGGTTTCTTTTAAAATATGATATGCCCTGTGGTATGCTGGTGTTCAGCTATAGCAGATTAAACAATTTGTTTATTTTTAATACATCATTCATGTTCCTTAAGTCTAATAGATATTAAGGGTCCTGTGTCTCCCACATACACTTCTCCACATGAGCAGAGAATATAATATACTTCTTCTGTTTGAAAAGGTACAACATCTTTCTCATGTGTATTGAAGATTGTACGTTGGTTGGACCACCGAAGTAATCGTCCTATTTTGTCTATAGTGTGTGGGGAAGAACAACTACCTAATAGTAGCTCCTTATCAGTAACCTTATGGCGGAAAGTCCTTATGAACTTACCAATACATGCGAATGGCAGCCAATCATCGTTTCGGAGAACTGTAGGTTGCAGGTTCTCGGGTACACCTTTAGAAATTAAAAGGGCGCCACCTAATTGACTGTGACTCAATTAGGAAGAAATCTATATTGATATTGAAATGCAGACAAAATAAAAATTTGGAGGGCTTTTCAATAAAACACTATATAAAGTGGAGACTGTCAAATTTTAATGATACCTTTTGTTCTTTGAGATGTGAAATTTAGCATACATTTTAAAATTCAATTGACATGAAGATAAAAAAAATAAATTAAGAAAATGTAAATATATATATATAAAATATATCAAATATGTGAAATGTGATAGAACGTTATTACCATTATTATATCAACCTATGAACTTCTGGCGAAATGTCATGACACAAATATGTAAATATGAAAATTAAATAGCGCACACGGAAATCAAAAATTCATGAATTTTCTTTTACCACACTGCCGCAAGGCAAAAGTTATAAAAATATAAAGTATTTCGCCATGGCTTTTTTACAAAAAATAGGTTACTTACTTCCTTTCTGTTACCTTATATAAAATTTATAAATATAAAAATTAAGAATTAATTCCTCATACTATTACAGGAAGGAACTCCAAAACCATTGTAGAACTCTTGGTTTATGTACCCCAAAAATTACACCATAAACTTGTACTATATCCCAAAACCATATCTTGAATTCTTAACCTGAAACACTACAAACGATTGTTTGTCTTAAAATTAAATCGACACGGAATGTGCAAAAACAAGTTATTTACAACAAAACTATTCAAAGACATTGCCTTACCTCTAGTCATCTAGAGGGCTCCTTCGACCTCAACTTTCACCAACAAAGGGAATTTCCAGACATCTGGAAAGGCTTCTCGAGAACCGACAGCCAAAACAAAATTCATTATGCCATTCTGTTTATAAGAGATAATTGCGAGTTAGCTCACAGCAGGAAACTAATTTGAAAATCGACTTACCACGTGGTTGATCAAATATGGAACCAAACAAAACGGGACCAAAATTTAGGGCCAGATGATGTCCATAAATAGGCCTTAGACTTTCAACAGCACTGCACTTTAAAAAGAAATTGTACTTACGACATACTTTCAGTACTTAAAAAAAAATCGGTCCATTAAGGCACTTTTATAAAGCGGGACACATGTTGCACCTCTAAGGAGAGCCAATAGAAAGGAGCGAGAAAATCAGCTCAGAAAATTCGAAGAATGCCATAAAATAAAATAATAATTACAGTGGAGTCCACTGCTGGCGCCACTAATAGAAGGGAGTAAGAACCCGATAACATTCGGTGTCTCCGAATAGAGCTGGCGAATTGCTCCTGAGCAGAACCAAAATTATAACTTAAATGAAAAATCAGACACTGTCAAAGCTGGCTGGATGCCGAAAAATAAGAAACCAATAAAACCATAGTGAGAAGAGAAAGGCAGGAATATTCCGAATATTTTTAAACAAAGCAAAAACAAATTTCTTTTGTCTTAATTTAGAGAAGTTGAAAATACTTGAATTGAGGTATGTAAAACGTAATTTACATACAAGTCTTGATATTTTAAAGGCCATATTTAACTGCAAAGTTATAATGTTCAATTTTGTTTCAGATTACTAATTGGCTTAAAATAATGAAAACTGTTACTATAAACTAACTAATTATACATAAATTTAAAAATGCTATATGTCTTGCAAAAAAGAAGAGAGTAAATATGTTTATCATAATTCAAGTGAACGAAACAAAAAAAAATCAGAATATTTTATTGTAAATGAAAAAATATATTCAGTATCTTATTAACTAAAACTGATTATATTATTATATTCAAAATATGTCTTTCGTAACATCCTATTTTTCTCTTTCTTTTATAGATATGTAAATTTGGCTTAGGTCAGTTTCAATTTTCTTTCCTGTTACTATAAACTAAATAATTATACATAAATTTAAAAATGTTATAATTATGCCGATTTCTTTTCTGTTGGATGGTGGTGGTTGCATTTAAATATCTATTTGTATGCGTCGATTTTCTATACACAGATTGTTCTAATGTATTATTTTCCTTCCTTTGAACAAATACATCAGAAAGGGAATTGTAATGTTCATTAAGGTGATCCAGAAATATAAGGAGACTTTCCTGTCCATGGCCAAACAATAAAAGTATCATCTACATACCTGAACTAGTGTTTAGGTTTTAGTGGAGGACTCTATAGAGATATTGGCTACCACAGGTGATAGAGGAGATTCCCATGGCTGCCCAAGTTTGCTCATAAAAAGTTCCTTGAAAAATGTAATAAGAAAATGCAAGACAAACATCAACTGGATCCATTAAGTTATTATCAGGATTATTATGTTCCAATATATCTGGAATAGCCGCTAACAGAATATCTGGGGTAGCCAACTGGATTGCCTTAAAATTTTCCTGAAAATGTGCCGAGTTTTTTATATACGAGTCTGTTTTTTTTGAGTAAACAAACTAAGAAAAGTTGAAAGATATTTACCTAATTTGTATGAGGGCGAGGTTATAGCACTGACGATCGGTAGAAGTGAAACATTATTCTGGTGTGTCTTGGAAAGACAGCAGAATTTGGGAATCTTGGAGCTGATTGGCTCTAATGCTTTTTTTCCGCTAGCTGCTAGTAGGGTGGATGCGCTAATAAGATTGGTGATGCGTTTTTTTCTATTCTAATTGTAGGGTCTGCCTGAATAACCTTTTAGGTAATGTTGTATAAAAATTGAGTTACCGTTTTCACGTATTCCGTTCTGTCTATGACGACTGTTACATTGCCTTGATCTTCTGTAAATATCAGGATGTCTGTGTTTTCATTTAAGGTCGTTTTTTCGGCTGTGGGGAGATTCGACTGCGTGGGTTTTCAATTTGTAATGATCTTCGCTGTCTCATATCTCACTTCATCGGCTCTCTTTCACCTGGGGTAGCTAATATTTTTATGGAGTCCTTTGAGGGTATTGTTTTAACATCCGCTCCACTAAAACCTAATCACTGGTTCGGGTATTTTGTTGTTTGGCCTCATGGGCAGGAAAATCTCCTCATATTTCTGGACCACCTTAATCAACAACATCGCAATACTAAATTCACAACGGAAATTGAATGAATGCAACGATTCACTCTCCAGATTTATTTGTTCAAAGGAAGGGAAATAGTACATTAGGACATTCTGTGAATAAAAAATCGACGCATACAAATAGATACTTGAATGTAAATTCCCTCCAAAATATGAATGTGAAGAATTTTTTTTTGGGAAAACACAAAAATCATTAAAACTGAAACAAAAATTATACTTCTTACACAAGCCCTGTAATATTATACATATTTCAATTTAAAAATTGAATTTTACGTTAATGAAACAAATAGTTCCTAATCTACATACTGCGAAGCTGAAGAGGCAAAGACCCGATAAACAAAACAAGGAGGGCTGAATTTTCATTGCAACGAGATGATTAATTGATTTTTGTGTTAGATTTCGAAGCCTTTTTCATACAAAACTAAATATATCCTTTAATTTGAGATCGATTGACAGCAGTTTTTAAACTTTCTGGACTTGTCGTTTGCGATTTGTATGTTCGTTGTTCAGGATTCGCAGAAAATGTGGTTGTGACATATTCACGGTGCTTTATACTAATTTACATCCGATTTAATTAAAGCCGAAATCTGCACGAAAAAAAAAACAGGTCACATGTATTTGCTAGAGATTATTCTGCAGCTACAAATTTCACCCAGCTGTGTTTACGCTTATTAGTATTGGTTTTGTTAATATTTGCTCTAATATAGTTTATTAACAAGCAGCGTGTTAATCCAAGTTAGTAGCGTCTTTAACTTAAAATGAGGAAAAAAGGAAAAGTTACTGATACTATTATATTGTTTAATCATACTGGTAAAATTCTTCGTCCCTATGACATAAAGTTTCAAAGAAATCTGCTTTATTTCTATTTAACTACGGCTATAAATTATTAGCGAGAGCAAAACACTTAAACGTGTATCAATCAAAACATGTAAGGTAAAATGTATTTATTATATGAATAGAATGATTTAATATTATTTTTATTATGATAACTAAGAGTTAACAAATGTATCGAAAAATATCGGACAATGGCCCAAAGAGAAAAGTCAATTTTTGTCAAGCCAGGGGATCTAGATGGCCACGCAATCGGTCCTCCCCTTCCTATCCAGCGTTCCTGAAATTGTTCATTGAGAAATTCATGAATGTCAGCCCTATGGTGAACCATGGTCATGCATAAATCATGTTTGATCACGGACAATAATAATGATATGGTATAACAGAGGTCTAAAATCTTCCCTCAAAAACTGGAGTTGTCGGTATGCAGTAAGCCTTTCTTCAAATAAATGCGGACCGATGACAAAATTTCCACTAGTTTTGACTAGTTGTCAAAATATAGTGAGGATTTTCAGTAGCGTAGTAATGAAAATTATGTCATTTCCATTTTTGTGGAATATTGCTTCGTCAGTAAATAACACAAAGTTATACTCATTTAATTCTCAAAGGAGTTGAATGTGGTATGGGTGAAACTTGTTTTAGTTTTTAGAATTCGTAGAATAGTGGCTTAACTCACATCTGTTTGGCTTGCAATTCTTCTTGAGTCAATATGTAGGTCTTCTATAACTTTTAAGTTGACCTCTAACTCGTTCTCCTCATTTAAAACAGGTTTGGCTCGATCAGTTTTCATGTATTCTACATTTCCCGTCACATTAAACCATTGTATAAGCTTTTCAAAAGCACTTCTGTGAGCTTGTCTTCTATCAGGATACTCTCTCTTGCTCCTAACACATAAATTATATCGATCATTTCTTGTCTATTAAAATTCATCTTTGCGTCTTACAATAGAAAAAATGTTCCTGTCCAGCATAACTCATTTTTCTTTTTGCCAACAGACATGTATGAACTCAAAAAAGTGAATTTGGATGTTAAGAGGAATGGAGCTACATGATGGGATGATATATCAATTAAAACGTTCCTTGAACTTTCAGATACCGTATTGAACATGTTGTCAGACTGTATTAATGACATTTTATAAACGGATATTTCCAGATTGCCTGAAGAGAGCAACAGTCATTCCATTATTTAAGGGGGTAGTGAGGACATAGCATCGAATTACAGACCATTGTCGCTGCTGCTAACATTGTCTAAAATTGAAGAAAAATTGGTAAAAATCTGAATGGTTGCATTCCTAATCAAGTATGGTGTCCTAAAATTAGAACAGTTTGGGTTTCAAAAAGGGGAAAAGCAGTGATGCCATATTTTCATTCTTGGAAGGTCTTTACGTGAGACTGAATGAGAAAAAGGTTGCCGCGGCAGTCTTCTCTGATTTGTCAAGGCATTTGATTGCGTAAATCATAGAATACTGCCCCGAAAACTCGAAATGTATGGTCTTAGGGGGCACCACTGAAGCGGTTTGAGTCTCATTTGGGAAACAGGATACATTGTGTTTGGGTGACATATGTCTGAGCGTCAAGAATTGGAGTTTGGGGTACCACTTGGAACGCGTTTATTTTTGTAGTATATAAATGACTTTACGGGAATTAATATATCTGGCAGATTCACCCTATTTTCGGATGATGTAACCATACTTTGGCATAACAGGAACAAGAAGGTCCTAAGTGTGAGTATTGAAAACGATATAAAATTAATTAAACGTTAATGTGACTCATATCAATTATCTTTGAATGCGAAGAAGAAGAGAATATAGTCTCTTTTGGGTGCAACTTGGACGATATAAGTTTGGGTGATGCTGTACTAGAAAATATAACGAAAAATAAATTTGTAGTACTAAATTGCATTTAAAGTTTGAATTTCATATAAATTCTTTTAAGTCCAAAATAGCTTCAAGTTGTTATGTCATCAGAGTAATTTCAAATAATTTCAACGATTACATTAAAGCGTATACTATTTTCTGATTGAATCACATTTATGCTATGGCATTTGCTTTTGGGATGTATGCTCCATGCAACTTCCTACTGCGAAGCTGAAGAGGCAAAGACCCGATAAATAAAACAAGGAGGGTTGAATTTTCATTGCAACGAGATGACTAATTGTTTTTTGTGTTAGATTTCGAAGCCTTTTTTCATACAAAACTAAATATATCCTTTAATTTGAGATCGATTGACAGCAGTTTTTAAACTTACTGGACTTGTTGTTTGCGATTTGCATGTTCGTTGTTCAGTATTCGTAGAAAATCTGGTTTTGACATATTCGCGGTGCTTTCTACTAATTTACATCCGATTTAATTAAAGCCGAAATCTGCACGAAAAAAAAAACAGGTCACATGTACTTGCTAGAGATTATTCTGCAGCTACAAATTTCACGCAGCTGTGTTTACGCTTATTAGTAATGGTTTTGTTAATATTTGCTCTAATATAGTTTATTAACAAGCAGCGTGTTAATCCAAGTTAGTAGCGTCTTTAACTTAAAATGAGGAAAAAAGGAAAAGTTACTGATACTATTATATTGTTTATTCACATTGGTAAAATTTTTCGTCCCAATGACATAAAGTTTTAAAGAAATCTGCTTTACTTTTATATAACTACGGGTATACATTATTAGCGAAAGCAAAATACTTAAACATGTATCAATCAAAACATGTAAGGGAAAATGTATTTATTATATGAATAGAATGATTTAATATTATTATTATTATGATAACTAACAGTTAACCAATGTATCGAAAAATATCGGACAATAGCCCAAAGAGAAAAGTCAATTTTTATCAAGCCAGGGGATCTAGGTGGCCACGCAATCGGTCCTCCCCTTCCTATCCAGCGTTCCTAAAATTGTTCATTGAGAAATTCATGAATGTCAGACATATGGTGAACCGTCATGCATAAATCATATTTGATCACGGACAATAATAATGATTTGGTATAATAGAGGTCTAAAATCTTCCCTCAGAAACTGGAGTTGTCGGTATGCAGTAAGCCTTTCTTCAAATAAATGCGGACCGATGACAAAATTTCCATTAGTTTTGACTAGTTGTCAAAATATAGTGAGGATTTTCAGTAGCGTAGTAATGAAAATTATGTCATTTCCATTTTTGTGGAATATTGCTTCGTCGGTAAATAACACAAAGTTATACTCATTTAATTCTTAAAGGAGTTGAATATGGTATGGGTGAAACTTGTTTTAGTTTTTAGAATTCGTAGAATAGTGGCTTAACTTACATCTGTTTGGCTTGCAATTCTTCTTGAGTCAATATGCAGGTCTTCTATAACTTTTAAGTTGACCTCTAACTCGTTCTCCTCATTTAAAACAGGTTTGGCTCGATCAGTTTTCGTGTATTCTACATTTCCCGTCACATTAAACCATTGTATAAGCCTTTCAAAAGCACTTCTGTGTGCTTGTCTTCTATCAGGATACTCTCTCTTGCTCCTAACACATAAATTATATCGATCATTTCTTGTCTATTAAAATTCATCTTTGCTTCTTACAATAGAAAAAATGTTCCTGTCCAGCATAACTCATTTTTCTTTTTGCCAACAGACATGTATGAACTCAAGAAAGTGATTTTGGATGTTAAGAGGAATGGAGCTACATGATGGGATGATATATCAATTAAAACGTTCCTTTCAGATACCGTATTGAACATGTTGTCAGACTGTATTAATGACATTTTATAAAGGGATATTTCCAGATTGCCTGAAGAGAGCAACAGTCATTCCAATATTTAAGGGGGTAGTGAGGACATAGCATCGAATTACAGACCATTGTCGCTGCTGCTAACATTGTCTAAAATTGAAGAAAAATTGGTAAAAATCTGAATGGTTGCATTCCTAATTAAGTATGGTGTCCTAAAATTGGAACAGTTTGGGTTTCAAAAAGGGGAAAAGCAGTGATGCCATATTTTCATTCTTGGAAGGTCTTTACGTGAGACTAAATGAGAAAAAAGTTGCCAAGGCAGTCTTCTCTGATTTGTCAAAGGCATTTGATCGCGTAAATCATAGAATACTGCCTCGAAAACTTGAAGTGTATGGTCTTAGGGGGGCACCACTGAAGTGGTTTGAGTCTCATTTGGGAAACAGGATACATTGTGTTTGGGGGACATATGTCTGAGCGTCAAGAATTGGAGTTTGGGATACCACTTGGAACGCGTTTATTTTTGTAGTATATAAATGACTTTACGGGAATTAATATATCTGGCAGATTCACCCTATTTTCGGATGATGTAACCATACTTTGGCATAACAGGAATAACAAGGTCCTGTGTCCTAAGTGTGGATATTGAAAACGATATAAAATTAATTAAACGTTGATATGACTCATATCAATTATCTTTGAATGTGAAGAAGAAGAGAATATAGTCTATTTTAGGTGCAACTTGGATGATATAAGTTTTGGTGATGCTGTACTAGAAAATACAACGGAAAATAAATTTCTAGTACTAAATACTAATTAAAGTTTGAATTTCATATAAATTCTCTTAAGTCCAAAATAGCTTCAAGTTGTTATGTCATCAGAATAATTTAACGATTACATTAAAGCGTATACTATTTTCTGACTGAATCACATTTACGCTATGACATTTGCTTTTGGGATGTATGCTCCATGCAACTTTTCCAGAGTGTTTTTATTCTTTTATTTATTTTTTTATTCTCCAGAAAAGGGCTATGCGATATATATGTAGAGCAAGAGTTAGTGATTCTTGTAAACCTTTATTTGTCAAGCGTAATATATTGACGTTAGCTTCTTTGTTTATTTTAGAGACTGTATGATTAATGTACAAAAAAATATAAACAGAGAAATCAGTTAAGTGATGGCATAATTATAACTTTAGAGACCCTGATTTGCACTACCTATCCCTTCTACTTCTCGTATAAAAAGTTCAATAATTTATAATGATCACAAATTATTTAACCACTTACCCCAACACATGAAACTGAAACCATCTTTGATGAAGTTTAGAAGGGAGGCTAAAAAACTACTTTGTGCGAGAGCCTAATATAGAATTGATGATTTTTTTATCAATGGTTTTTAGAGACTTTTGTATAGTTATACTGCAATTCTTTTATATTTTTAATTTTTTAAATATGTACACTGTGTATGCCATCTTGCTAGGTATATGTTGTTTTAATTTTTATATGTTTGATCCATTATGACTGATTGTATATTTTGCATATTTTTTTTTGTACTTTATACTTTGTACATTATTTGTTGCAAACGTAAATAACTATTAATGCCTTATAAGACTGCGTATTATGTTTCAATATTATTTTTTGTGTACAGCTTTGTCTGTGAGATTTTCTTAAGACAATAAGGCATTTTTAGTATGAGTTTGAGACTGTATCAGCATTACTTAACAATTCAAATTTGTATTTTTAGCAGTTTAATTTCTTTTGCCCCACTATGCAAATTTTGAAATGTAACTTTTACCAACAGAGGAAAGTAAGAATCCAATTAAAAAACGGCGCCAGGAAAACAGACACAAATTTCTTATTTTCAACAAAGCGAGAAACTACATCTGTCTTGATTCAAATATTGCTTTTTCTTACGATCACTTACGAAACTGACAAAAACACTCTGTTAGTTGGACTAGAAAGTGCCATATATCATACCTGTACTGAAATAGCTATTTGTGTATTAAGAGAGCAAAGTGATACATTGCGAGAGCGGCGATGTCACTTTGTGCTCGAATTACACACGTGACTTTTTCTGCAACCGGTTTTTGCTAAAAAAATGTATTTACTGCAAAACAAAAATTACAAATTGCATAAGTACATATTATTTATTTAAATACTCTCTTACGATTTACATCTACAGGGTGTTAAAAAAGTACGCTGCCAATTTTTAAGGGTCGATTTTTTGCTTGATTTTAAGACAAAAAGTTCATATAAATATAGGACCGAAAATGAATAGTTTTCAAGATACAGGGTGTTAAAATTCTATGAAAAAAATTGTTTTTCTATCATAAGTTTTATATTACTCTAGATATTTTTATCAAATTTGGTATATATCTTTTACCCAGTAAAATGCAGTTTTTGACGCCGATTTTTTTTTAATTTCTACCAGTGGCGTCCGTAGGGGGTTTGGACTGAATATTTTAAAGAAAAAAATGGCACACTACTGTTTTTTCTGAAAACAAATTTGGGTCCTATACTTACTTTCGCACGATGCATAGATTTCGCGTAAAAAAGACATTTTCATGCATCTACTGCAATCCTGAATTTTGGAAATTTTATGTAAAATATGTTTATTTTTTATAAAACGTACTTATTACACTTATTAACATAAAAAAAAATTATAATTCGGAATAATATCCTGGGTCATGTCCCCTTTTATCTCCGGAACATTTTTTTGCGACGGGACATATGATACTACCATTCACGAGCTACTTCTTAGTTTTTGTTTTAATTCAATAAAATTTACTACTACACCATTATTTCTAAATATACTACATTCTAATTGAACTAACAATTTGGTAGAGAAATTTAAGAAACAAACTGCAATTTATTCCGCTAGTCAAAAAAACCTAATGTGGTAAGGTAGGCTTTGCTAAACGAGTCATTCATTTGTTTATAAAAATAACGCGCCAGTTTTCAAAAGTTTTGATTAAGGTGCACTTGTGTGGTTTTTAAAAGCTTATTTAACTTTCTTTTGATGAAAATGGTTCAGTTCAAAAACTTCAGAGACATGCACTTCGTGTATGGAATGGCTCATGGTAACGCTCGCGCCACAAGACGGGTGTATCAAGAGAGATATCCTGACCATCCGCTACCTAACAGACAATTTTTTTGTTAACATTCACTCCAGACTTTGTGAAAAGGGTAGGTTTAGGAGGTCTACGGCCCTTATAGGGAGACCAAGAACAGTAAGAACGGTTCAGATAGAGGAAGCTGATCTAAGTGCAATAAAATTGAAGAAAACTCAGAAACTAGTATGAGAAAAATTGAGACCGAACTAAACCTTACTCATGTATTAGTGTGGCCAAATTTTAAAACAACTTTACCCATGTCATTTGTAACGTGTCCAAGCTCTTTTACCAAGGGATTTTCCGCTAAGAGTGGCTTTTTGTAAATGAATACAAAATAAATTAGTGGAAAATTCACGGTTTTTCAGGTGTTGTTTTTCGACGAGACATTTTTTTCCCGTAACTCAATAAAAAAACTTTTACAACAACCATGCGTGGGTCGATGATAATCCTCACCCCCCAATTGAAAGCCATTTCCAAGAGCAGTTTTCTGTAAATGTTTGGATTCGAGTTGTAGGGGATTTCCTTTCGGGCCTCACTTTTTGCCTGGCAGACTTGCCGGTGAGCAGTACAGACAATTTATTGAGCATGCTTTACACGAAATTTTAAAAGATGTCCCACTAAGGTAAAGACGTTCTCTGTGGTTAATGCATGACGGTGCTCCTCCGCACTTCAGTTTAGTAGCACGTTAGTACCTATATGAAAATTATACCGTGCTGGACCACAATGTTGGCCACCCAGATCACCTGATATTAATCTTATAGATTTCTTTTTCTGAAGACACCTAAAAACATTAGTGTACACAAAAACATTTTAAAGCAAAGATGATCTACGAACTCGGATTGAAGAGTCCCGTACAATTATTAGGAACACTCCTGTTACTTTCGAAAGTGTTCGCCAGTCGTTAATAAGGCATATAAACGCATGTATTGAAGTCCGGGGAGGCCATTTCCAGCAGTTTCTTTAAATTTATTTCTTCTGGGAGAGTATTATTATTTGTAAGATTGGTTAAGTAATGTTAAGCTTACAGTTATTTCAGTTTATTATTTTAATAATAAACGTCTCCCTGTTTGTAGTTTTGTTTATTTTTTTATATTATTTTTGACAACTGTCATGTTATTGTTATAAACAAATAAATTACTCTCGTTTAGTAAAGCCCACCCTGCCACTTTAAGTTTTTTTGACAAGTGGTTTAAATTGAATTTTGTTCCTTAAATTTTCCTACCAAATTGTAAGTTCAATTAGAAAATAATATATTTAAAAATGATGGTGTAGTAGTACATTTTATCAAATTAAAAAAGCTAAAAAGGAGCTCGTGAATGGTAACGGGAAATCATAAGAGTTGTCGCAAAAAAGTTCGAGGGATAAAAGGGGACATGTCCCTAAAAAAGAATCACTCAGTAGAATATTTCAAATTATAATTATCTTTTTATGGATACTAGTCACAGCATTACACGTGCCAACTTTCGACTAAGTATGTTTTATAAAAAATAAACAGAAACGGATTTTACACACAATTACCATTGCAAAATTGCTGTAGATGCATAAAAATGTTTTTATTACGCGAAAACCCTGCGTGGTACGAAAGTAAGTCTAGGGACCACATTTGCTCCAAATTAAATGAGGATTTCAAAAATAATTTTTGTTTTCAGAAAAAAACAGTGGCGGAATATTTTTTTTTCTTTAAAAATATTCAGCCCAAAACCCCCTAAGAACCTCATTGATAGAAATAAAAAAAAACTTCTGCTTTAAAAACTGCCTTTTAATGGGTAAAAGACGTAGCCCAAATTTGATAAAAATATCTAGAGTGATATAAAAGTTACGATATAAAAACATTTTTTTCATAGAATGTTAACATCCTGTACCTTTAAAACTATTCATATTCGGACCTATATTTATATGAACTTTTTGTCTTAAAATCATGCAAAAAATTATCCCTTATAGTTTGGCAGCTTACTTTTTTAACACCCTGTATAACAAAATTGAAATATCTCTGGACTTAGTTTAACACATCTTAATGGTGAAAAGAAAGGTGTAGAATTAAATAATATTAGATATATGTATTTATTGACACCTATACTACTTTATTCAGTGTTCTTCTAGACATATAATAGCTTGGTCACAGTTTTTAATTAGGTCTGAAGTATATTAAACTTGAATAGCGTATTTGAACGTGGCACAACTCTACAAAAAGTACATAAATTATACTTTTCAAAACTTTCCATTATCTGCTTTTCTTAGAATAAAGATCTCTATTTAAATTTATTTAACACAAAAAATGCTTTTAGAAACGTTTTGACGCTTGAAATTAATTTTGCCGACAGCGGCAAAAGCAGGGCCTCCTATTTTTAAAACATATTATTCCCCTATGCTACGCGAAAGCTTATTGGTATATATGGCTTAAAAGTTCATTAAACTGGTAAAATTAAATTTCTACAACCTTTAGTAACATAAAATTGTTAAAAAATAATGAATAAATTATTACCAAACTATTTTTTAATTTTTTTCTTTAACCAAAATTGGCAATTTGTATTTTATTTATTGCAATGATGTAGGTATTTATTTGATTGTCATTAATACTTCTTCCAATTACGTATCAGAAACTATATTTCTACGACCTTTAGTAGAATTAAATTTTCCGAAAATGATAGATTGCTATAATAACAACTTTTTATTACTTTGTATAACTAAAGTTGGTATATTGTTTTATTTAACATAATAACGTAGTTATTCATTTAAATATCGTTGATTTTATTTCTTTGAATTCCTTATAAGAAAGTACATTTCTACAACCTTTAGTGGAAAAACTTCCCAAGAGGGAAAGATTAGACTATCCAAACCTAAATTTTTATTACTTTCTATAACTAAAGTTGGTAATTTGTATTTTACTGATATTAAACATTAAAGCTATTAAAGCACTTGAGGGTCTTGCTTTAATTTGTCTGTGTAAATATACTTTGCCTAACATTTAAACATAAAAACTTGGCTATTATACAAAATGACTAATTTAGATTAATTAGCGGTAATTTATTTATTAACATTTTTTTTTTCATAATTATGTATGTAATAAAAATAATAAATTTCGTTGTTCAAATAGACTTTTTTTAAATTATACTATATATGAATTACTAATCACATTTTTCTTATAATTTAGAATGTTAAAGGTAAAAATACAATTTTCGCAATTTTTGATTCTGATGAATGTATCGGGATGTTTTCGGAATTTCTCGCTTCTACAAAAACCGGTCGTTTATTTATTGTCGGTCCCAAAATCTTTTGAGCCACGGCAATTTTGATAGCAAGACATCTTATCTTTCTGCTACATTGGCACTTTTCCATCCTCCATCCATTTTTTAATTGCGCGATGTCTCCTCCTCCATTCACAAAAAGAGTGGCGGATGTTTGCCTAAAGCAATGACCGGTAAACTTGCATGGTTCTGGAAGTTCCAGGTACTGCGCTGTGTCTTTTGGCATTTTTTTCAATGAAAATCATTCTTTCTACTTGGTTTTTGCATGTACCATTCGAATATTGTAAAAATAGTCCACGGGTCGTATAATTCTTGGGTCTGAGGCTCACATATTTTCAATAGACTGACAAATCCATTTAGTTTTGAGTTATTTTTCACAGTGAATGTTCTGCTATTGTTTGTCTTAGAATAAGGTATTTTTAGAATGAGGATGACTGTTTATTCTTAATGTTGTCCCCTGACATTTTGTCTGTACTATATGCCCCAGCAATACTTAGAATCAAGACGACTTTTTTAAAGTCAATTCGTCTTATCAGGAGCTTCAATTAGAAAGGTTTCAATTTCCTCCAAATGTAAGGTCTTTGACTCTTTTTTGGCCAACAGCAAGGGTTTTAAGAAAGTTAACAGTTTTTTCTATTTGCTGATGTTAATGTCATTTTTCTTCTGATGTCTTGGATCTGAGCATAAAGATATTTTTACTAACGTCTGGGGTCCTTCTGATTCGCACCATTTACTAAATAGTTCACACTGCTTTTCGTATATGCTCTTGACTTTTCTGGAAGCAAATTGAGAGTAACTGAATTTACAGCTTGCGCAATCTCCGGCGTTGTGCACAAAATATCACTGGTGTCGTCGAATTCCATTGCAGTTTTTATTGTACCAGAATGATCTTGAAATCACGCTGGTCACAAAATTGTTGACGTTGTTGACCAGACGTTTTGTGATAGTTGTCAAGGTAATTACGAGAGTGATCGTTTTGATTACTTTGTCGCTAGGCAATGTCGCAGCTGACGTAACGGGTGACAACTACAAAATATAAAATTTAATAATAATTCTACTGAAATTTGAAGAGGTCGTAAGAAAAATAATGTACCGGGTGTCCAATTAAGAATGATCTCCAGCCATAACCCGGTAACCGTTGATTACAGAAATATGGGGAAAAAAATGTTATGAGTAAATCAGCAAAGAAAAATCGCTGGGAAATATTTTCAAGTTCAAAAAATGACCGCTAGGCGGCGGAAAAGCAACTCAAAAATGGAAATGCCGATTTTTTCTTGAATTTTCCTAATCAGGGTTTGTCAAAAATATAAGCACTGTACAGGGTGTCCGGATTTGGTTGCAAAAGCAGGGTATCTCCCTTATTTTTAAAGATAGAACCTTGCGGTTTTCACGAACCTAAGCTAATTTTTTGTGAAACTCATGAAGCCGTAAACAAAATTTTTATAACCTTCTTCGTTTATGAGATACAGGGCGAAATAGAAAATTTTGCATTTTGGGACCCCTCTCGTATCTCGGTTATCCTTTAACTTAATGCAAAGGGAAAAATTGCTGCTTATGCAGTTTTTTACGCTGGATCCAGTGGCGTAGTCATATTTTTCATTTGAGTTGTTATTTTTTAGATATGACCCAAAGTTGTAATTTTTTAAATGGGACACCCTGTATATTTGTCGAGAAATTGATTTGTCCTTTTAAAAGCTTCTCAAAAATATATAATAGTATGGGTCTATTTTAATAAACAACAACAAAAATCTTAATTTTTATAATTATCATCCCAAATTTTGCAGGTCCCAAAATGCAAAATTTTCTATTTCGCCCTGTATCTCATAAACGAAGAAACCGCAAGGTTCTATCTTTAAAAATAAGCGAGATACCCTGCTTTTGCAACCAAATCTGGACACCCTGTATTCTTCAGGCAATTATGCAACTTTTTGCTATTTATTATTTTTTCCCGTTTTCAATAATAAAGTGGTAGAGAGAGGTCAAATTTTCTTTCTAATGTTTATATCTCCGTTTTGGATGAACCGCTTACATCGAACTTGGTATCAAAATAAAAGCGCTTTTTTGTTCTTCACATAGAGCTATTAACTGTACCGTATTAGTTCTATTACTCGTCACTAGATGGCATTTTTTCGTAATTCTTCAAATACTACGGATTTTCTCAAAAAAAAAAAACAAATGGTACAATATGACTTTTTTGCCATAATTTAATTAAAGGTTATAAAAGGTAACATATCGTACTTTTCATAAAGTAAAAAATCCTGGTTCATATTTAAATTAAAAAAGTTAATGATGGTCGCCCGAATCCAAAATGTCGGATTGAAAAACTAACCTCACAAATTTAGAGAGAAGAAAAAGAGATAATGATGAAGTGAAAATTATTTTCATCTGTCATTTCAACTAAGCGTACAATTTTAGAAAACTTAAAAAAAAAAACAAAAAATAACTTTTATGGTTTTTTTATTAGAATGATTTGCTTTTTCTCTCCTACAAATTGGTGAGGTTAGTTTTTCAATCCGACAGTTCTCTAATCAAAACGTAACAAGGCTACGTGTGGTCAATAAAGTACTGATTTCTGCGTGTTTTGTTTGAAAAGAGACAGCTGAGTTAAAAGTTTTTTTCTATTTTTTTTCCAATTGGTTTTAGGGTAATATTAAGAGTTCCAACTAGATATTATTATGGTAGACTATTCTGAATTTTAGCAAGCAAAGTTCAAGCACAATTACACTTTTATTTGTATAGTACAAAAAAGGAAAACATTAAAACAAAAAGTAAACTGTTGTATACTTATTGAATAATTACAAATGTTGTTAAAATAGTAAAAACAAAACAAAAACAAACAAATTTTGCAGTTTGAGTTATTTAAATATAAAAAAACTATTAAAACCAATTACAGAAAAAATACGAACATGACAAAAAAAAAACAAATAATATTATCTGATTTTTAGTTACTATTTATTCCCTTTTTTATAGCATTATAGATATATGTTATTATTGCCCTATTACCTAATTTTGTGTGTTTCTTTTCATTTCTTTTAAATGTTTGTATATATTGCTCTAAGCCCTTGTGAATCAGTCCTGAGGTTTATAGTGTCTGATAAATTAATGGGAATCATTTCACTGTTGTTTCGTTTGCACCAGTTGGTCTATCTACATAATTTTAACATGATTAAATAAGAAGCAGTGGCCTGTCTCAAAATTATGTCTTGGCAAAGCAGTTTTATTCTTTTTGATGTAGTTATGATTTCGACAATCGTACTGATGTTGACATATTCTATTGTTCAAATATTGGTTTGTTTGGCCGATATAAAATTTGCCACAAGAACACGCAATACTGTAAATAGAATTTGATTGTTTTTCTATGGGTGTTGTGTCTTTAGTTTTAGAAAATAATTAGTAGTGGATTTTATATTACAAAAGGCTAATTTAGAAATTCTTTGATTAAAACATTGATTTGTTACAACTGTTTTCATTTTATTTTCGAAGCGATTAATAAACTGGTCTACAAACCCGATCGGATAGTTATTATCTTTAAAAGGTTCTTAATCTTTTTATTATTTGTGGCATAAAAATTAGGGTTACTGAGATTTGTAGTTCTATTGAGCAATCCACTGGTAGTCCCAAATTTTTGAGAGATTGAGTTATTGGAATAAAAGTTGAGTATTTTTCCTGAACTTGCTGGCTTGACATACCAGTTGGTCATTACCTCACCTCTATCACTTCAGTGTCAAAAAAATACTAAAAAACCATCAACTCAGCTTTACTTTACGTCACATCTAGCAAATTATAAACAAAGTATGGACACAACGACACTAACAATCCCAGTAGCGCTTTTAAGCATAAATACGTCATTGTTACCACAAGTATTTTCGATGAAGTAACCTGAGCTTGGTGTCGCCACGTTCTGTTTAAGCTGAGACTACGTAGTTTTTACAAAAATGAGGAACAAATATTTCGTGAATAACATGTAATTGTGACTGTGACTATTACGTTGATAGTACGGAATTGTGTGGTTCCATTTAAGTAGCCCAATAGTAATAATTCACCCTATTTGTTACTTCCTTATTTTTGTCTTTATTTAATCCGTTTGAAAAATATTTATGGTTCTTTTTGATACAAACAAAACACTTATGGCGACCACAAACACTCAAATTGGGAAAATGGTGTAAAGCGTATATAGGATACGTTATTAGTTGTTGAGGTAGGATACATGCATTTCACTTAGTTTTCTGGCTATGCTAAAGACCTAAAATTAAAACGCAGGCAATTTCTCTGGTGAATATGCTGACGATATTTCGTTAAATTTTCAATACATTTTGTCAAATATATCTCCAATTTAATATTGTACTTTGGTTTAAATAGTAATTATCATTAAATACCCATTTAGGATATTTTGACAACTAAACAGGCTATCGTCCAACATTTCGGGAAAACACTGTATTTTATATAATTTATAATAAAACGTTGGTACCCACCTATACAACTTTAGTAGACTGACAAACTTGCTTATCTGCAAAACGTGTTGGTCCATTTTAAATATTTATATTATTTAACGAATCACTATACATAAATTAGAAGCTTATGGATCACTTTCAAGTACTATTAAGCCACTTTATCAATAACTTTAATATTTTGGTAATGTTCGGGAATAAGTTCACAATCCAATAAGTTCTCAATTTCAGAAAAAAATGTGATATAATCATAGTTGATACTCACAAAATCTCAAAAACAGTTAGAGCCAATACCTTTACCCTTTAAAATTATCTAAAGACACAAAGAACCAAACTTTTTTCAGGGTTTGTGATTCTTTTTTTAACGTTATCTTTAATGTGTATGCATTTTTAAGCTTTATACTCAAAATAAACATCATATTTATAGGGGAGAAGAACATAAACAATGTTTTGGATTCTTTAAATACGCAGCTGTCACTTATACTCAATTACTTTGAAGTCTTGAACACTAATGTTGTATGTTACGGTGTTTCCTTGAAATAACGCTTTATTTTCTTTTGTTCAGGTATAACATAACCAAGTTATACTATTTTTAATTTTCTATAAAATGTGGATGAGTGACGAAAGCTACTTTTTTTCCTTATGGGATGTGACGCCATTGACATTTTAACTTGTTACTCGTAGGTTATGGTCTACAACACATACACAACTAATTGAGATTGACAAATCCGGACCGAATATAATGGAGTTCAATAGCTGTATACCGAATTACAGTGACGGTGCGACAATAGGGTAACCAATTTTGGATTGGTTCGGCCATATTGCTGCTAAAATCGTTTTATTTACGTAAGTTTTATGAGGTTTCTTGTTTTAGTGTATTATTTTATTAGTTTTTGTGACTATTAAAATGAATATTGATTCAAACAATAAGTTCTAAGCCATTGGCCATATGGAGAAATGTGTTTAAGCCTGGTTCACCCGCGTTTTGCTTGTAATTATAAAGTGTTTGTGATGAATTTGTAAATGACTGTGACCGTAAATATTTTAAGTTTAAGTTTACTGCAAGAAAAGTTATTAAATATTGCACATTATTATATTTTGGTTTTATTTTGTTGTAAAAGACAATATTGTTTCATGTCTTAGTGTATGTTTTACTTTATTCAGCACCCCAATTTGAGGTAGAAGCTCTTAAAGGTTAGCATAAAAGAAACTTTATTTTGTAGGCCTTCTTCAGTACATACTACATTACTAAATTCACTTGGGAGACAACTGTCATTAATCACTCGTACAAACATTGTTATTTGTTAAAAATCTAAATGAAAAAGTTATTTTGCACTAGATAGTTCGCATAAA
The DNA here is from genome assembly GCA_030620095.1 of Kuschelorhynchus macadamiae. Lineage (NCBI taxonomy): Eukaryota > Metazoa > Arthropoda > Insecta > Coleoptera > Curculionidae > Kuschelorhynchus > Kuschelorhynchus macadamiae. The sequence goes on from JAUTXW010005163.1 coordinate 379,977, forward strand.
CTATTAGAGTAAAGCATTAACATATCCCTACATTTGCAACCGACGCTGACAGAAGTTGTCGGTGTAAAGTAAATTTCGAATTTTTTCTGCGGCATATTACTCTTTATAGGCTAAAATTAATAATAATGTCGTTAATTAGCTTTTTAGCTGATCCAATTTTCTTATATTAATGTGTTAAAGTAGATGAATTTAGTCATATTTCGCCAAAAACTAACGATAAAATGTGTGCGCCCATTTAAACCTTTAGAAAAAATATATTGGTTGGGCTTCTATTGTTGCCACTGTCCTTATGCAGGCACTGTAGACCGAATCTCGTACCGGCGCCCCCTATCTCCGGAACCCCAAGTACAAGAGGTAATAGTTTCCTTGTAGTAAATAATTCTGTAATTCTTACTTCTAAGTTACAACCGAAGAATATAGGCTGGTAATAGCCAGTTTAAAATAACATTAGACGATAACTTTTTCTACTCTGCAACGACTCGTTTTACTTTATAGTAATACCTTATAGGAGTGTATTTTGGACATAATGGAGTAGTCGCTGCAAGGTTCAACAAGGTTCTGAAAGTTGTAATTTAATAAACAGATTAGAAGCAGTAACGTTTAAAAATTACTATTGCGTCATTGAAAAGGAATGACGACCTTGGAGTCAATTTCGTAAATAGTTGCTTGGCAGTAGTAATTAAGTAATTACTTTACATAGGAAATTACTATAAAGTATTATTTGCAGTAACAATATTAGTAATAAATATGCAAAAGCCCTTAAAGGTTAGTAGTGGAAACAGTTATAGCTACTTTAGTGCCAGGATTCAGGTATATTTTTATTGCTAATTTATTATTTTTCAATTTTTACGCTGTGTTCTGTTTCCAGTGCTTGAAAAAGTATCAATAAAAATACGAAACGATGCACAGGAATTAACCAGTGTGTTTCTTGAGACTCCTCCCAACCCACGAATAAGAAAATATTTTTAAATTAAATTATGACAAAAAAGCCGTATCATCCTATTTGATTTTTTTAAAATTCGTATTATTTGAAGAATTACGAAAAAACGCCACCTAGTAACCACTGATAGAATCAGTACGAAACTGTTATTAGCTCTACGTGAACAGTATAAAAAGCGCTTTTTCTGACACCAAGTTCGATGTTATCGGTTCATTCAAAATAGAGATATAAACGTTTGATAGAAAAAAAGTTTGACCTTCCCCCACCACTTTATTATTGAAAATTAAAAAAAAATTATATATAGCAAAAAGATGCATAATTGCCAGAAAAATAGAATGCTTATATTTTCGACAAACCTTAATTAGAAAAATTCAAGAGAAAATTCTTATTTTTAAGTTGCTGTTACGTCCACTAACGGCGATTTTTCTTGACCGATTTACCCATAAATATTTTTCCCCTAATTGTGTGCTCAACGGTTAACGAGTTATGGCCGGAGACTATTCGTAATTGGACATTACTCCTGTCAAAGTTAACGTCGCCAAACTCGAAAGATTTCCGCACTCGGCTAACTCTTCGTACTTTGAAAACTACAACACTTCCAGTACTTTTTATCTAATATACTATTAATGCCTATTTATCTTTATGGAGAACTAAATGTAGAAATCTCATTTCTCTTCATGGACACGGAAACACACTTTCGTTATAATCTCCCTAATTCCACGAGAGCCAGATAAATTACATTTATGCAAAGTCTCGTTAATTCCGCTGATACTCGCCATAATGCCGGGATAATATATATAGTGTTTAATTTCTCTAATTGACTTTTTTTGTCACTTGATAGAGAACTCAACAGGCGAAGCTGAATGAGCGACTCTTAATTTTCCAATTTGATTAAGTGGATATCGCTGCCACTGCCAAATTAAAATAGAGCTTATTTTGAGAGTCGCAAGTGCTGGTATAAACAATAATCAATAATCACAGCCTAAAATCGTAAATGTTTAAAAAAAGTCAAAGTACCGCTAAAGACATAGTGTCCCGAAAAGTATTTTGATCATATGTATTTAGATTTAATTCGAAACATTACAATAATCTTAGTTATTTTGCCTTGAATTTTCTTAAATGTTTTTAGATAATATGCTATAAATACAATATTGGACCAACATCCCAATGTTCTTGTGCCGTTTTTACAATTTTTGTTCATGAGCTGGTCAGTGATAGTTAGGACTCATATTTGGATAATTCAATTCTAAAATCGCAAATAAACTTTGAGGTGAATAAGCCCTAGTTTACTGTTTCTCTCATCAACTCGAAAATAATTTTCTTCGTGCTGAAGGGTATTCTAGATCCAGTTAGTTCTTTAAAATTATCAAGTTCTAGTCTAAGGTATTCCTAGAAGTTTTTTGGCTGTAAGGGTCACCATACTCCCCTTCTTCTAATAGTTCATTAGGCAGTAGAACTTTTTGCAATATTGACTCTCCCAACTGCAAGTTTGCTGCCTGCATTAAAACCGGTTCTCAATATATATTAAGTACTGAATTATCAATTTGAATAAAATCGCCTGAATGATGAATGTGATCTAAAAGCTGGCTTGGGTTTATTTTTCACCTCAATAATCCTAATAAACCTATTAAGTTAATAACATTATAATACTGGCTTCAACCTCGGGGAAGTAATGAAGGCATTCTTAGGTCTAACTTAATTGATCTAAGAGAGGTAAGTAATCTCGAATAGCCACGATCCGCAGTATCACAAGGTTGCAACTATTCTAGGAGATAATATCCAGAACTTAATTAAAATCTCGTTGACAACTTGCTTATTTCAGCCATCGTCTAATCAATACTAATATTATAAAAATCCCTCTTATTCACTGACTCATCAATGCAGGGCGGAAACTAATGAAGCCAGAACCACAAAATTTGGACAGTAAATTCCTTTTATGACCTAAGCAAGCAATAAGAAATTAAGTTTGTACGAGGAAAGCTAAAACCAGTATGGGGTTATAAAATGGAGGCCGGTTGTAATAATAATAATAATAATAAAAGTAATAAAAAAAATCACAGAAACGTTTACCCTGAACATCAACATGGAATTTGGTATAAGTAAATGCAAGCTACTTCATATCAACAAGGGAAAGTGGAAAGACCACCCTACGGGGGAAACAATCAACAATGAAACTATAGATAACATGCTCAAAGAAGAAACGTACAGATACCTAGGCATTCATCAAAGCACCAAAATTAACCACACTCATACCAAATCAGAGCTCAAGACGGAATTTAAAACCAGACTCACAAAGCTACTAAAAACAAAACTGAATTCCAGAAATCTAACGAAAGCTATTAACACCTTCGCCATACCTATTCTTACGTATTCGTTTGGTATCATTAAATGGTCACACACAGACATAGAAAACATTCACATTCTCATACGCACTGAATTCACTAAACACAGGAAGTTACATCCCAATGCATGCAAGGAAAGACTCACCATCGAGAGAAAAGAAGAGGAAGGGGAACTATAGATATACAATCGCTAAATAAAAAACAAATTTACGAACTCAGAAAATTCTTCCACAACAAACAAACTAACCTCCACAAGGCAATAGTGAAGGCAGACAAGAATTATACACCGCTCGACCTGTCTCAAACGAGCCACGCAGCAAACGCACACAGTCACATCCAATCACGACTAGAAAAGATGAACACCTGGTCTGAAAAAACACTTCACGGAAGACACAGATACCACATAAAGCAAAACCATATACATAAAAAGCTTTCATATACGTGGTTACAAGAGGGGCAGCTGTTCCCTGAAACAGAAGAATTCCTGCTTGCCATCCAGGACAAAGTCATAGCAACCAGAAATTAACGAAAGCACATCATCAAGGACACAGCCATTGAAGACGAGAGGTGTAGGAGATGTCACCAGCAGAGAGAAACGATCGATCACATAACGAGTGGATGTAGAATAATGGCCGGAACTGAATACACCGCGAGACACAACTCAGCAGCGAAGGTCGTTCATCAAGCATTACCCACAACATTCAAACTAATGGAGAACACAGTCCCTTACTACCATTATAGACCAACATCTATACTTGAAAACGAAGACTACAAGCTCTACTGGGACATTGACATCCACACAAATAAAACAATCCCCGCAAATAGACTCGATATCACCTTTCAATCTAAAAAAGAGAAAATCACTTGTTTAATTGACATGGCTGTCTCCAACGACGAGAACATCTAAGCGAAATACAGTGAGAAGATCGCCAAATACACCGACTTGGCAATGGAAGTAAAAAGGCTGTGGCAACAGGAAAGAGTCATCATCATTGTTCCTCTCGTCATATCAGTAACAGGTCTCACCCCAACAACGTTTACATCGCATTGTTAATTAGGACTTAATACAGATATCCACAGGAACATCCAGAAATCGGTCATTTTGAAAACATGTAGCATAGTTAGATCATTTCTTAATACACAATAGTTGTTTTTTTCCATTTTCTTTTTTTTATTTTTATTTTTTGTACTGACTTTGGTATAATCCCGTCAGTATAAAATACAACACAGGAATACTATGAGACAACAAGTCATAATAATAATAATAATAATAATAATAATAATAATAACCATGGAGACTCTTTGAGTCCTCTCTGGTTCTGTCTAGCTCTCCAACCATTAACAAATATGCTAAAATCACAAAACAAAGGGTACGACTTACCACATTCCACTACACCTATCAGCCACCTATGATACATGGATGACTTGAAGATCTATGCTCGAACCAAAACAAACCTAGAAGTAATCTTGTCATGTGTCGGGAGGTTCAGCACGGACAACCAAATGAAATTTAGTCTGAACAAATGTAAAGTCAGCAGCATGGAAAAGGGTCAATGGGTGAAACATGAGGGGTACGAGGTGAACCGAGACCAGGGTACAGTGACAGGAATGGAGCAAGAAGACCAATACTTGGCCTATCTTTAAGCTAGAGATATCGACGATAAAAAAGCTAAACAGTCAGCAACAGATACTTAGTTTAAACGAGTGCAGGCGATCCTGCAAACAAAATTATCTACAAGAAACATAGCCAAAGCTATTAATACCTTACATCTGCCATCTCCTACATTTTTGGAATCGCAAAGTGGACGGACACTGAACTTAATGACTTGAACATTAAAACACGCAAAGAATTTAGGAAACATCAAGCCCACCACCCCAGGTCCTGTATCGAAAGATTCCACCTGCCACCAAGTTCGGAGGAAGAGGTATACCAGATGTAGTAGTTAGACATCAAAATCAACTAACAAACCTGAGAAAATATTTCTACAAAAAAGCAGAGACTAATATATTCATCGGGCAATAGTGCAAACAGACAGGAAGGCCACGCCGCTAAAACTCGCAGATGAAATGTTCATCTCCCACTCAGCAACAACTGGAATCCTGGCGAAGTAAGCCTTTGGATGGAAAGTACCTAGCCACCATAGAGAGCAACACCATTGATACGAAAGCATCAACATCTTACCATCTTAGGCATAGGGAACATCTTCATGGAAACTGAAGGCTTTATTGCCGCAATTCATGACTAGGTAATATCAACTAGAGGGTATAGGCGAAGGATACTTCACGAAAATATCGAAGCGAAGTGTCGCATGTGCAACGAAAAAGATGAAACTTTAGACCATATTATAGCAAGCTGCACTACACAGGCCCCAAAGGCTTACCTGAAAAGGCACAATAGAGCTGTTAAGATAATTCACCAGAAACTAAGAGAAGTTCACATGGGACTTACATAGGTCGTGCCCTCTTATCAGTACGAACCGCCCGCGCCGCCCGTCTGTGAAGACCAAAACACCCGCCTGTACTGGAAAGATTCAAACTGATAGGCCGATCCCCAACAACATTCCAGACCTGGTAATAACATTCAAGAATGAAAAGAAGACCTACATTGTAGATTCTGCAGGACCTCTTCCAGCGAATATTGGTAAAACACACGCTGAAAAAATTAATAGTAAGGTACCTATTATTGCGAGACGAGATCCTTCAAATGTGGCAGATGGATGAGGTTACCATTGTCCCAATTGGTGTCGGCTGCACCGGTGAAATACCTAAAAACGCGAAAATAGGGATTGAACGTTTAAACTTAGAATGGGAAACATTTATACTAATCCAAAAATCAGTATTACTGGACACCTGTAGCATTGTCAGAAGGGTTATTGGCAGTCCTCATCAGTATTTTTAATACACCAATTAAGCAGGCCATCTTATCCTCAGACCGATGCGCACCGATTTTAAATACCACATGAATTGTGACAACTTGGAATAATAAATAATAATAATAATAACCCAGACAAACAAGAACAGTGTGCTCAAAAGGCACTGCACGGCCGACATCACAATGACCTGAATCAGCCACATATAGACAAGGAAGCATCCAATAGGTGGTTAAAGGATGGGCAACTATACCCAAAGACAAAAGGATTTGTGATGGCAATACAAGGCCAAGTTATTAACACACGAATTTCATCATCAAAGACCGGTCCGTTGAATCCGATAAGTGTCGAAAATGCAGCGAGAGATCAGAGACTATACAGCATTTAACATGTGGCTGCACTTACTTAGCAAACACGGACCACCTCCAGCGACAGAACCAGGTGTGTGACAAAATATACCAGAAACTTGCCAATAAATACGGGCTCCTGAACACTTTTGTGCCATATTATAAATACCAACCAAATTCGGTGCTTGAAAATAATGCCTTCAAACTGTACTACGACTGGGCAATTATCACCGACAGATGGGTGATGAATAATCGACCTGACGTGATATTGTGAAATAAGAAAACAAAGACAGCTTATGTGGTAGATGTCGCTTTATCCAACAGTAACAACGTGTTGGATAAATATCAAGAGAAAAAGACCAAATATGCGGACCTGGCCATCGAGATATAGCAGATGTGGCGACTGAACAAGGTTGATGTGATACCGATCATCGTATCATCAACTGGACTAGTTCCAAAAACACTAGAACAGCACCTAAAAATCATAGAACTACAGACTAACACCTTCATCGACATTCAGAAGGCAGTCCTGCTCAGTACTTGCCGCACAGTGAGAAAATTCTTACAGGACAACACATAGAACTGATAGAAACCTTTTGATGCATGCTTCCGGAATCGGCTCGGAACCCAACATTTGTTGTGAAATTGGTTGTCATTTTTGATAATAATAATAATAATAATAATAATAATAATAATAATAATAATAATAATAATAATAATAATAATAATAATAATAATAATAATATGACCAACGACACACGGCAGATGTGGCGACTGAATAAGGTTCATGTGATACCGATCATCGTATCATCAACCAGTCTAATTCCTAAAAACTAAAACAGAACCTGAAAAACATAGGATTGCATACTAGTCCTGCTCTGTACTTGCCTCATAGTAAGAAAATTCTTACAGGACAATACATAGAACTAACTCACTCCTTTTGATGCATGCATCCGGGATGGGCTTGGAACCCAACATTTGTTGAGAAATTGATTGTATATTTCGATAATAATAAAAATAAAAATATACAAACATTCGCATCGAGACAGGCATAAATGAAGGGGCTGCTAAGTACTGTGAAAGAAATAACAGATATTAACCTGGAATTTAGCATAAATAAGTGTAAAATATTAAGTATACGAAAAGGCAGAGGGAAAAATGAACTTTGTGAGGAGTCACAACAACAACAACAAAAACTGCACATGCAAATGTAACTTACAGATACCTGGGATTTCTGCAAAATACAAAGACGTATGACAGCAATAAAAAAGGCCCTCACACAACATTACAAAAATCGTTCACAACAAATAATAAAAACGAAACTAACCTCAAGGATTATGTTTAAAACCATTCATATTACCTAGTCATTCGGGATAAGAAAATGGTTTAAGATAGACCTGACAAAAAATGATATAATCACGAGAACGGAACTTACAAAATAACGCAAACGCCACCCAAATTCATGCAAAATAGAATAACAATAAGTTGATAAGAAGGAGAAAGAGGAAAAATTGATATGCACTAAAAGCCATTCACTTCATGCGGTAACTACACAAACAGATGAAGGATACACCCCTCTATATTTATCACCGAGAGAACACCGAGAACCACATGCCCTGCGCAGATATAACCTTCGACCCCGAGTGGGGGTATAAAAGGAAGCGTCGCAGTCACCAACACTTCAGTCTCTATTCGGACGCGAGAAAGAAAGCTTCGAAAATGCCAAATGTGATTTTGGCGAAACGTCAACAAAATTGTTCTTTTTAGAACGACAGTAGTGAACGGATGTACACCCGGAATGAAAACACATTGTATTTCTCCATCCGTAAAGGAGTAAAAATCAACACTATACACCTCTATGGGGAGGAGATTTTCAAGACAATCAAGACGTATGAGAAACTGAGAGGTAAAACTAACCTTTTATGTGATCTAACCTTTCAAATTAAGTGCCGTGACAGCGATTTACTTCCTACTTTTACACGGTTGTAGACACACTAAAACTAGAAAAACTAACACCATACTTCAAAATGCTAGTGAGGCGTTATTAAAAGAACAGATCCATCAAACTAGAAAACAACTAGCCGAGACAGAGAAAGAACTTTTATAGTTACACCTTAAACTAAGTAACATCATTCACACTTTATTGTGGAATTGCATAGAAACTTTGGCTTTTTGGCGGACAGAACCAAATAAGAATATTAAGACAGATTCAAAAAAGTATGACAATCTTCTAAGAATGTCGAATCAGCCACAAAAATCATCAGTAGACGTCGAGAAATTAGTACATAATATATCATCCTACAGTCTCTCAGAAAGTGAAAAATCCGTACTGAGTAAGGGTTTTAATTTTGCGATATTTCCTAGGGAAATCCCTAAAGAAGAAATAATAGCTGGAGTGGAAGCTGTCCTCGACTCCTCTGAGGAAACAAAAGCAGAGGAGATTCGACAAGAGTTGGCAAGAATTTTAAGATCAAGCAAAACACCAAAACAAAACCTAAATGCCACTAAACAAGGGGCCCCCTTCGAAAAAATAAAGACATCACAATCTTTCCAGCAGATAAAAGAAACGCAACTGTGGTTATGAATACTCAAAATTACGTACAAAAAATGCAGGATATCCTACAAGACAATTGTTATAGGCCTGTTCCAAGGGACCCGACAACGTACCTAGAAAAAACAACTAAAAATAAAATAAAAAGTTCTCCAATAAACCCCGAAATTCAACAAAAAATCATACTACGGGAAAAGTCGAGCAGATGTCCAAAACTCTATGGTTTACCAAAAATACACAAACCAGGGGCGCCCATCAGACCTATTGTTAGTGCTGTTAATTCGCCGCTACAAAAACTGGAGAAATACCTTTCTGAAATTATGCAACCAACTGTAGAAAAGGCTGATTCATTTGTAAAAAACTCGGAGCATTTCACTCGAATTATACGAGATATCGTCCTTATATATACGTTATATCCCAGTATTCCCATCGACGAAGCATTGGACAAGATTGCTATGAACGAGGATTTCCAGGCACATATAATACAACTCTCGGAGCATTGCCTCAAAAATACTTATTTTTCATTCAACGGGCAAATGTATAAACAAATGGATGGTGCTCCAGAGGGGTCCTCGCTATCACCAATAGTCGCGAATTTATTTATGATATACTTCGAGAAAGAAGCTCTTGAGAAAGCAAGTTTAAAGCCCAAATTGTGGATTCGTTATGTGGATGACATATTTATTATGTGGCAACATGGTCATGCAGAGCTCGAAAAATTTCTGACTCACGTAAATTCAATCCACTCCAGAATACAATTTACCCTAGAGTTAGAGGAAAACAACAAACTACCATTTTTAGATGTTTTTGGTCACAAAACTGCATAATGGACATTTCGAATACACCGTGTATAGAAAACTAACACATACAGACAGATATTTAAATGCAAAATCACATCATCACCCAGCACATATTCAAGCTGTGGTAAATACTCTATTATCCGGATAAGTGCGAATAACTGAAATACAGACGAGACAAAACGAACTTAAGGTAATATTTAGTGCTTTAAAGAAAAATGGCTACACAAATCGCACCATAGAGAAAGCTATTAATGCACAGGTTTCCCGAATAACGAATAACAAAAATTATGAACCGGGAAAGCAACGAGTAGTCTTACCATATGTAAAAGGCACAACAGACAGAATCGGAAGAATTCTTAGGAAACACAACATACAAATAATACACAAGCCACAAACAACTATAGGTAAACTACTCGGAAACTCAAAAGATAAAATCAAACTGGAAAACCACGGAGTATACAGTATTCCGTGCCAGGACTGTGAAAAGTTGTACGTTGGGCAAACTAACAGGCGAATATCAGCAAGAGTGAAAGAGCATAAACTCAGCATCAGAAATAAACAAATAACATCAGCTTTATTCCTACATCATCAGGAAACCGGCCAGAAAATAAATTTCGATGGGTGTAGGGAGATTGCCAATATAGAACATTATAAGAGCAGAATAATCCGAGACGCCATAGAAATTAAAAAACAAGGTGATTTGAATAAAAGGGACGAATCATTAAAACTACCAACAGTATGGAAGACAATAATCGACAAATCTAAAATCGCAAAAACTCAAGCGCAATTAGCGCAACAACAACAGCACCATCCGGAAAACATAAATAACGACCAACGCCTGCGCAGATATAACCTTCGGCCCCGAGTGGGGGTATAAAACGAAGCGCCGCAGTCACTATATATATGTTATATCCGTTTATAGCCACGTGTACGCAATGACCTTCGGTCACACGGTATCGGATGTAACAATTTTAACATTTCAAGGAATGCATTGTAAGCAGTACCTTCGAGTTGCAATTCCCACAGCTGGAAGGTGCCTCATCAGCATTTTAAAACATATAAAACGCTCTGAATTGTAAATATTAGTTAGTTCAGTTCGTTTTTATGCCAGTTTAAGTTCCGATATTGTATAAAATAATTTCAAAGTTAAATAATAAATTTTTTAAAAAGTGAATTTTTGAATTAATAGTGTAACAAATTGGCGCAGTCGGTAGGATTCGTCTAACACCGGCAGAACAAGGAAGACCTAACTGTTGACGGCGGATTCAATCCCTTAACGAAGAAAAGAACCACATTTAAGGCGTCCTCACTCGAAGATACCTGCGGAAGGAACACCTAGTGAAACCCCTGGCAGCTCTGAGAGAATAAGACAACTAATGCTCCTGCTAATGTAAGTGACATTGAATTATCCCGTTTAAGTGTTGTATATTATTTTTATTCTGTTTCTGTTCGATTTTCTATACGTGATTTTTCTACATACTCCCTGATTTTAGTTTTATAAATTTAAAAAGAAAGGTGAATTTTATATGCTAATTTTCTTTCTGCAATACTTGCCTAATATTTTGTTTTCCCCCAATTTATATTTTGAAAATTAAAAACAAATAGTATTTAGCAAAATGCCCGAGACACGTTCCCAACAATCTCAACAAGCTCAACAAACTCAGCCACCTACCCAGCAACCGATACAAGGTGCTGAGGTAGAAATTGAGCCTTACAGGCTTTCCGAAATATTTTCTATAGTACCTGATTTTGAAGGAGATCAAATCTCCTTGGGTACCTTTTTAAACGCGTGCGATTGTGCTAATCAAATGGCAACAACTGACCAAAAACTGTTATTAACGATTCACATTAAAAACAAACTTAAAGGTAGAGCCGCGCAATTAGTAAATTCAAGAAACCCTGCAACATATTGCGAGATTAAACAACTCTTAAACCTTCATTTTGGCGGCTCGAGGGACCTATCGCCTCTTATACAAGACCTTCAAAGACTCCGCCAAGTATCTGGCGAGTCCGCCCTTACATTTTACAATCGCTTGCAAGTTTTGAATGCAAAAATGCTCTCAAGTATTCAAAAAGCTTCCAACCTAAGTAATGATCAAAAAGCTGCCCAAAGCAAACTAATTGAGACAATGAGCCTAAATACTTAATAAATTTTAACTGGACTAGAACCTCGCCTAGGCCAAATTATTCGTGCAGGTAATCCAAGAGATCTTTTAGAAGCTCACTCCCGCATTAGGCGTGAACTACAGCTCTCATATTTCGAAACTCAAAAAGTAAATAAACAAATTTCTCCGAGACATCCCCAACCAATTAGGAAACAGTTACCACAAGTTATAAAATGTCTGAAATGTGGACGCAACGGCCACATAGCTGCAGAATGCCGTTCCCAATCAATGTCTCATCCTAGTTAATCTCAAAATAATAGTAACATAAATTATCAAAGGCAGTTTCCTTCTTCTAGCCAAGTGCCTCATTTTTCACAGCAAAATAGACCCAACACATTTTCGTCTCAATATAGACAACCTGCAGCTACCCAACAGAGTCATGCTGCATCTCGTCCACCTCTAATGCAAAGAAATTCGAATTTCTCTCCAAATTAACAAAGAGCTCACCATGTAAATTATGATTACCAATCTTGCGAAGGACCACAATATTACGACGAATATTCTCAAGAATATTATACTGAAAACGAACAAACACAATTCGAACAATTTGATAACTCAGATTTCCAAAATTTTCCACCTCCTCTTTACAAAAACCATCCTCCGGAGATCACTACCCAATCGAACAATTCGGTGTCGGAACTGCAGAGTCAGATTCAGACAATGAATTTAGACGATTTGGACCCCAATGTGAATTTTCCGGAGCAAGCGTTCCTTTAAACCCGTTTCTTACTGTCAACCCCAAGAACCTGTACTATATTAACGATGCCTCAAATACATTCAAACTTTTAATTGACACCGGAGCAGGGATATCCATTTTTAAAGAAAATACGGTGAAAAAGTTTCCCCTCATATCACCAGAAAACGTAACTATTCAGGGAATAACAAATCAGAAATTGTCTATATTTGAATCGGCTCTTGTCCCTTTTGAAATAGGTAACCCACACAAGGTATACATTTATAACTTAGATATCGCTTTTGATGGAATCTTAGGACTTGATTTTCTCGAACATTATGAGTGTATAATTGATCTTAAATCAAAAAATTTAATAACGAATTTTAAAACGATTCCGTTGCATAAAGTTGGGGCTATTACAACAGAAAAAAATATCGATAAAAACGAGATAAACAACAAAATTTCTATTGACGCTCGCACAGAAATTTTTTTTAAATTAACATGTAACTTAAAAAATACAGACGCCCTATTAATGTCTCAAGAAAAAGAATAAGTTCGTTTACCAAATGCTATTGTACATGTTAACGAAAGCGGTGAATTTATGACTTCTATTTTAAATGCTAACGCCATGCCAAAAATCATCGATTTTTCCGATCTTTCTATCGAACCATTTACCCCTAATGATGTTGTCCTAAACCTTAACACCTAAGATAATTATGAAGCCGATCAAATTGACAGAATACAGATCATTCGAAACGAATTAAGAACCGAGCATCTTAATTCCGAAGAAAAGGAAATTATCACAAATCTCTGTCTAGAATACTCTGACATATTTTACATCGAAGGTGATAAACTAACTTTCACCAATGAAATCAAGCATGTTATAGAAACTAATAATGCAAAGCCCGTTTTCACAAAATCTTATAGGTATCCTCAGATACATAAAGAGAAAGTGAAAACACAGATGGGAAAGACGTTAGACCAGGGAATTATACGGCCTTCCATTTCACTGTGGTCCTCACCTGTATGGGTGGTACCCAAAAAACTTGATCGTCCGGGAAACAAAAATGGCGTGTAGTTATTGACTACAAAAAGCTCAATGACCTCAGTATTGATGATAAATATCCCCTACCAAACATTTCAGACGTTTTGGACCAACTTGGTAAATGTCAATATTTTTCTACGCTTGATCTCGCGTCCGGCTTTCATCAAATTGAGATCAATCCCGATGACATACCAAAGACAGCATTTTCAGTTGACAATGGACACTATGAATTTGTCCGCATGCCATTCGGTCTAAAGAATGCCCCGTCCACGTTTCAGCGCGTCATGGACAACATTCTCTTGGGCATTCAAAACGAGCGTTGCCTTGTATATATGGACGACATAATCGTCTACTCTCCCACCATACATGAGGATATAGACCGGCTAAAAGAAGTCTTTAAACGTCTCCGAAACGCAAACCTCAAAATTCAACCAGATAAGTGCGAGTTTTTAAGGAAAGAAGTTGCCTATCTGGGACACCTCGTTACCAAAGATGGTGTTAAACCTAACCCTTCAAAAGTGGAATGCATTCAAAATTTCCCAGAACCAAAAAACGTAAAGGATATTAGAGGACGTAGCGTGCAAAACCGGATATATCCACTTTTATAAATTTTCAGGAGATGAAAAAAACGCCCTACGTCTTTATTTATTAAAATAGAGTTGTTTTTAGGACATGAATCCAATATAATGGGGATAACCAACTGATCGACATATTTTTTTTGTAAAAAAAAGTTAACATTTTTGTGTTATAAGCAAAAAAACATTGGATATATCCGGTTTTGCATACAAATCACATGCATTATTGAGCAAACAAAATTATTTTTATATTTATAAATGAACAAATTAAGTTGTTTGAAATGATATTTGCAAAAGGTAAAAAATAATTAATGGTTTTACAGTTAAAACATAAACAAGTTAAAAAAAGTAACATTTTTAAGAAAAAAAAAAAGGAAAAATTCAAATATGTATTGCAGACTCTTCATCCAGGCAATCGCATGGCTCGCTTTGCTCTTCTTGGGTTTCATTATTTCTTGCAATATCTAGATTCTCTTCTACGTTACTGTCCAATAAATGTTTGTACCATGAAAGATCTTCCCTGTTTCGCCAATCTTCCCCAAAATTTTCCTTCATTAAGTGGTTTAAACTTTTTTTCTTTTTATCTGGAATTGAACTGCCCAATGGTAACCTATGTTACCTTCAGATTTTCCTTTTTTAAGCAGCGACTCCCAGGTTGTGTCGGCTAGTGATGTAAATCGATAAAATTGTGAAGTCTTCACTTTAATAGTGACTTCATTGTTACTTTTTTTGAAAAATTTTTTTATGTGAATTTTTTTACAATCTGAAATTCCTTTTATTTTCTTGTAGATCTTTTCTAATTCTTTGACATCATACATCTGCCAGTCAGAACCGAGGGTTTTTACAGAACCTACCTCCGAATACAGTTCCATATATGTTTCTTTTGAAGTTACTACTGGATGCCTTTTTAAGATCTTCTCAACTCTACCGAATGTTCGGTCCGCAGGTAGAAAGCTGTGCCCCCGGACGGGAAATGTAATTATTATTTCTCTTAAATTTTCAGGGGAATTGTTTTTGAGCCAATACATTAGGGTGTGAATTATATGATTATTTTTATTTTGTCCCCCACATCCGTCACAGAACAGTCTTAGCAGGTTTACACCTTCGTAATTCAAACCTTGGAGATAGTGTAATAGGGCAGAACCAATTTGAACAGCCCCTCTCCCAGCTAAATCTTCGGTCCAGACATAGAATATTGGATTAAATGACGTCATGGGCACGCAGCAAAAGGCATACAAACTTATTTGATGCGCATAAAATGCATCTCCGATTGGTGTGCGGGGCAGAGGTTGCACTTGCTGCAGGTCGAAACAGAAGGTTATACTGTTTCCCGGTTTTTTCTTGGCAAGTTCATAAAAAGTGTTAGCTCTTTTTCTGTGGACTCGGTACTCCATAAGAAGGTTTTGTCTTTTCTGTACGTCCCTTGTATGTTTCACTTGCTCCCTTAACCTAGTGCACTTGGAACACACATCTGACGCAGGGGATGAAAAGCCAATATTAAAATCGTTTAAAAAGACGTTTCTGAACATATCGTAAGTAACTTTGTGATTAGGATCACATTGCCGATTATACATTTTATGCAGCTTTGCCACAGAAAGGGTCGCAGCAAGATAAATACGTTTAGATTTTTTTCGGTTGTAGTGGCTTTCCTTTCCTCGTAAGTTGCCAATAAATCGCCGCACTTTTTCTTTTTTTGATGTGCTTTTCTTTGATACCCTATCGCCCCCTCTTTTCTCCTTCGGAACACCTCCTTCTTCCAAAACCTTCGCAACTGTTACAAGTCTATGCTTACAAACGACAAAAACGGCAGTAAAAAATGCTTTACAAACCCTAAGCATATTATTTTCGGCTTTTAGCATGTAACATATTGTTGCGTTTCTCTGCTTAATTTCCTTGCTTTGTCTACTTCGTTTCGCTGGCATTACTGACATATAATTGCATAAAAATATATCCTGACGTACCTTTTCTTTGTTTTCATAGAACTGGGTTCTGAGCTTTGAAATATCACTCATACTGACCTTAAGGCATTCAAACGTCTTACCATCATGACTGCAAGGACGTGTGAAAGCTTCCAAGGTAGGGTCAGGATTCACATACCTAAATAGATTAAAATTCTTACAAAAACACGCTTTAAAAAAATATCCTAACCTTACTTTTGCATTTTACGCGCTTCCCTTTTGTTCTCGTTTGTCTTTTTCTCTTCCTGCTTCCATCACTTCCTTCACTTACACTAATATCCTCTTCCATAGTACACAATTATTTTCTTAGAATAGTAAATACACTACTTTTATAACAAAACTTGTAGAACTGAAAGCATGTGGTATCATAGCACAAGATCAATAACGAACTAAAAAGTTGCAGCGCAATACGTACAGACTACTTGTTAATTTGGATATATCCGGTTTTTTTTGCTCCAAAAGTCAAACTTTAATGAAGATTTTAAATGGGATATATGTTGTTTTGGTCACAAACGAGAACATACCATTTGATCCGGAAATTGTACCCCAACACTTGTTCTATGTCCTATTTAAGACCCAAAATGAATTCGACCCTTCCAAAACGTATTACGTGGAAAATAACCTAGCACTGCCTATCCTCGAAATTTTCTCATTCATTTTCGCCGACAAAGAAATAAAACTTAAAATATGCCAAAATGTTGTAAAAACTCCAGACGCCGACGAAATACCCCAAATTTTAGAACACTACCATTCAGGCAAAACTAATTTGCATAGGGGAATTAACGAGACAGTCAGGCGCATAAGAGAAAAGTACAATTGGCCGAATTTAACAAAAGACGTCGAAAAATTAATAAAAGGCTGCGAAATATGCCAAAAGCTAAAAATATGCAGAAAAAACCTAAGTACGCCTCTCGTCATGACGGAAACTCCGAAAACCCCATTTGAAAGGATAAACATTGACATCTTCGAATATCCAACCAGATATTACGCACTTACGATTCGAGACGAACTTACAAAATTCACACAGGCTTACGCGGTCGAAGACAAAAAAGCGTCGACAATTGTAAATACCTTATTAATATTTTTCCAACACTTCGGCAAGGTTCTGTAAAAGTGTCAAACGACAAATGGACACTCCTCGTGTATAAAGATCTTTCTTACATAAAGGAAGCTATCGCGAATAATGATAAGATCCTAGAAGGATTGTTATATGGCTTTGTAGACGTTTACTCGCCCAGAATGTTATCTTTCAAAACCGAAATACAAACTCATGTCAGCCTGCTCAACCAAATATCCGACACTGTCAATTTAAAATACAAAGAAATAATCGCGGATACGAAAAAATATAGTTATAGGGAGAAGCGCGGAATATTCATCGGTATAGGCACTGTCTGGAAATACATAACTGGAAACCTCGATGCTTCCGACGATGAGTACTTCAATGAATGCATTGATAAAGTCTCTCAAGACGAAAGACATATCGAAAATCTCCTCAAAAATCAGATATCGGTTACTACCTCAGTAATAAAAATCTTTAACGCGTCAATACAAAAACTTCAAATAGACGAAGAAACATTTAACCGGGACATTTCCGACGATCTCGCATTTTACCATGCCCAGATAAGAACTCTAGATTTATGTAAATCATTAATGGAGAGTTATTCTTTTATAGAAAATTTTCTTAACGACGCTCTGAACGCGATATCATTCGCTAGGCTAAATATTTTGCACAGTTCAATAATAACCCCGGGAGATCTGATTAGTTCCCTTCAAGAAATTTCACAATCTCTCAGAAAAAATAATCTTCCTCTACCTGTATACTCTTCAACGCTTGCCCAGTATGTTGAGATAATCGAGCTTGAATCATATCAATCTGATACTAAAGTAGTGCTTATTCTAAAAATACCCTTATTAAACCCTGAAAGCTATACTTTGTATCATCTCTATCCAATACCCGTATTAGATGATCGAACAGAATTTTATCATATAATCCCTACAACACAAAAATATATTGCGCGGGACGATGATTCAATGTTATATATTTCATTTCAAAACTTGAACCGAAAATGAGACTTCGGGGCACCAAATTTTAAAATCTCATATTTTTGTAAGTTTTGAAGATATAATCTTCATATTTTGCAGACGATCGGTAAATAATCTTAGGTTTCTATTTTTTTTATTGAATTTGTCTATTTTTATACAGGGTGTCTTAAATTCAGCGGCAAACATTCACATTTTCAAAGCCGCTAAAGTCCGTTTTTTTAAATAACTCTATGTACCCTATAACTTTATGCACTATCAAATGTAGAGTTTCATTTTCTATCAAACTGTATTAAGGTTCCCTATACCTATTCGTAACCATTTTCGAAATAATTGGGTTTCTTAAAAATATCGTATATATTTGCTTAAATGTTTACATGTTCCAATTTTGAGCCATGGAAAAACAATTGAGATCCAATATCCAATATGACAGATGATTAGTATGCGTTATTTATCAAAAGCTGTCAGCGATAAACTAAATCTTCTAAATCGAAATGGAAGAATACTCAAACGCTGATATTCTCAATTTATTTTATATTCATGGAGAATGTTACAAAATTTTAGAGAGAACGTGTCGTGTGTTTAATGAACGCCACCCTGATTTGCCGCCCATGAAAAAGTCAAAATTCAAGAGGATTGAGACGAACTTTTTGCGTTTTGGCAAGGTTAAAGTTACAAAAAATGTTCCGAAACCAGTGACAAATGTCGAGGATAACGTAATAAACACATTAGCTTATTTCCACGCAAACCCGCAAAGTTCAATGCCGTCTGCAGAAAACGATTTGGGAATGTCTTCTTCATCTGTCCAAAGAATCTTGAGCGAACATCATATGCACCCTTATTCCTTCCAAAACGTGCAAGCCTTGAGACATGGTGATGACGTCCGACGAGCAGAATTTTGCGAATTCATGTTTTTGAAAATTCAAGAGGACCCTCAATTCCTTTCAAAAATATTTTGGACCTATGAAGCGAAATTTTCTAGAGAAGGAATAACAAATAGAAGAAACGAACATTTCTTGGCAGCAGAAAATCCGCACGCTTTACGAGAAACGCGTTCTCAAGAGAGGTTTAGCTTCATTGTTTTCAGTATAGTATTAAATGATCACATGCGGTACTGTATTTATGAAAACAATTTAAACAGTGATAAGTATTTGGAAATTCTACGAGGGACGCTTTCTGAATTTATAGAAGAAATTCCTATTGGTGAGCTGCAAAATTATTGGTATCAATTAGATAGGGCACCAGCACATAATTCCGCTGCAGTTTATCTCCAATTATCTCGTCTATGCCTCCCCAGTAAATAACCAACAAGATTTACTGGACAGGATACGAACAGCTTTTGCGGAATTAGAAAATGAACAAATTCAACGGGCCACAGCAACTGTACAAAGAAGAATTGAAATGTGTCTTCAAATAAACGGACAGCATATAGAACATTTGTTATAATTCAATTTTATTATTTTATTTATTTATTGTTGATTGTTAGATTGCTATAATTTTTAAGTTCACTAAAACAAGTTTAGAACAGTCTCTAACTTAGTAAATATGATTAAAAATAATGTAAACAATTTATTACATTTTTTATAACTTTAACTTTTCCGAAACAAAAAAATTTCCTTTCAATCCTCTTCAATTTTCTCTTGTTCATTGGCGATAAATGAGGCTGTTTTTCATTAAAAACACGGTACGTTCTCTCCAATATTTTGTAACATTCTCCGCGAATATAAAATAAATTGAGAATATCAGCTTTTGAGTGTTATTTTATTTTAATTTAAAAGTTTCAAATCAGCTCTCATGTTGAATAGAAAAGCACAATAATTGTTTTTCATGGCTTACTACGGGAAGGTGTAAGCATTTAGCAAATATATATGATAGTTTAATAAAAACCTGATTATTTCGAAAATGGTTACGAACATGTATAGGGAACCTTAATACAGTTCGATAGAAAATTAAATTCTGCATTTGATAGTGCATAAAGTTATAGGGTGCCCCATTTAAAAAAACGGATTTTAGCGGCTTTGAAAATGCGAATGTTTGCCACTGAATTTAGGACACCCTATATAAAAATAGACAAATTCAATAAAAAAAATAGAAACCTAAGATTATTTACCGATCGTCTGCAAAGAATGAAGATTATATCTTCAAAACTTACAAAAATATGAGATTTTAAAATTTGGTACCCCGAAGGCAAATTTTTGGTTCAAGGTCAAGTATCTTAAGAACCCTTGAACCTGGGTATAAGACATGCTACATAAAATAGCATCAAAATTCTCCGTAGAATACAAAAATATCATAAAATACAGGGTGTTCCATTTAAAATAAGCAAGTTGATATCAACTTCTGGTTAAACCGGAAGTGACAGGAAGTTAAAAAGTATTTCAAAAAAGAAGTACCCCTTGACCTTACATTAATCTCAAAATTTGAAATTTTTATCTAAATGGCATCATCAAAAACTTTTAATGAACGGTTTGCGTGAATAACCCTGAAAATATATATATATATATATATATATATATATATATATATATATATATATATATATATATATATATATATATATATATATATATATATATATATATATATATATATATATATATATATATATATATATATATATATATATATATGTTTACCGTTACTTATGTATATCTGATGTATATACAAGAAAAAGTAGAGGACTCAAGGTCGAATCTTGGGATACTCCAGAAAATATTTTAGCCGGATCCGAGCATTTATTATCCGAAAATATTGTTTGCTGCCTGTTGCTCAAATACAAAGAGATAAGCGATAATGAATCAGTAGAAAGGGCATAATAATTTAATTTAGAAATAAGGAGTTTTTGATCAATGGTATCGAATGCTTTCGAAAACTTCAAAAGCGCTAAAATGCTACTTATGCTATTTTTTAATCATGCGCACGAATAATGTCGCAGTTAATTGTTATGTTTAAAAATTGTTACTAGAAGCTACTTACCCATTTGACAACAATTTATGCATGAAAATTTATTGTAATATGATATGTTCAAATTTTGGTGCAAATTCAATATGGCGGGACAAAATGTCGGCATAATAAATTGCGTAAAAAAATATTACAATTTATCTGCAAATGTGATATAGAAATAAACAGGTAAAATTTTGGTAGGAATCTTAAATGGTATAATAATTAAAAGAAGTCGGAACAATGGCTTTGAACTGAAATTACTTCGTAATAAATCCTTATTTTTTTTCTGAGAAAGGAATATTATTGTAATACCAAACTCATGCTTTTTGTATTACGATAATATCTTTAATAATAATGATAATGATTCGTTATATCAGGTTAAAATACATGGAGCAGTGTACCTCTCTTGTACATGCCTCCCTGCGGCCCTTTGGATAATTGTGTTCAACAACGAACATCTAAAATAGACTTAAAGTGTATTCTATTTACTTTTCAGTATTGGTTACAAATAATATTGGCTTGATACTGATGTATATTTAGCTAAATGTTAGTGGATTAAGTGTTTATTTCAAATTTATGAAGCTTTCAAAGTTTCTGCCAGTTTTAGGTTCTGGATAATTTACTTTAATTATACCTGACAACTGGGTCATACCCTAAATTTCTGGCATGATCGTATTTTACCGAAGATTATCTTAGTTGGTTTTACCACGTAATCCATGAGATTATCCAATACAGGCAAGGACCCTTCGGCTATACCGCTAATAGCACAGGGCAGTAATCTTCTGGCCAAACCCTTCGATAAGAAAAGCCCGTAAATGTTTACCTATTTCCTGATAGTAAAACTATGCAGAGTATCGAGGTATCGGAATGAGCGTCTACGAGTTAAGGTATGTGTTTGCGGTATTTTAACAAATAATACCGTAACACCAAGGTGGAAGTAAAACTGGACGAAATATCGAGATATCAGAAGAAATCGACTTAAAATATGCACTCTAAATGAGCTTCTAAAAGTTAAGTGTTTACGTATTTTAACATACAGTAAATGGTAATAATATGAAACAAAATGGTTTTAAAAATAATAAATTAATTTTTGTATAAACGTTCGGATAGGAGTTCATTTTTTTAAATGCGCATTTTTTAAAAAAGAAATGTTATATACTGAATGTTCCAAAAGTGAAATATGAGAATAATTTTTTTTTGAAAGGAAACTCTAAATTTGTATTCGATATATCACACATTAACATTTTTTCAGAAGGTTTTTGGAAAAATTGACTAAACTTTTTTATTTATAAAAAAATCTTAATAACAAAAAATTAACAGGATATAAAACCAACAAGTAATTTTATAAGATGTTGAAAATGATAACCATTTACTTCTTGATTGACAGTACGCCAATTTATTTAAAAATTAATTTAAAACATTATTTGTTGTATCTTCCGTACTTCTAGACTACTTGGCGGGGTCTTATAAACCTTTTACTACCCCCACACAAAAAGTCTAAAGGTTTAAGGTCAGAGGACCTCACATGCCACTATATGTGTCCACTTTTGATATTCCATTTGATAGGAAAAACTCTATCTAGGTGTGTTCGTAAGTATTATTCAAAAAATAAAATCCTATTATCTTCTTATTTATTATACTGGCCCAAATATTTGTTTTTGCATTTTTACCATTCAACTTGGTTATTTTAATCAATTAATCGTTGTCAAATTAGTTTTTCGTCTTTTAAGATGTAAAATTCGTATTATGGCACACTTGGTTAAAACGCAAATAATAGAAATTCAAATTGTTATTGTGTTTGACGATAGAACGAGAACCCAAATGGAGGTATGCAATTTATTTAATAGCAAGTATCCAGAACGGCCAATTACAAGATATGAATTGTAAGTAAGATCGAACGGAAATTCAGGAAAACTAGAAATACGAAAGATGAAGAGAACCTTAATGAAATTGTGCTGATCAAACTACACTAAATAGAGTAAGTCAACAAACAGTAACATAAAATGAAGCTACTCGAATTAAATGAAGTTGACCTCGACCCTGGATTACAGTTTTGTGAAGTAATTATGGATATTTGTAACGCAAGTCCTTTAATTCATCGCAACATACTATTTTGCTACAAAGCTATATTTTGCTTAAACGCTACAGTAAATCGGCAGCATTTTAGATACTAAAGCAGAAATAATCCCCGTTGGATGAGAAAAGTATATATCCAATATCTTCAAAAAATAAATGTCTGGGCTCGTATAATAAATAACATGATAGTAGGGTTTACTTAGATATAATTTTTCCTGGCAAATGGGACACATAGATTGGCCCGTGAAGTCCCCTGAACTTACACCTCTCGACTTTTTTCCTCTAAGAGTACTTGAAATCAAAAGTTTATCAAACCCAACCGGGAAGGATAGAAGAATTGCATATTAGAATTATTCAAGAGGAATTAGGATGATTACTGAAGATACAATTCATAACGTTTTAGATCCATAATGCCTCAAATGTTTTAGTTTGTCATCTAAATTACTCGCTAGTTGACGAAATTACTAGCTGTGTCTGAACTAGCCTTTAGACCAGTTTAGTTGAATTTAGTGCAATCGTCAAGTAGTGGTGTCAAAATGGACATGAAAAGAAGTATGTTATTATTATTTTTTGTCTTTTTGTTGTAGTTTTCGGATGAAACTAAATGGAAGTTAATAGAACATAGATTTCAAACTGAATGAAACTATTCCGGGTGTTGCGAAGCAGTGGATGGAAAGCACGTCATTATCAAATCACCCACCGATTTTTGCTTTTAAAAAGTTCACTTTTCACATTCGATAATGCCTCGTATTTTAAATATTCAATAACAAACTTAAAAGTCGTATATTCATTCCAGCGCGTCTCTCGACTCTCTCAGTTCTCATGCACTTAACTAAACACACTCGTTCGCACTGTTTTAGTCGCAGTTTAGTATGTAGGTGCACGTGGTGGGAAACTCTACTCGACCGTCAAAATAGAATCAGATGGATCCAGCTGACTAAACTACTCTACTAAATTTTACTGCCCGCACGCATTAAATTACTAAATTACTCGCTACTCGACTAAATTACTAGCCGTGTCTGAACTAGGCTCTATAGAGTGTTAAAAATATCTTCAAGAATAAAAACAATTGAAAGTGTTGCATTTTTGCGCACAATCGTAAAATGGCATTTTCAGGTTAACTAGTATGTAGTCTGTCTATGTATCATGAGAAGAAAATGATATTTATCTCGTTTTCTGCCAGAGATAGAACCAGTTTTATGAAATAATGATAACATGCAACGGCAACGCATGTCAAATTATATTAATTATATTAAAAGTTTATGTGAATTAGACATTGTTTACTAATAGGTTTCTTTGTACAATTTTGAGGCAATGTGTTTTTCAAGAAAGTCATTAAAGTTTTAACTTGTAGACCAATTTCCATATCCTTGGCGTTAAGTTTTGTGTGTTTTTTTATTAAAGTGATATTTGGAATTTTGTATATTTTTTTTTTATTTAGAGAATCTACTATTTCAATTTATATGCATAAAAGTAACAAATCGCTTGTGGTTGAGTGCGCTAAAAAAATCTTAAATAACTTTTCACTTGTTTGAGGATATATAGCTTTTTCCTCTTATATCAACGGCATTACATGTACATAAGACTCAGAGTTGCTATCACTCTTTTTGTAATCAATATATATCTCATTTAGGTATTTTTATTTTTTTCCCTCACTTCTATGTATATTTCTGAACATTAGAATAAAAATAAACACGGGCTGCGCTAAACAAACAGCTCCAAAGTGACTAGTCTCACAAAAGCCACCGAAAAGCATTATAATAAAAATCGGTAAATTTCTTTTACCCGGAACTTCCATCGTTATGAATCTTTTCTTTGAATCTTTTCCTTCATTAGGAATAGTGAGGCCCAATTTAGTTCAGTATATAGTCATTTAGTAACACATATAAATATACTGCCTTTTCATTTTGTTCCATTAAAAATGAATTTCTACCAATATTTACCAGTTTCTATCTATACCACACTTGATTTTTGAGCTTCATTTAAAATAACTCCAATAAGTAATTTTTACATTGCTACGAACCGCCATTTTCTTACATCATGTTGAATTCGTACTAGTATACCCCTACTTCACATCTAACTTTTCTGCAAAATTTAAAGTCAAATGAATAAGAACTTTTTTTAATAATAATTTTTAAATGTTTCACTAGGCCGCCATCTTGTTCAGGTATATTAAATTTTTACCAAAATATTATCAGATCATTCCCATATGACCGTTAATTTTTGACAGAAATTTGAAGTCAATCTGGTAAGTAGCTTTTAAGCTATGCCCCGAACTGAGAGACAGACCGACAAACGGACCGATGGTATTGATAAAACATATTTTCATATCTAGGGACGCTAAAAGATATGTAAAACCTGAGAGGCTAATTGTTTTCACGATTAAAAACATTTTATTTAGCCGCCATTTTGTTCCGCTATCTTTTATTATCTCTAAACCACAATTGGATGTGGCTCACGATTTGAAATCAATCCATTATTGTTAAATATTTCATTAGGAAGCCATTCTAGTAGATCCCTACGTAATGTGTGTTTTTTGTGCAAAATTTGAGATAAAATGTGTAAGTAGTTTTTTTGGTAATAATTTCACTAAGCTTCCATTTTCTTTCGCCATATTGGATTTTTACCAAAATGTTACCAGGTTGTCCCCATGTAACACTTAATTTTTGGCGAAAATTTGAAGTCAATCGGGTAAGAAGTTTTTTAGCTATGCCGCGAACAAACAGTCCGACAGACAGACAGACTGATGGAATTGAGAAAACGTGTTTTTCGGCATCTAGGGACCCTAAAACTTCCCCTGTAGAACAAAATATTGGTCCTAGCCTAATGCACTGTTGGCCCAATATTTACAAGTGGGGCCAATATAGAAGTTTTTTAGCCTATGTAGGTATAATATAGGTAAAAAATATATGTTTCGATATATAATGCCACTTTTGGACCCATATAGGCCCAATTTTTTATCAGTCAGACAAATATAAAAATTGTTTAGCCTATGTAGGTGTTATATTGGCAAAAAAATATGTTCTATATATAATGCCACTTTTGGGCCAATATAAGACCAATATAATATATAACCTGTTATAAGTTTCTATCCGTTCGAGGTTTTTTAATCAACGTAGTACCTTCGTTGGGCCAATATGGACATAACATATTTTTCCAGAATAATAAGGCTCAGACACACAAATCTGCATCCTTGTTATCAGGAATAGAGAGATGGGTGTACTAATATTTTACCAGTTCATTACCATCTCACAGCTAATTTTTCTGCAAAATTTTGGATGAATTGTATAGGTCTAGTTTTTATTAAGAATATCTAAGGACCCTGAAACGTAAAAATCTGAAAAAAATCTCTAATAAATCAATTAATGTTTCCTTCAATTATAAATAACTGGTATAAAAACAGGACTTTTTTTCTGCTATAGAATTGATTTTGATATTTATTATACCCAATATTATACCCTCTTTGGGCCGATATAAAATTCAGGTTTACAATTTATTCCAACTTAAAGCATATGGCAGGTTTTAAATGTAATTTGACTCTTTGTCAACATTTCTGAAAATTGATATCTATGTTTTAGTTCATGTCAAAAGAAGAATTTTTTATAATCGCTTATTATAAAAGTTCTAACTCTGCCCGGTATATTAGAAATATGTTGAGGGGAAATGAAGGGTTAATTGGTAAAAAATAGCAATTCTTTGTTAATAATTAATTCGTTAATTAATATTGTATTTTAATGGGTTTTGGGTATGCAAATTTGAATTATAAAAACTGTTTGTTATTTTGGTGAAAAATTGGAAAATAAGGAGTAAGGGTAAAAAGGAGAGGGGGCGAAAGTGAAAATGTATTTAAACAATCGAGTAATATGTAGTTTTATATGCTCTTGGACATTCAAATGCCAATTTGAATTCAGCTGAGTGTTTTGTTGTTAGATTGATTTGTTTTCATTTATTTAAGGGGCAGTGCGAAGACGATTCAAAGTTGTTACGATAAAGATATAAAAAAAACAGTTTCGTTCTTTTGGCAGGTGTAAAGGACCGTGGTAGAGGGCGTAAAATTATCGCAATGTACCAAATACACCATTAGGCACCTAGCGAGAGGAAGAATTAGTAGAAAACGATCTGGCAGTTCAAGGGTCTAGTAACTGATGGAATCTCATTTTCATTTACATGTTTTGTTGATTTTTGTTATTGATTATAAAACCGAAAAATTAAATGACGTATTTTACTTAAAACTCTCTCTTAGGAGTACGTATTGTGTTAAAATCAATTACACGGTGCTACTAAAAAAAAACTGATTGAATTTTTCAAGTGACCTAGTGCTAAGCTTTATTGTAATAGAGCTCGATTGTTAAATTAATATAATGTATAATAAGTGTGTCCAGTGGCCGAAAAACGGTTTTTACAATAAATTGTAAACACATTTTCAAACATGGTTTTAAATTACACTATATATAGTAAAACCTAAATCCATGTTTAAAAATTATTGTTTACACCCTCTCAATTTCTTTTATTGTTAAAAAAAAACCGTTTTTTCGGACAACAGACATACTAATTACATTATAACAATTTAACAATCGAGCACTATTACAATAAAGGGCCTATATACATACATACATATATATATATATATATATATATATATATATATATATATATATACACTGGGTGATTCACGACTTACTGTACATACTTATGTTGTGTATAGGGTATCCCTAGGGTATATCGAAATGGATATTTAAATTGATTAATTCGGCTTTATTACTAAGATACAGGGTGATTTTTATATTTTGGTAAAAATTTGTTCACCCTGTATCTCCTAAACGGCTTAATCCATTTTTTAAAAATTTTGTACACAAACACTCTTGGAATATCATAATTTTTTGACGTTTGAAAAGTATCAAAGTTCCAGGGCCGTATCCAGCCAATTCACACAGGGGAGGAGGGCTAGTTTTGAGACACCCTGTACATCGGAATTGTGGCAGCCCGATGATGTGTAATCGCCTGCTGACTCAGGGAGATCGGATGACATGCGCTTGGCAACAGGGGAACGATGATTATTCGGTGCGGTGCGCGACAAAAGACAGTTCATGTTTACTTAATATAGTTATTATTATATAGAAAAGAGTTACTTTGTGATTGATATTTGTTATAATAAATAGTTGAACTAAAAGGTGTGTTTCCATTGTGATAGTTTGTGTGTACTGGGGTAGCACAATTGGCGACGAGGATTTCTTTGTTTGAACCCACAGTAAGGTAAGTAAACACGGTTTAAATTTGTAAAAGTAGAGAAAAGTAACGTTTTGCCGGAAGAAAAGTGATAAAAATTATTGTTACTTTCTTTGAGTCGTAAACGTAAAATGTGAGCCACAGCGAAAAATGTGAGCCATAGCAAAAAAAAAATAATAATAAAATATATGTTAATAAATAAACGTTTTGCCAGAAGAAAAGTAATAGCAATTTTTGTTACTTTCTTTGAGGCGTGGAAAACGTAAGATGTGAGCCACAGAGAAAGATGTGAGCCATAGTATGGGAAAATATATATTAGGTATATTATAATAAATGCATTTGTGCTACAGTTTTTGTAAGCCAAATAACATAGAGAAATAAATACCATGTTAAATAGTATGTATATTAAAACAAAAATGTGTCTGTCGAAAGTTACTTATGGTGTATAATATGCTTACATATATATTATTATATCAAATACACCGTTGGAAAAGGCCACTGGGGTACCATATTTCCAAACAATTACATAAAATTTTAATCTATTCTATTAAGAGTTACTCTCGCCCTATAAATACAGTATTAATTTTTTTTATCGCATTCAACAAATTAAAATTACCTAAAATTTTTAGAATTACTGCATTTATACTTCTTAATCGGCCAACACAGTAATATTATGTAATCTATGTCATGAGGAAAGATTAAATAAATAAAATAATAGGCAATTTAAGCAAAAAAAAAAACAGTAACAGTAAAATAACATTTCCTTTCAGTTACGGAAAATCCCACAACATATCAGATTCCGGAATTAGGCCATTTCTTTGTGAAAATATAGATAAAGCACTGCTTCGAAGCGAATGGAGTAAGTGGTTAAGATCTTTGGAACTTTATTTGGCGGCAGAAGATATTTCTGACTACGCCAAGAAAAGAAATAAACTATTACACTTAGGGGGAACACAACTACAAGAAGTTGCGTATAATATACCTGAAGCAATAGAGACTTACGATCCAGAACAAAATAATGATATTTTTCAAGCATTAGTTGACAAGCTGACAAATTATTTCTCACCCAAGCAAAATTCGTCCTTCGAAAGACACATTTTTAGAAGTCTTAAGCCAGAGGAAAATGAAAGTTTTAACAAGTTTGTGTTAAGAATGCGTCAACAAGCCGCCAAATGTTCTTTCGGGAGTACAACTAGTGAAGCCACCGACATTGCTATGAAAGATAAAATCATTGATTGTTGGGCTCCAGTTGAATTAAAGAAAAAGTTGTTGGAAAAAGAATATCCATTAAATGAAATTTTAGAAATGTGTGAAATCCACGAGCAGATAACTGCTCAATCAAAAATTATGAATGCCGGCGCCGCCACGCCAGGACCTAGTACCTCATTCCAGCCGGTAAATAAGGTATTTCTTCATCGTAGAACTCAAAATAAATGTGGCAGGTGCGGTAAAATGGGACATCCAAGTTTTTCTGAGTCATGTCCCGCAAAAGGGTCCAAATGTAACAAATGTGAACTTAAAGGACACTTTGCATTTTGCTGCAAGACACCACAAAACAGATACGCCACAAAACAAGGATACCCACCCAGCAAACGAAGACGAGTCAATTTCGTAGATACCGATCCAGATGTAGATTCCCGAAACACTGACGACAGCATTCGAAATTTTGATTGTTTTAGAATTAACAATGCTGATTTACAACCACAAGAATGGTTAAGCGACGATATAATCAAATGCAATATCGGTGGAATAACCATAACATTTCTGATAGACTCCGGCTCAAAAGCGAATATAATATGTGGGTCAGATTGGGCTTTACTTAGGAAAAAAAACGCCATAATGTGGAATGTGGATGATCAAGTCGGCGATGTCCTAAAGGCGTACGCAACAGGAAATCCAATCGTCGTAAGAAACAAATTCCAAGCTACCGCTAATCTACCAGGCTCACCCGAAATAATTGACTCATTTTACGTAGTAGAAAATGGAGAAATATCACTTTTGGGAAAGTACACTGCAAAAAGACTGGGTGTATTAAAGTTAGGACTTAACGTCAATAAGGTTACCAGTGTTGCATCTGTTTTTCCTAAAATCAAAAATATAAGTATTAAATTAACTATTGACCCAACAGTAAGGCCCGTTCAACAACCCTTGCGACGAGTACCAATATCCGTTGAAGCCAAAGTTGAACAGAAACTTACAGAAGCTCTGGATTCTGGCATAATTGAGAAGGTAACAGAACCAAGTCCGTGGATTTCTCCCATGGTTATTGTTTTTAAACCCAACGGAGATCTCCGGATATGCATAGACATGAGACGAGCAAATGAGGCCATCCTTCGAGAAAACTATCCATTGCCCACGTTTGATAGTTTTATGGTAAAACTGAGAAACGCCCATTACTTTTCTCGATTAGATCTAAAAGATGCTTACCATCAATTGGAACTGGATGCTGACAGTCGGCCCATAACAACATTTATTACTCATAAAGGCATGTTCCGTTACACCCGATTAATGTTCGGAGTAAACTCGGCCCCAGAAATCTTCCAACGAATATTTGAGGGGATCTTGTCTCCTTGTGATAATTGCCTTAATTATCTTGACGACATAATTATCTTTGGACATTCAGAGGAAGAACACGACAAATGTTTAAGAAAAGTGCTTGACGTCTTCGAAACAAATAATGTTTCACTAAATAATGAAAAATGCCTTATAAAAGTCAAACACTTAGAATTTCTGGGACATAAATTATCCGATCAAGGCATTGAGGCCAATGAAGGAAAAGTAAAGACTTTATTAGATTTTCGACCACCTGCAACCAAAGAGGAATTAAGAAGCTTCCTAGGCCTCGTTACCTATTTGGGAAAGTTTATTCCTGATTTAGGCACCTTAACTGACCCACTTAGACAATTAATAAAGAAGGAAATAACATTTACCTGGAATGATAATCACCAACGAAATTTTCTCAAACTCAAAAAGGCCCTAACGAGACCGCCTGTTCTCTCATACTTCGACCTTCACCGTAGAACAAGATTAATTGCAGACGCTAGCTCAGTGGCCTTAGGAGCTGTTCTCCTACAGTTTGCTGATGACAACACAACCCCTAAAGTCATCGCCTTTGCCAGCAAAAGTCTTTCAGACGTAGAACGCCGGTATTCCCAAACGGAAAAAGAAAGCTTGGCTTTAGTATGGGCAGTCGAACGCTTTTATTTTTACCTTGCTGGCGTGTATTTCGAACTTGTCACTGACCACAAGCCACTCGAGACAATTTTTAAGCCAACTTCCAGACCTCCAGCAAGAATCGAAAGATGGGTTTTACGCTTGCAAGCCTTTAAATTCAAAGTTATATACCAGGCCGGAAAACTTAATATTGCCGATTCAGTATCAAGACTGTGTAAAATAGGTAACGAAGCATCATTCGATAGAGACGAAGAACAACACATATACACCATAGTCGAGCAACACACACCAAGAGCTATGCGCATTTCGCAAGTAATAAAAGAAAGTAAAAACGACGCCCAAATATCAGACGCCGTATTGAAAATTAACAATAACTCATGGGAAACTTCAGACAAAAACGCACTTTTTCCATTTCGTTTGGAACTTACTACTTTTGGTCCAGTAATATTACGAGGAAACAGAATAGTGATACCCGAGAAGCTCAAGCAACAGACACTAGAGTTAGCCCACGAAGGACACCCAGGAGAAACCGTCATGAAGAGGAGACTACGAGCAAAAGTTTGGTGGCCACTCCTTGATAGAGAAGTCGAAAAATTCGTCAAACGATGTCGCGATTGCCTTCTGGTAGCACAGCCAAATAAACCACCACCCATGTCGAGACACGCATTTCCAGAAGGGCCTTGGCAATGTCTAGCAATAGATCTGATGGGACCACTTCCAAACCAAGACCAGGTTTTAGTCATTATAGACTATTATTCCAGATACCAGGAAATACGTTTTTTACGATCGGTAACATCAGCAGTTATAATTGGCCACTTAACAGAATTATTTTCAAGGTTTGGCATCCCAAAATCTATAAGATCCGATAATGGACCACAGTTTATCAGTGAAGATTTTAACAAGTTCTGCGACAAAAATAACATTGAGCTAATACATACAGCACCATACTGGCCTCAAGCAAACGGTCAAGTAGAAAATATGAATCGCTCTCTAAAGAAAAGACTCCAGATATGTCACGCCAACGGGCTAGACTACAAATCTGAGATACAAAAATTTATTCTTATGTACAACGTTACCCCCCAGGGAACTACGGGAAAATCTCCATCGGAACTTTTCTTCAGCCGAAACATACGAGATAAAATTCCATCAATAACAGATTTAATGTCAGAAACAGGGGACGAAGAGGCACGAGATAACGATATTATTAACAAACAAAAAGGAAAGGAAAGGGAGGACCGGACAAGACAAGCAAAAGAGTCTGAAATTAAAATAGGAGATAAATTATTAGTAGAAAACATGAATATACCACATAAACTGACGCCTAGATATAATAAAAAAGAATATGAAGTTATACAAACCCAAGGAAATGAAGTAACATTGCTTAGAGACGGAAAAATCTTAAAACGTCATATTTCCCATTTAAAAAAGTTACCTGACATCCTAGGAAAAGATCTAACCATTTCCTCATTCCCTGAAAATGCTTTTTCTACACCGACTACAAGCACAAGTGGGCCGGGGACGCAGCTGGACGAAGATACCCAAAGGACGCCACCAAGGGGACCAGCAGTTGAACATGGAGCAACTCAACGAGATGACAACGAAGAATATCCCACGCCAACTCTTCCGCCTATGGACTCTGCACCCGGTAGAGTTAAGCCCATTAAGTTGAAAAAAAAGGACGGAGTGTGGCAGCCCGATGATGTGTAATCGCCTGCTGACTCAGGGAGATCGGATGACATGCGCTTGGCAACAGGGGAACGATGATTATTCGGTGCGGTGCGCGACAAAAGACAGTTCATGTTTACTTAATATAGTTATTATTATATATAAAAAGAGTTACTTTGTGATTGATATTTGTTATAATAAATAGTTGAACTAAAAGGTGTGTTTCCATTGTGATAGTTTGTGTGTACTGGGGTAGCACAGGAATTCGGTATTTTTGAATTTTTTTCTTAAACTACATTCATTTGTGAACAATAATATGCCACCATCTTGAATGACACACTAAAGGTTATGTACGAAATTTAAATCTTTAGATAGTACATACCCCTTTTTTTAGCGGTATCTGTATTAAAGCTTTTAACTAAGTATAAAATTATTTCAATGATTGACTTTAAAAAAAAATTAAACTATCTCTACTAATAAAACACAGCCTTGTCGAATTATTTTTTATTTTTAGTGGCCCAAAAATACCAAAATCTACCCTAACACAATAACGCCTGTCTAACGGTATCTCTACATTTTTGTGCACGCTTTTGTGAATTGCAATTGAGCGTTGAATCATTTACATTTGAGGTTTATGTCTAAATGCTTTTAAAAAAATTAAACTATCTCTACTAATAAACCAGTTAATTTCTGTTTGAGTCTTTTTCGCCTCATCTCTTATCTAATGCTCGAGATCGTGATCATTTATCGGCTACCGTAAAAATTTATCTTTTGTTATTTTTGTTATTGTATATAAATTACGTGTAAGAGCTTGTTTTTTTTTAATTTGTTTATGTACCTTTATCTTTTTCGTAACCTTAAAACCTACAAAAAAATACAAATTCAATAAATTTTAATACCTAAAAATAATAAAGTAAGCCTTGGAATTTAGACAGATATTTTAAAAATGACATTACGTACATACAATTCAATCATTTGTGTTTGACATTGTCAATTAAAGATTTTTTATTTGAATTTTCTCTTTGCAAAAAGTTTGTACGTTTCAATAATTGTAAAAATGCCGTTATTTACAAATGCTGAGTACGCAGACATCGTATTTGTGTACGGATTTTGTAATGGTAACGGAAGGGCTGCTACAGAAGAATACAGAAGACGA
The DNA here is from genome assembly GCA_030620095.1 of Kuschelorhynchus macadamiae. Lineage (NCBI taxonomy): Eukaryota > Metazoa > Arthropoda > Insecta > Coleoptera > Curculionidae > Kuschelorhynchus > Kuschelorhynchus macadamiae. Next base: position 414,523 of record JAUTXW010005163.1, read on the forward strand.
TTTCCGGATCGGAGAATTCCAAATCTAAACGTTTGCCGCAACCTTTAATACATTGCGTGAAAAGAGTAAGTTTCCCTCAACCGATCTTCATGTTGAAAGAGTGGGTGCTAATAACGTGGCCCAAGAAGAGAATATTCTCAACCTTGTGAGGGAAGATCCAACCACAAGCACTAGGCCACTCCGCCCAATTAGCGATACCGCAGACAAGAGTATGGAGAACTATAAAAAATGAAAACTTATACCCTTTCCATGTACAAGAGGTACAAAGATTAGAAGAAGGCGACTACTTGCCTAGATTAGCATTTACTAGGTGGGTAATAAATCACCGAAGAACTATTTTTAGAGCACTATTCACTGATGAAGCCCAATTTACAAGGGACGGAGTCTTTAATTCTAGAAACTCTCATGTATGGGCAGATGAAAACCCTCATTCGTTGCGATTGGCCAATTCTCAACGAAAGTTTTCAGTGAATGTTTGGTGCGGCTTAATAAATAATCGTTTAATTGGACCACATATTTTCCCTCAACGACTAACGGCTGTTGTGTATTTGGACTTTCTACAAAACATTTTACCGGGCTTATTAGAAAATGTAAATTTAAGAGTCATATGGTTTCAACACGATGGGGCACCTGCACATTTTGGAATTGATGTTCGAAATTATCTCAATCAACAAGTTGCTGACCGGTGGATTGGACGCGGAGTACCACATCCTTGGTCAGCTAGGTCGCCAGACTTTAATCCAGCCGACTACTTTTTGTGGGGGCATCTAAAACAAAAAGTTTACAGTGTTCCAATCGAAACTAGGGATCAATTAATAAATAGGATACATTTTTATTGCGACGAGGTTAGACAAAACCGTCAAATGATTCACCGCTCAATTGCAAACCTACAAAAGCGTGCACAAAAATGTAGAGACACCGGTGGTATGCATTTTGAAAACATTTTGTAGCTTTTAAGACGTTATTGTGTTAGGGTAGATTTTAGTTTTTTTGGGCTACTGAAAATAAAAATTAATTCGACAAGGCTGTGTTTTATTAGTGGAGATAGTTTAATTTTTTTTTAAAGTCAATCATTGAAATAATTTTATACTTAGTTAAAAGCTTTAATACAGATACCGCTAAAAAAAGGGGTATGTACTATCTAAAGATTTAAATTTCGTACATAACCTTTAGTGTGCCATTCAAGATGGTGGCATATTTTTGTTCACAAATGAATGTAGTTTAAGAAAAAAATTCAAAAATACCGAATTCCGATGTACAGGGTGTCTCAAAACTAACCCCCCTCCCCTGTGTGAATTGGCTGGATACGGCCTGGAACTTTGGTACTTTTCAGACGTCAAAAAGTTATGATATACCAAGAGTATTTGTGTACAAAATTTTAAAAAAATCTATTAAGCAGTTTAGGAGATACAGGGTGAACACATTTTTACAAAATACGAAAATCACCCTGTATCTTGGTAATAAAGCCGAATTAATCAATTTAAATATCCATTTTGATATACCCTAGGGATAACCTATACACCATATAAGTATGTACAGTGGGTCGTGAATCACCCAGTATATATATATTGGCAATAAAAAAACAAGTTGAGAGTCAGTATTGGTCCAGGATCACATCTTATTATTAGACCCAGATAAATTTCATATATTGGAGGTATATTGTGGAACAACATTGGTTCTAAACAGAATGCCAATATTGACTTACAATAATGGGATAATATTTAAATAATCTGACGAAAACTTTCTTGGTCCCATATGAACAACCAATATTGGACCAATAAATATGTGCTGCAGGGGTTAGAAATCTGAAGAAATCTTGAAGGGAGATTATTCACGATTACAATATATCCCTTTAACGAGGGAAGTAAAAATAGAATTATTGGACTGTGGTCAATCCGGTACTGACATTCCCCAATCTAGTAAATGTTACATGATGATTTTTTGTTAATATGAATCTAATCTCAACTGCGATTATTTGGTGTTGCATTCAATTATGCAATATATTACAGTATGTTCTGTTAAATATGATAGCAGGGACATATGATTTAATGTTTGTAAGAGCATGATTTCTAATATTGGCTTTTTTCTTAAACTTTTAAAATATTATTAAGGGATTATATTTATAATATATATATATATATATATAAACAATTTGCATGAGTGGTTTCCGATAAGAGTACTGAGCGAAAGTTAGCACTCTATAAAATTCTTAGGAATATTCGTCCAAAATTCTGGAATAAGATTTAAAGGAGAAATCATTTATGCGAAAAAAAGCTAAATGCTATTTACCGAGGTCGATAATTTCAAAACAGTGGATCACAGGCCCCTGTTATTAAATATCTTCGAATTGTTCTTAATAGCTGTACGCAAATATGCACTAATACGTAAGGAAATTAACTAAAAATTAATTAAGAATGGGCAAAATTTGGTAACACTGTAAACTATTTATTTGTAAAAAATATGTACCATTACAGGAAAGTGTAGTTTATCTAACTATTTCTTAGTCGCAATGAAAATGGGATAATTACATTTTAGTACTACCCAATTTCTGAACATAACAATCAAAAGTTCCAAAGCTATAAACATTAATATATAAAACATAAAAATCATTTAAATTATTTAATAATCTGTTGAACGTTCTATTTAAAATTAGAAAGGTAATATATGTCTACAAAAAAACAAATATCAAAAGAAATAAAATTAAATATATAAGCTCATTAACTAAACGAAATATTAACTTCTCAATGGCACAATTTTCCAACAACAAATACCTTTTACCCTTCGCCAACTTAAATAATTAAATATTTGAGTACGGGTCAATATCTCGCACCTTTTGTTTGTGGATATCGAGACAGGGCAAAGCGTCAAGTAGAAAAGAAAACTCTTGGCAGATAGATGGCATAGGGAAATTGCTTCATTTATTATTCGAGATTGAAGGACGTAACCCAGTGCTATTACTTTTAATGCAATTTTTCAGTGTCTTCGTTTTCCTTAGACTAGAGAATAACTTAAGATATATTAAATAAAAAAGAAGTCTGGCACACATCGATTTTTATAAAAGAAATCATGAAATATTTTTAGTATTAGACATTCTATTTTTTATATTTGAGTATGAAATATTGGCTTTATTTTGGCCTAGAATTCCATATGACACGTCAAATAATAGTTTTTACCCATAGTTGCACGGTATTTTTTTTGGAAATATATAATGGAAATAATTAAATATGTTAAATTACAATAATAGTAGAAAAACTATCTTCATGTAGGTTTGTTTCTTTCTTTTTTTTTTTCCTTAAACTAGGTTCATATTGCCAGGCTGGTTTGGCGATGTTTGTTCTCCCCAGTGGTAGTTGATTGGACTTCTGGTTTGACGATGTTTGTCCTACCCAGTGGTCGCTTGTGTGACTTGCTAGTTGTCCCCTTCCTCCTTTTCGCCGGTTTCCAAATTTCGAGATGATCCAATGAAAGTCGCCCTAGATCAGCACTACCTGGTTTCAGTAGGCTTCAAATTTCTTAGGGATTTCTTCGGTTCAGAGCGTTCCCGAAGTTACTTTAGATAGGTGATATTTACTTCAAAGGAGTCGAACCATTGGAATTTGTAGGTTTCAATGCATACACTAAAAAAAACATGTTTTTTTTTAATGTTTCACTATCCAAACGACTGCACCAAATAGGTCGTGGTTGAAGGAAAAACATTTTGTAAAAATTGAATTTTATTTAAAAACTGAAAATTTACAAGTTTCAGTACGAGAGCGGGCTAACAAGTGATTCAACACCTTCCTTTACTTCCATTTATAAGTTATCTCCAAATAGAAATGCAATGTTTAGAATCAGTGGTGTGAAAATTGCCGGGCAAAACCCATATTTTTTAAGGGAAATAATATGTTTGTATGGCCAGCTATTTTAAGTTTTCTTTTTTTTTAGATTGAATCGGCTGAGCCCAATTGGGGCGCATGATCCTGAAAGGAGGATTGTTTCTCACATGGAGACCTTCGGAAAAGTCTAGTGGATTTCTCAAAGGTGGCAAAAAATTCTCAAACAAATCTGCTAGCATTATATAAACACGCTGCCAACCTATAGAACATATTTTATCTTCTTTATCTTAAAACGAAATGTGACAATTGTAACAAATTAAAAGTCGAGAAGCGCGGAATTGCTGAACATTTTTTTGTGAAACCACGTTAAGCGCGAACTTATTTCCGAAATGAAAAATTAAATGAGGATTTTGTTCAAAATCTCGCTCAGCTTCAATACTGTTTCCAAAATCGCTGCACGTTTTTTTAAAGAAGTGAGATGGTGCTTGCAAACATTACCTATGTTTTGCTATTTAAACTAGAAAACACGTTAATATTGAGAATATGTCATATACAGACAAATAGCAATTTCTGCTATAGTACAACTTGTTCGAATAGCCGAACTGATGAAAACAAGTAATGCATTGTATATAAATGTTTGCCAGAATTGTCAATAAATCCTGTGTACATTGTGACCAATAAGTTGCGTCATATCTTCTGCAATGAAAGAATAGTTTCACCTAATAAATAGATAAAGATCTTAAACCAGCATTAAAATTTTATAGCTTTATAACTTAATTATCTATTCAAAATATTTGATAGCGGGCATCTTGTCAATATTATTGAAAAATGTAGGTATTTATCTTCGTAGTTCACGATGTTATCAAATATAATTATTAGTAATAATCAATTAAATCTATTAGACAGTGATGGTTTCTCCTTCTACATTTCTGTTATACTAAACAGGTATTTTGGTGATGTTAGTGATGTGGTTGAGTGTTAGTTATGTAAATAAAAGGCTTGGTTTTTAAATTTTTTAAAAATCTGAGAAAATAATGAAAAAAATAGTAAACAATTGTACAAAAATAATGCCTAAAATTAATAGCAAAATAACCGGAGGAAAACGGAGTTTAGAAAGACCTCAAAACTTACGACAAAAGAAAAAATAAATTTCTTTTGGTAAAATGTAAGTTTAAAACGCCATAAAATATGTAACATCCCAAATATTTATTAAGTTTCAAATGAAAATTTCTTTGATAAGCCCTTAGATATGTATAGGAAATGATCCCGTAAATAACACCACCCAAAAGAAGATATAAATAGCATCCAAACTAACTCGACAATGGGCTCCCTATATGCAAGTAGAGAAAATAATTAATGATTAAAAAGAAGTCATTCGTGGATTGCATATTCATTTTCAGGTACGTGCAGTCCATGGAAGCAAGGGAAGCAGTGCTTCCCCAAAAAAAATTACAAAACATTTTCTAAAATGTAATTTTTGAAATAGGAAACCATTAATTTAGTTTATAATAAAAATGCTAAAATATTATCTTAATTATCAAGCCCATAATAAATGTGGCCTTGACTCCGACCCAGCCACAATAGAATATCGAATAGAACCTATGCGGGCCGCTAGCTTTTCTGCATCCAAGTCCTGTATGCTTGATTTCCTGTGAATCGAGCCAGAGGTTATTGAACTTTCCACCGGCTGTTTGCAATTTTTGCATTTCAGTGGTGGCGGAAGCTATCCTTGGAGTAGGTTCTTGGTTTGATCGACTATCCGTGTGTTGTGTGATACGTACGTCGCGTCGTGCATTGTGCGATATGGAAGACAATCATACGTACGTGGATATGCAAGTACCGTCAATTTCGGCTGTCGGTAACGTTGAATATGTTGGAGAATTTAGTAAGAAGAGTGTATGTGAATGTGTGGGGTGTGTCTTAATAACAAAGGGATTTTCAATATTAAACTTCGCTGATAAGCTTCAAATAATTTCCAAAGGAAGGGCAAAACCGCCTGTGAAAAATTTAACCACAAAAATGAAAAACTGTATTAGACATTTTTATCCGGAAAAACAATACGAACAATTTAAATGGCTAGCAGGGTGTGCAAATGTAAGAAAATTATTTTGTTGGCCATGTTTACTTTTTGAAAATGAAAAAGGTCTCTGGAATAAAACTGGTTTTTCCGATTTAAACAGTTTTCATAAAGCTGTAAAAAGACACATTATGTCCAAAGCGCATTTACAGGCCGTCATAAAAGAAAAAGTCTTCGGCAAAACCAGAATTGAACACGCCCTTAATAAACAGTTCGAAATTAGTCACCGCCAATACAATGAACTAGTCGATAAAAATAGGCAAATATTAAGAAGACTTATCGATGTTGTTCGTTTTCTCGGACAGCACGAATTGGGATTTAGAGGTCATGACGAAACAAGGGTTCTTCAAATAGAGGAAATTTTCAAGATTTACTTAGTTAAATGGCCAAATATGAGGATTGCTTAAAAAATCATTTAGAGCAGTCTAGCGTTTTTCGCGGTGCGTCGAATCGAATCCAGAATGATTTAATTTCCGCTGTTGCAACCATTATTCTAAAAAAATTAAGCAGGAGATTGGCGAGGCGCGGTTCATTGCTATTGTTCTGAACGAAACAAATGATATCAATAATTTTAGCCAATTATCTATAATAATACGCTACGTGAAAACAGAGGGAAGTATTCAAGAGCCATTTTTAAGTTTTAAGAATGTGTCGTACAGCAGATGCATTATATACCGTAGTTTATAACGTTATTAAAGAAATTAATGGAGAGAAAAAATTAGTTGTTCAAAGCTATGATGGAGCTGCAGTAATGGCAGGACAATTAGGAAGTATGCAAGCTAAAGTTCGAGAAACTTTCTCAAGTGCTTTGTTTGTCCATTGTTTTGCTCATAAATTAAATTTAGTTTTATCCCAGTACATCAATCACATTAAAGAGTGTAAAGTATTTTTCGTCACTTTAAGTCGCATGACTGCTTTTTTTTTCCAAGTCAACAAAACGTACACAAGCTTTGGACTCCATTGTACACAAACAATTGGCCAAAGTAGCTCCTACTAGGTGGAACTATAATGGAAGACTTGTGTTAACAGTATCTGAGAATCGTGAATCACTGATTGAACTATTTGAGAATATAATAGAAAATAATGAAACGTGGGACAAAGCAATAAATAGTTCGAGGGGGATTTTTGGACTGTTTGAAACGAGATTTTAATTTTAATTATTTGTTGAACATATTTTTAGAAATATTTCCATTCTTGGACAATGTTTTTAATACATTACAAACTAAAACAAATGATATTGCTTTTTGCATTGGATTGGATAATTTTAAGTCCATGTTAAGCCAAAAAAGAGATGACTGACCTATTTTGGGAGAAAACAATGACGTTAAATGTAGAGCCACAAGCCAAGCGTCTTCGAACAGACAAGGTAGAAGATGTTCAAACATCATACAGACGCCTCTTTTATGAAATAATCGATCAAATTCAGCAACAAATAAACTATAGATTTAACGGTTTAAATGATTTTAAATTCATCGAGCTCTACAATTTTGATGCATTTAAAGGAAAAACTTTTCCAGAAGTTGTATTTAAATCTCTTCTCCTTCATTATGGCCAGTTCTTCGACCGAGTGTTACTGCGATCTAAACTAAAAGTGATTTACGAAATTGATGACATTAACGCAAAAAATAACGCTAAGGAACTAATGCAATTTTCAAAAGACAAGGAGCTGGAAGATGTCGAAAATTGTGTGAATTAGTATTGACAATACCTGCCACGAGTTCATCAGTAGAACATAATTTTTCAACATTTAAACTTATAAAAAATTTCGTAAGAAATTCAACGGGGGAAGAGAGACTTTCGCATACCTCGGTGTTGTCCATTGAGAATAAACTTCTCCAAAATATGTCGGAGCATCGACGTTTTTATAATGACGTCATTGACGAATTTGCAAAAAATAATCGAAGAATCGAATTACATTATAAATAGGTAAGTTTCTAAAAATTGCTTCCCTTTCTTAAAATTTCACCGCACGCCCCTGTTCAGTTCATAAATAAAAACTTCAAAAACAGGAGGAAAATAACTGATAGCCCTTCCATCATTGGGTCCCTTTCCTGCACTGGTACCATCACTGCCCAAGACCCCCTAGGACAGGAGGGTCCGGGTGTTTTGCGCTCTACTGCTCATCGATAGTTACGCCATTGGAGAAAAGACCGACAGTCGAAATTGACAAGAACTGCCCTTTGAGTCTGTTATTGGTTGGAATGTATACACTAATATTTTAATTAATGGTTAATTTCGTCTCCTGTATACGAAAAATTAAATTAAATTAAAACATAATGACATTTCGGTATAAATAACGCAAATATAATTCTTATATACATTTTCAAACTTATACTGTGTGTTATGGTTTAATAAAAGCATGGTAAAAACTCTGATAAAAAAGCATTTTTTCACGATACTAAGCATGGGGAAAAATATAACTTCTTATAAATACTAAGTAAATTATATAGGGTGTTCACAACATTGGCATATCGAAAACTGTGTGTTAGGGCAAAGTTGCGCAATTTGGTGTCGAATAATATGTCGTTGAGAAATTTAAAAATCCTCATTATTTTAGGCCGCATTTGAAGAGATATTACAAAATAAATTTTACACCTTTATAGCCGCTTTTCTCACTCTATAAGATGGTATTTTCAGATTTAAAATCCGACGTGTCATTTTCCAGGCCTCATCATCAACTCCATTTTTTTAAATACGGACCTGGATTTTTTCTTATTATTTTTAAAAAACTTGATATTTCAAAAGTAATGATGTATCACACTCATTAGGTAATTAACAAAGGTAATCATATTTGCATTAAAATCAGTGTGTAAAGAGTTAATAATATAAGGATGGACATTCTTACATCCCTCACACCTCAAAAACTACTTTTTCGATGGGTTTCAAATTTGTCCGTTGGTGGATGAACTGATGAGATTTTGTTAAAAATTGTATAATATCAATTTTTCTATAATAAAACCCTATTATTTTATTGAAAAAAATCGTATAGGTTATAATTTATGTTATTAAGCACTTATAAATAAAGTTTAAAACAATTATTATATTATATTAATAACATATAAAAATAAAATAAAAAATCGGTAAATTCTCCATTCCCGAAACATCTTTTGTAACGCATTTTAACACAGTTTGTTTAGGCCGGTTGTTGTTCGGTAATAACTTAAATAAAATAATAAATTGTAATCCTTTAACTTCTGCCAAAGTACCCAGGGCGTCTTTATAATAAATTCCAAACCTCTAAATAAATTTACTCCGACCATAATTTTTATTATGGTTGTTCCTATGTTCTATTGGTAGTTTAATTATTGTCTGGTAATATATTAAAATTATTTTAAATGCCTTGACTCAAATTGGCTTTAAGTGTGCCCTGAAATGTCAAATTGACACAATCCTTTATTGAGTCAACTTCAATAAACCATTATTTTATAATTTATTTGTATCGAAAAATGGAACATTCAAACGAGGAAAAACGAGATATGCTGAAAATTTATTATGTGTATAATTTTAACACTCGTAAAGCTTGTGAGATGTATTTAGAGAAAGATCCTCAATGACGACAACTTGAAAATAAGATATTTTCAAAATTAAATCGGCAGTTTAGTAGTTCCAGGACATTTAACAAACGACGCGAAAAGTATGGTAGTAAAGAAAAAACAGCTGGTGTTAGATCAGGTTTGTTTTTTTTGTTAATAAATGATGATCAGGTTGTAAGTAAAATTTGTTTTAAGTAAATAATGGTGCCAGTATGTCATCACGACAAATTGTCGTTAATGTACCTGCAATTAACCACATCAAAGCATGGCGAATTTTTAGGAAAGATGGATACAAACCCTTCAAGCTACATAATTCGCAAAAATTGCAACCCGGTGATTAGAGAAGAAGACTGATATTTTGTAGATGGTTGCAAGACCAACTTAATCATAATAACAAATTCTTATATAATATCTTATGGTCGGATTAGTGTAAATTTACAAATTGTGGAATCTTTAACCGCCACAACGAACACGTTTGGAGCGTTGAAAATCCTAGACAAAATAGGGATATAATTTATGATGAAAATTTAAATAGTGCTGCTTCTGCTGGCTAGTCTACGCCTTTTATTATTCCAACAAGATGGGGCGCCACCACACAATACATAGCAGAGTTTCTTGAATGATGGATTGGAGATAATTGAATCGCCAGCACGATCCCCAGATATCTCCCCATTAGATGTTTATTTGGGGGTGCATTAAAAAATCTAATTTAAAAGGTTGAAATTAATACAATCGAAGAATTGAAGCTCCGAAACAGGTACTTCTTTCACAATTTTAGAAGGAGATCCATTAAACGGGCAATACATAAAGTCAGAAGAAAAATTGATCTTTTTATTGAGCAAAATGGAGGGCTTGTTCAACATTTAGAGAGTTAAGCATTTTTTTTAATCTACGAATTTCAAAGAATTAATTATGTTCGCAATGTTTTATGATAATATATTCTTAAAAAAGAAAATTTTCGTTATGATTCTTATTATAAGAAATGTTTTATTATAGAGACGCTCCCGGTACTTTGGCAGAAAAAAAGTAAGTTAAAGTATCACAATTTATAATTTTTTTTTAAGTTATTAACAAACAACAACCTGCATAAAAACTGTGTTAAAATGCGTTACGAAAGAAGTTTCGAGTAAAGAAGATTTGTTATTATTATTTCTTTAATATCTTGTTATGTTTTTAACTTAAGTGCTTAATAACATTAGTTATACCCTATACGATTTTTCTCAATAAAATAGGGTTTTATTCCAGAAAAATTAATATTAAACAATTCTTAAATATTTTATTGTCGCCATTTTGTTCCGCAATGCAAGATTTTTAACAAAATTTCATCAGTTCATCGCCCAACGGACCTTGATTTTTACCAAAATTTAAAACCCATCGAAAAAGTAGTTTTTGAGGTGTGAAAGATGTAAGAATGTCCATCCTGATAGTATTAACTCTTTAAGATACTGATTTTAATGAAAATATGATTACCTTTGTTAATTATTTAATGAGTGTGATACATCATTAGTTTTGAAATGTCAAATGTTTTAAAAAATAACAAAAAAAATACAGGTGCTTGTTAAAAAAATGGAGTTGATGATGACGCCCGGAAAACGAAACGTCGAATTTCTGAGTCGAAAATATAAGCACTTTATTCTACAGGCAATTATGTCAATTTTTGCTATTTATAATTTTTTTTCTATTTTCAATAGTAAAGTGGTGGGTGAAGGTTAAACTTTTTTTTATTTCAAACGTCTATATCTCTGTTTTGGACGAACCGATTACACTGAACTTGGTGATAAAAAAAGAGCTTTTTTGCTCTTTACTTAGAGCTATAACTGTGCCGTAATGATTCTATTAGTGGTCACTAGGTGGCGCTTTTTCGAAATTCCTCAAATAAAACGGATTTTCTCAAAAAATTAAATGGTATGATATGACTTTTTTGCCATAATTTAATTTAAAGCTATAGAAAGTATCGAATCGTAAAATAAAAAATCCAGGTCCGTATTGAAATTTAAAAAGTTGTTAGTAGTTGTTCGAATCCGAAACGTCGGATTGAAAAACTAACCTCACCAATTTATAGAGGAGAAACAGTGGCAATGATAAAGTGAAAATTATTTTCATCTGTCATTTCAACTACGTGTACAATTATAGAAAAACTAAAAAAAAAACATAAAATAACTTTTAGGGTTTTTGTATAATTGTAGGCTTAGGTGAAATGACAGATGAAAATAATTTTAACCTCATCATTGCCACTTTCTGACCTCTAGAAATTGGTGAGGTTATTTTTTTAATCCGACGTTTCGGACTCGGGCGTCCATCAACAACTTTTTTAATTTAAATACGTGGATTTTTTTATTTGACTATTAGATGCCTTTTATAACTGTAACTTAAATTTTGACCGTCCGTATTCCGTATTATTTGATGAAAAACGCCATCTAGGGGCCACTAATAGAATCATTACGGCGCAGTTAGCAGCTCTTAGTGAAGAGCAAAAAAAGCTCAATGTAATCGGTTCATCCAAAACAGAAATATAAACGTTTGAAAGAAAAAAGTTTAACCTTCCCCCATCACTTTATTATTGAAAATGGAAAAAAAATGATAAATAGCAAAAAGTTGCACAATTGCCTGAAAAATACAATGCTTATATTTTCGAAAAATTTTAATTAGGAAAATCCAGGAGAAAATAGGCATTTCTATTTTTGACTTGCTGTTGGCCCCCTAGCGGCTATTTTTCGAGCTTGAAAATAATTTACAGTTAATTCCTTCGGCCGATTTACTTATAAATATTTTTCCCCATAATCTTATAATCAACGGTTCCCGATTTATGGCTGGAGACCATTCTTAATGGATCACCCTGTATATTAAACATTTTAGCAGAGTATGTTTTTTCATAAATGTACGGATTTTTCCGAATTATTTGGCAACGTCACAAAGTTGTACTAAACAAAATATGGCGTCATATAGAGAATTTTGCGAGTCATTCAAATATGCAAATATATGATGGATGCCCTATTTAAAAAACAACATGTGAGAATAATTTTTCACTGTTCAGTTCTTGACCCGCTTCAACCTTACATAGAAAATATTTCTCTATCGTGAATGGCATCGAAAACTATCAAGCTTTGTCAGACTAATGGGCCACCCTTTACAGGGTGTTTCTCCATATTTAGACTTTAACTATTGCCTTTATTATAAGAGATAGAAAAAAATGTTAAATACCAAAGTTGAAGGGATTTTCTTAAACCGCCAGGAAATAAAGAAAATTTATTGAAACAAACAAATGAACAACACAACTACTAGAAACCATCAACTTGGTATTTTTTAAATGGGAAACCCTATATATAACATTATATTTCGATAGGGAATATTTTTCTGATTTCAAAAATGTATAGTATATCTATGTTTCGATCAGTAGTTTTTGAAATATTTACGTTTAAAAATCCCAATAATATCAGATTTGGGTTTATGAAATCACAGTTGCCATGGACAAAAAACGAAACAAAGCCGAAGATTCAAACGTTTTTAATGTTAATTAAAACTTATTTAGACGTCAAAACGAAATAGTTTAAACTGTAAAATGGGTTATAGAGAAGAAGAAAAACTTGACATTGCTGGCATATTTTACAAAAACAGTAATATTGTTAGTAGGGCCCAAGCAGAATATCGCCGTATTTATCCCGACAGGCAAGTTCCTTCCAAATCAACCTTCTATTGCACTTAAAGATGCATCAGAGAGCGCAAGTATTTTCAAAGGAAAAATCACACTATTACTTAAAATAATGGTGAAAAGTTCCAAATATTAATATTTTTTCAAGGTTGGATATCTTGTTATTAATTACTTATGTAATTTAAATAAAGCCTGTTTATTTCTTTTTTTTAGAAAATCCGGCTTTATCTATATAAGTTGCTAGTTAACATTTTAATACATCTAGAAGCACAATTTACAGAATTCTATATAGACATGGATATCAACCTTATAAAATGTTGCCAGTGCAAAAGTGAACAGATATCCATAAAATTAAAGGAATGGAATACTGTAATTATATTTTAGCCAGAAAAAATGAAGACTATAACTTTTTGTGAGTGACGAGACGGTGTTTAACTACATGGGGGCGTGTATAACATAAGAAATACTCACATGTGGGCACCAGAAAATTCTCATGAATATATTTAAAACTCAGGGGCGTATGTCATTAAATGTTTGGTGTGATATTTTTTAGAGATTCTTTAAGAGGAATCAAATACCTACAGTTTCTAGAAAACGATAAAGCCAATCTTTTAGAAGAGCTTCCTTTTAGCCAATTCGCGGATTTTGTGTGGTATTAAGATGGCGCGCCACCTCGTAATCCTATTTATGTAAGAGACTAATTAAATGAACAGTGTGACGAGTAGATAGGAGCTCATGAAACTATAAAGTGGCCTCCGAATAGTCCAGACTGGGCGCCGTTAGATAGTTTTCTCTGGGGTGTATTTAAAGATAGAAGTTTTTAAAGAAAGAAGTAATACTTTAGAGGATTTAAGGGAAAGGATTGAAACTACATAGTTTTAATTTCTTAAATAAGAAGCCCCAAATTATTAGGAATATTTTGCTTAAAATCGGTAATGATTATAGAAAATGTGTTGAAAATGATGGCGGTCACATTTAATAACTGTAAAATGCGCACAATAATTATTGTAAAATGTAATTTGCCAGTAACTTTTGGTAGTTCTGTATTCGGGTGATCGTGTGGTTTTGTTAAATATCGTAGTAGTTACCGCAAATTTGTTTTATTGTTAATTTGTTATAATTTGTTGTTATTTGTTAATTCTGTTGCAATTTATATAGGCAAATATTAAATATTTATATTTAACAATATTACTGTTTTTGTTAAATATGCCAAGTATGTAAAATGTTTCGTCTTCTGTATAACCTATTTTACAGATTAAACTATTTCTCTTTGATGGCTAAATAAGTTTTAATTAATATTCAAGACGTTTGAATCTTCCGCTTTGTTTTGCTTTTTGTCCATGGCAACTGTGATTTTGTAAACCCAAATCTGATATTATCGCGATTTTTACACGTAAATATTTCAAAAACTATTGAAAAAAAAAGACATATTATACAATTTTGAAACGAAAAAAATATTCTCTATCGAAATATAATGCAATATATAGGATGTCCCATTAAAAAAATACAAATGTTTTTAGTAGCTCTGCGATGTTCATGTGTTTTAATAAATTACTTCCTGGCGGTTTAGGACAATCCCCACAACTTTTGTATTTAACATTTTTTTCTATCTCTTATAATAAAGGCAGTAGATGACGTCTAAATATGGTAAAACACCCTGTACATATTACCGAGTGACAGGTCAATAACAAAATAAAAGAAAATCCTTAATGTAATGGAGCTATATATTTTTAGAATACTTGAACAGTTGGCTAAAACGGATACATTTACATATTCCTTTCGCACTATCTAAAGTGTTTTCCATATTTTGCCAATATCATATAAAAGCAGATATTAAAAAATCGTATCGTTTCCCGAAAGTAATAAAATGTTGCATGTTCCTAACGAGATCGGAACCAGTCATAAAAATCTTCAACCATCTATTGGAAAACTTTTAGTTCCACTTGAATCTTCCGCATCGGTTTTGCTTAGCAGTAAATATTTCTGAGGCAGAGCCGGAAACTTAATAAATAATGTGCAGGCAAACTTTAAATAACATAATTTATACTTAGAAGTTCCAAGTGTTTTTTATTAGGACTCGCTGAACATAAAGATCTTCATCGGTTATACTTGGAAAATGTGTATAAAGCGAGATAAATAGTTTTTTTATTCTCGAGAGAAGTAAAACATTATACAATTATATAATTTTTGATGAAATCTGGTTAAAGAAGGAATTTGAAAATTTTGGTTCACATTGGGTTTTTTTATTAAGAAATATTAATTAAATTTGTTAATATGAAAGATGGATTATCACCATATAAGTACTAGTAGTGACGTAATTGCTTTACCTGCTAAAACGGGAATTTCGTCAATGTTTGTTTGTTTTTTACAACTTTATTCTAATTTTTCGATGATTTTAGAACTAAATTTTCGAATAAAACCAAAACACATACTACTTATAATTAGTTAGATTTTTTTATAACGAAATATCGCACAAAAACATTTTTCGAAGGAAAATAAAAATCACTACGGGGAAGTAGTTTACCCTTAATAGAAAGTTGGCGTGATTTTAACAGATGTAGGAATATATTAAATAAATAACGTTTTAGCTCGGGAGGTAGCGACAGTTTTTAATATCTCATTTTAATAAAGCTGATTTTTATATCAATAATTATACTTATGCTGCTGATAAATAAATTGGTCGTCAGACACAAAAGAAGCATTGCGAACGGTAGTATAGTAGACCGATTAAAAACATAGAAAAAAATTAAATGTGCTGAATTCGCCAAAACTAAATTTTTGGCATAAAATACTTGCTCGACACTAACAATAATTACGCAAGATGTTTCATTTATATCCATTTTTAAAGCACTCAGAGAGGTATTTGCAGATTTCTGAACTTTGTTGTTTATTTCTCACCAAATTATTTTACATTTGAAAAAAAATATTTATTAATTATACTATGTTTGTTAAAATTTTTTGTTTCCAAACATCTGAAATATTTTCCGAGTAAAAATCACTAAAGGAAGCAGCCAGGTCGAAGACGTCCAAGTCGATAAACAAGGCGTGGAAGAACATCCAAAAGAAAGGGAAATTTATGAAGCATTAACCAATATCAACTTCAATAGATTTAACCAACCCCCGACTCAAATACATATTATATTTCGGTCATCTAAAATTTTGATTTATAATTTCATTTACATTTAGATTATATGTAAGAATAGCTATACTTGGCTAAATATCGCCTATTTGTAGTCAATTAATAAAAGACTATTATTATTATTATTATTATAAAAGTACCCACTATACTATCTGAAAATCCGTAATAGATACGAAAAAAAGTTTCACACCAAAGTGTCTTTAAATTTAAAGGTATTTTAAAATGTAACGATTCCATGTATACACAGTATCCTAAATTTACTAGAACGACATCAACTACAAAAATTTTAAATGTGACACCCTATATTTTTGTCCACTGTTTGATTCCTTGTTAAAACTAAATATAAGTTACCAATTTAAACTATAGTCGATTTCTGCGTAGTTTCCAAGTTAATTAAGGTTATGTGTGATTTTTTGGAAACTGGAGCTATTTTTCAAATCACAATAAAAAATACCAAAAATTTAAAATTAGGCGTTTGGGTGATAATTTTTAGTTTATAAAGCATCAATGCATATACGGAATATAAAGTGAAAAATGTGGATTTTTTTTTAATTGAACACCCTCTATGTTCTTTATTTATGCAAATGATCATAAAACTACTTATTTTTTCAATATGTATATGTTCTATACCTAAATTCAGAGGTTACATGAGATCGCAATTTAACAGAAAATCTCAATTATTTCTCGAATATCGTGATGCTGCATACTCAAAAAAAAAATATAGGAGGCCATGGAATGAAGAATATAAGTATTTGCTTTTAACTTCACAGATCTTCCATTTATTTGTGTTTTTAGTGGTTGTTGTTTCATTGACATCATCTAAATTTAAAATAATTAGATTTTAAAATCATTTCTTTCTATCGGTGGTTACTTGTTCTGTTTTAAAAATTACTCAATAACTGTTATATTGAAAATAATAAAAGTCCAGCATTTGCATTAAGAGAATATCGGCGAATATTCTCCATCGCAAGGATACCAAACCAAAAAGTGTTTGACAAAATTTGCAATGCTTTATCAACTCGGTTTTAAAATATAGAAAAAGGGAAAAAGCCCGTTCAGTCGTCTCTGAACATTTTCAAATCGAGGTTTTATTATATTTCATTGAATATCCTACCAACTCTTTAAGAGATGCACAATAGGATTTGAATGTTTCCATGAGCAGCATACATCGAATATTAAAAGAAAACAAAATATCCTTATATAAGTTTCTTCCAGTTCAATTTTTAAGTGAAGCTGATTATCAGACCAGAATGGACTTTTGTATGCAAATTATGGACCTGCATGTTTTAAATAAAATCCTTTGGATCGATGAGGCGATATTTTCCAGTGCGGGAATGCATAACCAAAAAAATATTCACTACTATTCTAAGACAAATAAACATTTGGTAAAGCAACCTAAAAGGCAAAGACATCAAAGTGTTAAAGTGTAGTGTGGTACCTCATTTGAACAGACAAATATTTTTAAACCATTTAAGAAATCAGATTATGGAAAAACTGGACTTGCTATATCAACAAGATAATGCTCCATACCACTGTGGAGAATATATATATATATATATATATATATATATATATATATATATAAATATTTTTAAACAAGCAATGTAATTTAAGTGTATATCCTGACGGTGAGATTTCATGGCCGCAGCGAAGTCCTGATTTGACACCCTCAGTTTATTTTTTACGGGGCGTAATTAAAGATAGGGTGTATAAAAATCGAAACAATAATTCTGCTAACGAATTAAAACAAAAAATTCGTAAAAAAATTATTAGTTTTAATAATAGTGACGCCGCGCGCCGTCCGAAACACTGTGGCAAACATTCAACATTGTATATAGCAAAAAACGGACAGTATGTGGAAAATCAACTATGTAATCATTTGTTTTAAATTTTTCCTGTTTTGCTAATTCCATGTTATCTGTTATATATTGTTTATGTTAAGAGCTATATTACTCAAAAAGTTTGTTTCTATTGTATTTCTCCATAAACTTATTAACAACAGAATTATTTCCGAAGAACGATTGTCAAAATTAAATTTTCGCGTTCCTACGCTAAACTTTCGTAGCTCTGATAGTTTTTATTTACCCCCTTGTAGGACAAACATTTACAAGTTTTCACCAATTAACCGAATGTATAGTAACTATAATAATCACAAAAATTCATATGATATTTTTAATTGTAACCTGGGCACGATCAAAAGACATTTTTACCACTAGCTTTTTATTGTTATTTTTATATTTCCTGTTTTTTTGCATTTGTATACTGTTGATGTTTATTGTTTAAATTGTATTTTGTTTCTTCCTATTATTTAAGTATTTAATTTTGCTAGAACTATTTTTATATATGTAATTGCTGTTTTGTACCTGTTTTGTAACTGGGACGTAGTCCTGTAAGACAGTGTATGTATAAATAAAAAAATAAATAAAATAATATTAATTTTCAATAATGGTTTTAAGTTTAAAATTTAGCAATAGATTAATATAGAATACAATTAGGACTATAGTTACGTCAATAGAAATATTATCCATTCCATGGCCTCCTAAAGTTTTTTTGAGTATGCAGCATCACATTATTCAGCACAATATTCAAGAAATAATTGAGATTTTCTGATGCATTTAGAAATTGAATTTAGGTATAGAACATATGTATCCGAGAAAGTATATATTTTTGTGATCATTTGCATAAATAAAAACATAGTGGGTGCTCTATTTAAAAAAAAATCGACTTTTTTCTGTTCAAAAAGATGCAACCTTGATTTCGTAGTATGTCCACCCTGTATAGGTATGGACAAACATTTTGTATTCCGTATATGTATTAATGTTTTATAAACTGGAAATTACTACTCAAACGCCTAATTTTAGATTTTTGCAGTTTTTTATAGTGATTTGAAAAATCAAAAAATTCTCAAAAAATGTTCATAGCATTTTCAAAAAATCACACATAACCTTAATTCTCTTGGAAACTACACAGAAAGCGACTATAGTTTAAATTGGTAACTTATGTTTATTTTTGACAAGGAATCAAACAGTTGACAAAATACAGGGTGTCCTATTTAAAAATTTATTGTTGATGTATTTCCACAAAAATTGGGACACACTGAAAAATTATATTTTAAAAGAAATTCAAATTTTATGAAACTTTTGTATGAAACTTTTTTTCCTATCATTACGGATTTTTAGATAGAGTGGCTACTTTTATGTGGAACACAGCGTATTTTCTAGTTTAGTTTAATTGTAATAGAGTGTTCTGTGGTACAGTGTGACCTATTTTGGTCTTCCATGTATGGGAATTTTAAAAACTGTAAGAGTTACAGATTCGGTTAAAAAGGGAAAGTTATAGAGCATCATTAGGCTTGCGCAAAACTGTTTTGAATAGAACTCTAGCTCTTTTAGTTTTTGACATATTTTTGAAAATGTCAAAGTATTATTTTGCCCCATAACTTTTTTACTTTTTGAGCTATCATAATTCTGAAAAGAATTTTTCGCAGCAAGAAACAAGTTCAGGAGAAACCAACGGTTCTATTAGATTTTTGATTCGACTTTTCGATATTTTTTAACTATCATCAGGTTTGTTTTTTCTTATGGACGCCATATTGGATTTTTACGTAGTTAGAAAGAGCTTAATTTTTGCTGTCTAACGATGTCTCACTTGTGTGCAAAAAAATTAGAACTAACCCACAAACCAAATATTATTTAATTTTTTTCAAGAAATATGGCGTCAAGGTAAGATTATTTTTACCCCTGTAAAAGTACACTATTAGACACATAACATTTAACTAAAATCTACTAATTAATTAAAAAATCACTCTCTAATATGGACCTTAAAGTTCAAAACTGAAATTCATTTTAATTAACACATTGCTGACATTTCTGCAAACAGAATTAGTTACTGATGAATTTGCTGTTTCTGTTAACAATAATACTTCCTACCGTTGATTGAAATATTTGGCCAAATATTTCAATCAGCGTTCCTACTAAAATGTTAACTACCTCAGGAAGCTTAAACTCGTAGTTTTTAATTTAATAAATAAAAATACAGCGGAGTAAATCCTGTCGACCTGGCTGGAAGTGAAAAAATATGGAAAAAAATCAAACAGGCCTTGAAAACAATTGATAACCCTTCAAACTAAATTCGCCTATTTACAAGTTTTAATAAGGTATTTTGTAATTTTTAAGAGTTATTAATTGAGTAAACTGGCGTCAAATTACAGTAGTCAAGAAAATTTGGATATTTAAAGTGTTATATAAAAAATAATAGTAATGCTACATTGGCACTAAAACACAAATTGTATCCGGCGAGAGAATAATCAAGTAAAAAACATTTTTCTTCGGTCATGTCGATTTAATTAATTACGGTAGTTTCGAGAAGCCAAATCCTAAAAACTACCAAAATAGAGATCGTGATGAAATAGTTTTAGAGTTTTTTAATGAAAATTCAACTTCATCTACTAGAGAAGGGAGCAGGTAATTGGATATTCCTAGAACTTCAATACAGAGAATATTAAACAAAATTAGGTACCATCCCTATAAACTAGTACAAGGTCTTGAGGCAAATGATACGGAAGGGTAGAAGGGCCACAATTTTTTTTATTTTTCAGTTCTGAGTTTAAAGTCGGAATTTAACAAAATTCTGAGTTTAAAGTTGGAATTTAACAAAATTCTGAGTTTAAAGTCAGAGTTTTACAAAATTCTGAGTTCAAAGTCGGAATTTAATAAAATTCTGAGTTTAAAGTCGGAATTTAACTAAATTCTGTGTTTAATGTCAGAATTTAATAAAATTCTGAGTTTAAAGTCAGAATTTAACAAAATTCTGAGTTTAAAGTCGGAATTTAACAAAATTCTGAGTTTATAGTGGGAATTTAACAAAATTCTGAGTTTAAAGTTAGAATTTAGTCCGTACGATTGTATAACAGACTGGAACCAAAAAAACAAGTTCAATATTCTTGTTTGAATAATGGCAATTGCGCTATGAATTGTTCCACCAAACTACAGATAGTTAAAAAATGATAAAAGGGGGGAGACTACAAAAAAAAGTTTCCTATTATTTTGATTTTTGAGTGTTAAATAAGTCCCTGACAAATTAAACATATGTTTAATTAGTTCATTTTATATATTTTTTTTATTTCTATTGCTGAAAAAAAAACCTAAAATGAATACAAGAAAACATATACATTAGAAGGTTCACAAAATAAAAAAGTAATACAAAACGATAAATAAGTCTTAAGAAACGGTTCATATATGTTTCAACGATTTAAGGGTGTCTCGCGAAACATACTGACGGATCTCCCCCTCTGTTTCAGAGTGATTCAAGTTGAGTGTCGTATTAGAAATATCTGGAGAACCAATGAATAGGATGTTTTGAGAATTTGGCTTTGGCCATAGATGAACATTTACATGAACGTTATAAAATATTTTAAATTGCGTGGTGTTGCCGCTTCTACCTCCAACCGGAGGCATCATCCGTTTTTTAAATGAAATGCCCTATATTTTATTAAATTTTTATATTTTTCTAAAAAATGCAAACGCTTATTAAGTTACTTTTCTCATACCTAAATTTAACTGTTTTCGAGAAAATGGCGCTTGAACCATGACAATTTTGACCCTTTGAAGCTCGGTAAATCTCAAACGAGTTTACTTGCAACGAAATGGATTCCACTTATCGGTCTTAATATTTAATTATCTATCTCCTGGCACCAATTTCAGGTCTGGCAGGAGACGTCAAAAATGCATTTCGTTAAATTTTGACTTTCAACTCAGAATTTAGTTAAATTCTGACTTTAAACTCAGAATTTAGACTCAAAGTCAGAATTTAAAAATAAAAAAAATTGTGGCCTTTATACGCTTCCGTAAAATGACAATATAAAGTTATTTAATTTTGGAAACTGGTACATTATTAAGTGCCAAGAAAATACAAATTTCTATACAAATATTATTTGGACCGACGCACAGTGGTGAGGTCTTATGTGACCATCCGGCCATGACTGTTGAGCATCTGTATAATTAGATTTTCCTCAATTTTATGCAATTTTTAGAACATAAATTAATGGAACACCATCGTCGGACTATCGTGGTACGTTCCTTTATTCTAATCTTGTAACATACAGGGTAAAAAATTAGTCTTTTGACTTAATGATGTTTTATTGAGAAGGCGTCTGACTGCAAAAAATTGAACTTCCACTTTCTAGGTCAAATATTGATATTTCAGGTCAAGAAGTCCTTAATAAATCAAAAATACCCTGTTTGTCCGTAGCAGAATGTGAGTGTGGGTGGATGTGTGGATGTGTGTATAGGTATGTGCAATGTGCATGTATATGTGTAAACTTGTTTTGTAAACATAATAGCTCGAAAACTATTAATCTGATAATGATGAAATTTGTCGGGAAAAACGACGAAACAAAATGGCGGCTATACATATAGAACATGAAAACGGGCATAATTCCAAAACTTTTATTTTGATCTTAACAAAAATTGTTAGAGGCACTACCCAACCAAAGTGAAAATTTAATAACAATTTTTAAAAGATTCAAAATGGCGGTTATTTATATTTAAAGTTTATAAACGCACATACTTTTGTATTATATTTGTAAAATTATCACTTCAGGAGAAATATTAGTTGTAGAACTTATTTTGAATAATATATAGTGAAAATAATAATCAAGTTGTTTTCCTTATTATTAAATAAGGCACTAAATATCACAATCTAAGAAGAATTCCTCGGAGAACAATTAATGTGGGTAACAGATGTGATTAATATAAAATAAAATGTTAGTAAATAAGCGACAAATTTTTCATACAGGGAAAAGCCAAAATAAAGAGTCTACACTCATCGATTTAAAAAAAGGCAAAAAACAAGTTTACTTCTGACTTTAGCTTTCTAACCAAAAGCACTTGTAACTCTGAGAGATGTTTTTTCCAGTTTAGGTAACTTCCTTCTTTTACTTCTTTCCGAACTTCCTTCGAGATCTTTTATAGGTCTTCCGCCAGTAGGATGTGATGCTATTAAGACATTCACAATTTCTTTAAATAACATCTCATCTGTCAACCAATTTTCATTTTTTTTATAAAAAACTCTATAAGCCTATTTCCATTTTTGCTAAATTGACGCAAAAAAGTTTTCTGTATGGTACACTTCACAATCGTAAAATCCGTCAGAGATAACTCAAAGACTTCTTTTAAACGAAAAAAAAAAATCTCTTCATCATTACAACTAGTAATAAACCTATCAGAAAGATACTTTATACCTATTGTAAACATATTTTTAACACGAAATCACGCACACAACAATAAAGTGCGGGACACGAAAGAAAACCGGGCGGTCCTTAAAATAAAGGTCCACTTGTAATTGGGATGTGTCTAGAGTCTCCATGCACCTGCAGCTAGAAGGTTCTAGCTATTTCCAGTGGCGCCTATACATTTCGAGCATATGTTTTTATTTCTATATAAATGCGTTGCGTTGAATTTGAATTATCATTTTGAAGTAACGACGCCGAGCAAAAGAGGAAAACCAATTCGAAGCGGTGCACGTGAAGTTATTGCTAGCGTTATAGAGGCCTGTACTAGAGACGCTGAAAATAATAAAACTACAGAACTCATATTTTTCCAAAATTAACACAGTTGTTATAATAGGGGAGCCAGCACTGATTCCAGTGAACAAGATTTATCAAAATTTTAACTTATACAGTTCGACTTTGGGCTATTCGGGTATGCCAAAAGTGACCGTTTGTTTCCGTCTGTCATATTACTTTGTACAGGGGGCGTCATTGTGGAGTACTATACAGGGCGTTTCTTAATTGTGTGCTAATGTTAAAGAAGGGGCGATTCTTGGACCTTTTTAAGAAAAAAGTTTGTTTAATATGAACCTAAAAGTCTTAACTTTGGACATACAGGGTTTTAAAAAAACATTTTTTTTAAATCCTATTTCTGATGCTATTATAGATAAATAACTGTGTGCATAAAAGGGTGTTTTTTATTAACAATCAATTTTTGAAATTTCTACCAGTGGCGTGCATATGTAACTAACCTATGTAAATCCGTATGCTCCTTAATGCATAAAAGACGTGTATCAAATTTCATGCAGTTATCTACAATAGCATCAGAATTAGGATGAAATAAGATGTTTTCTTTTTAAACTTCACCATCCTGTATCCCAAAAGTTAAGACTTTTAAGACATAAAAACACCCCCTTTAACATTAGCACGCAATTAGGAAACGCCCTGTATAGTACTTCACAATGACGGCCCCGGTATAAAGTAATATGACAAACGGAGACAGACGACCACTTTTGGCATACCCGAGTAGCCCAAAGTCGAACTGCATAAATTAAAATTTTGATAAATCTCGTTCACTGGATCTGATGCTGGCTACTCTTGTAAAATCTGGACTTGTAAATCGTGTATCACTATACTGGGTGGTCCAATAATAGTGGACGTAGCCCGGGAACCGTTAATGACAGAACTCAAGAAAAAATATATTTATAGGTAAATCCATCAAGAAAAATCAAAATTAAATCATTTTAAAATTCGAAAGTTCGCCGTTTTTGCAACACAAAAGAGAAATAGAAGTGCGGTATACGAAGGAAAACAGACAAATATAGATAAAGGTTCATTAAGCATAGTTACATTTTTTAATTATCTGAAGTGCGTAGAGTCAAAAAGGAGTGTCATATTATTTGAAGAACGACGGGACATCACTGGTTTAAAGAGATTTCTTGGCAGACCTTCCTAAACCCATTGACTCTGCCCGGTTTTCTTTCGTGTCCCGCACTTTACTACTACTACAATAATCACAACAATATGGCGCGCCTTGTAACGATTTTTTTGACGTCAAGCTACTTAGCAGTTTAAGTAGGCTGTGCAAGTAAACGGGCAACTGTGGGCAGCCAGATTTTTTCTTTCGAATAAGCATAACATAGCCTTACCTTTTGGCCTTAGGTTAAAACTTCGACTCGCTTCGGTTTTTTTCGTTAGTAAACTTGAAATACTGAAGATTAGTGTAGAAACAAACCCTTTAATAACTTACAGTAGTTTAATAATAATGATAATAAAGTATGCTTTATTGTCGCATGAAATTTGTTATAATTTTATGGACAAAGCGAAATTTATCTTAAAACAAAAACAATGAAAAAACGAAATATTGATCGAAAAAATCATATTTTTCGATAGGTCAACGCAAATACATAAATTGTAAATATAACATTCGTTATTCGTATTATTGCCGTGCGGTTATTTTATCCAGATGACCTAGCAAAAGGAAATAAACAATACATATGCGAGGTGAATAATTTCGATGACATTCAAATTAAAATTAAGCGACCTTAAACTCTATTTTGTTATCGTTATATAAGCAAAATAAGTGAAGTTAAACAAAAACTGTTTTGAACTAATATTAAAGTAATTAAAGTGTATTAGAAATAAAAAAGAAATTATATAACTTTAATCCAATAGGTAACAAAAATAATTAATATTAACGGACTATCAGATAGTTCATCCCTTATAAAATATTTTCAAATGCCTAGTAGTAACATGATTTAAGTAAACAAGCGAATAAAAAATATTTTAATGACATTATTCATTATAAAACTCAATAAGGCAGTAAAAAGGTCTTTCAATGAGGTACGCTTCGGTTTTTTTTTCGGAAAAGAGCAAACATAGGGATTATTTTTAAATGTTCTGGAAGATGAATAAGAACGCCAATGTTGTTATTACTTTATATTATCTCTAAAGAAGTGCAATGGTTAATTTTACATGAAATTAAAAAAAAGTTATTGTCTGGAACCTACTTTCATCAAATTTGCCAAGATATCGGTACAATTATTTCGATTTGGGAGTAGATTCCGGATTCCATTTTTCCTGAATTGGCCGTATATCTATATACAACTTAATTATACTTTATTTTCGGGTTAGAGCGTTTTTTTAACAGTAGATATTACAACTTTAAATAGAAAGTATCTCTAAAGAATTTTACTTAAACAATATTTTGGATGTTTTGGCCACTAAATTGCATATTAAGGCTTGCCAGTGTGCGACGAGTCACATGTCAGTAACTGTGGGGTGTTTAACAAACACAATCATTATTTCTGGGTCCTGAAAATCCAAAAATCGAGCTCCTAGAAGACTTCAAAGGCGGTTATTTTTTAATATATAGTGTGGTATTTACGGTAAGAAACCTTATTTAATTATCAATAAGATTAGTGATTTTCAAATTTCAGGAAATCAGCTAACTGGGCTCCTTTTTAACCGTATACACTAACTTCTCAAAAATATCTTGAAATGTTACGAAATCAAATACTTCCTGCGATTCGACAAGTTGTTCCTGTGGCAGAGTTTGACCAAGTCTGGTTTCAACAAGATGGCTGTCCCGCACACAGGAAGAGAAAAGTAAAAACATTTTTGCATGAACATTTTAGAGACCGTATAATTTCCAAGGGTAGCCCACGAGACTAGCCAGCTATGGATTTTTATTTAAGGGGCATTTTGAAGAATAAAGTCTAGGAATTTGAACCTCCCTAGTTGAGATTTTAGAAGAATTAGTTAGAGATGTTTTATCTAGTATTGACCGAAACACAATTTTAAGAGGAACTAATGCTGTTTTCAAAAAATGTCAGCAACGTGAATGAAAAAGGATTTCAGTTTTGAACTTTTATTTAAAGTCCATTAGAGAGTGTGATTTTTTAATTAATTAGTAGATTTGAGTAAAATGTTAGTATCTAATAGTGCATTTACACAAGAGTAAAAAATAACCTTACATTGATGCCATATTTCTCGAAAAAAAAAATAAAAAAATTTAGGTTTTGGGTTAGTTCTAATTTTTTTGCAAACAAATGGTACCTCGTTAGAATGCATAAAATATGTTCTTTCTAACTACGTAAAAATCCAATATGATGTCCATAAGAAAAAACAAACTTTATAATCGTTAAAAAATATCGAAGCGTTAAAGTAAAAATCTAATAGCATGCTTGTATTCCTCGGAAAAAACTGCTGTTAAAAAATTTTTTTAGAATTATGATAGCTCAAAAAGTAAAAAAGTTATGTCGCATAATAAAAAAGCAGCTTTTTAAAAATGTTAAAAATTAGAAGTTAATATGATAAGCAGTTTATAAGCTATACCGCGAACTGACAGAAAGACCGACAGGGGACTAACGGACTTGATAAAACATATTTTTGGCATCTAGGGACGCTAAAACGTGAAGATATGTAAAACCTGTAAGAGTGACTTTTTCATGATCATCACAAACATTTTATTTGGGCGCCATTTTGTTCTGCCTGCTTGAATTAGTTCCATAAATTTACTAGTCGATGACCTACCCAATACCACAGTTAGTTATGACACACAATTTGAAATGAATCTATTAAATAATTTTTTCGAGCTATATTTTTAAATATTTTATTAAGCCGCCATTTTGTTAAGCCATCTTGGATTCATACCAAAATTTTGTCAGTTGATTTTATCATAATATTTGATTTTCGTGCAAAATTTGTGATACATTGAGTGAGTAGTTTTTTAATATTTTTTTTTGAGTTCACTAGACTGCCATTTTGTTTCGCCATATTGTATTTTTACCAAAATGTTACCAGATTATCCCCATATTGTCCTTAATTTTAAAGTGAATCGGGTAAGTAGTTTTTTAGCTATGCCGCGAACAGACATACCGACAGACAGATAGGCAGACGGACAGAGCGAGAAGCAGATGGACCTGGAACTTGATTCCGGACTTAGGAACATGATCTAATAGAGCTCACGGTGAAGTGGATTACTTTCTGACGCAGGCACTTTCCCGACATGGTTGCTTCAGGAAGTATCTATTTAGGCGAAACAGGGTTGAATGGGACCAATGGACGTATTGCGATCAAATAGACGATGTTGAACATACTCTTTTCTTCTGCAAAAGATGAAAAAATCACATTATACACAAAAAACAAGAGACATTTTTAAAGCACACAACATGATGCAAAGCCTACTAAAGTCAGAGGAATCATGGCGGTAAGCGTACGAAGTGGTAGGAGACGTTATGGAAACGAAGGAAATAGAAGAGAGGCAAAAAAGGACAGTCCTAGTATTGAAGTAATGCGAAAGTGTTTTCCGATGCACGGACTAAAACGAGAAAAAGGGTGTGGGTTTTGGTGAGTAGAAATCCACACAGTGCCCCCACACATAACATCTAGAGGGTGCTTTTCAAAAGTTTGCCTTCATTAAAAAAAAACATTCCGATGGAATTGGGAAAACAGGTTTTACCGCATCTAGGAACCCTAAAAGGCAAAGATCTAAAAAATATCGGAAGGCGATTTTTTAACGATTACAATACTTCCCTTTTACGGAGGAGTAAAACTATTAGGAGTAAAATTATTTCAATAAACAACCTAAATCTGAATTATTATCCTGTTGGCGCCGAAATATAAACGTCAGTCAATTTGTTTTAAGGGAGTAGCATAACACCTCTTATAATAATATACTTAATTAGAATTTTTCCCCTGAGCAATGGATATATTTATGTATTATTTATGATAGAAAATAACATGCCCTTAAAGCGGCATTAACTTTTTCCCTCCCGAATGGCGTTTCATTAAATTAAGCAATCGCCCTAGGACCGTTCCGCACCGAAATGAAATCGGACGCCATTTTTATGCCAGAACACATTTTTCAAGTAGAAACACCCCAGGTGTCATGCATAAATTAACACTCGTAGCGAGCCTTTACTTTTATAGACATTACGATTTTCCTTTGTTTCCCAGGATAGTTTCGTGCATATAGTTTTATTTTAATTACCTTAATCCATTTTCCTGGGCAAAAATGTAAAACAACGATAAGGACATAAATATATTGTCTTCCTGAAGAAAAGGGTTGCCTTTATAATAGGTACAGGTACCTATATACACAAAATTAGTTTATTTTAGTGTTGACCAATTATTTCTATATATGTTTTAGTTTTTTTATGTTTATTAATGTAGCTTCTAATAAAAAGTTTTTATTAGTGCTGTTTGTAAAAACTATTTTTTGCTACTAATATGCATAGTTGCAGTTATCGTAAGAAACAGGGTGAGTACAAGATTTAACGACAGATAGTTGAGGCCAAAATAAATTGACCGAGCTAAATATGCCTTATTTAAATGCCTCCCCTTTCCAATCTACAGGGTGATGAAAGTAAAGAAATAATCTAGTCATTTCAAAATAAATTGACCTCTACCGTATAGACCAAGTTAAAGTTTTGTATATTTTTTGGGATAAGAGAAATTAATTTACCATTCGTTTTATGCTAAGAGCTAGAGGGTGCTAGTTGTGTGCTTTTGATAGGTCTAGTTGCATTTTAATTTACGACCTATTTATATTTCAGTTTCTCTGGTGAGAAATTAAAATATTTATTTCATTTGTACTCATTTTCGACGTTATTACACAAGAGTTACAACCCTGGGGCGGGAATATTGCCGAAAACACCTGCCGACCGATAAATTAGGCTATCGAATAACATTTATTTGCAATGCAGCCAATTCTCCGGCTTGCCTTGTGAGATTCATCATTTTCCTAGATTGTCATTATTGATTTCCTTAATTTGCAGACTTTTCTATATAACATGGCATCTCTCTTATTCAGTCAACTGTTTAGGTTAATCGATAAAAAAAGGTCAAGAGCATTTTTGAAGGGGTCACTTTTCGACGAGATCTCATGGTCGAAAGACTTAGGGCATGTTAATGCCTTAAGATTTTTTTCATTTTTTTTGCCAGGCGTGGCATGTTTGCACCTAAAGTTAGTTTGTACGGATTAATTCCTTTTTGTTTTCCTTACATTTTTGGTATAATGAGCGCCATATTTTAGAGAATTTGCTGATTCCCTTAAGCTAAGATAAGTGATCTGTTTTTACTTTTAAGCATAAGTTAGAACGTATAGGATACCTTTTTCTCTAAAAACGTGCTTTTTTATGTCAAAACTGATAAACCATTTCTAATTATCAAGATAACTTTATCCATTTTTGGATAAATAGAAATATTAAAATACATGTTAAGTCCTAACACTGGAACCTGTGGTGGAAGATAGATGAAAATACAAGAGTTCTAACTACACTACACCACAACTTTTTACGTTCTGGACGCGCGTTTCGCTAACCAAGTTAGCATCATCAGTAGGTGATATAAACCAGGGGTGCTCAAACTTGAACTGCTGGCGATCTACCTCAATATTTTTAGACTACTTACGATCGACTCTGAGAGGCTGCAAGTATGTGTGACGCAAAGCTGTCGTACATACACGATACATACACCCTACCTACCTACCTAGGTAGGGTGTACCATAGCATATATAGATATTAGCTTTCCACACAATATACATTATTTTAGTCAAGGTTTGGGTTAGGTTTAGTTAAGTTCTTCTCTACAATATCAATAAAAAAACTCATAGTTATTCAAAATTGCGAGTTTATTGGTTATTACAAAACAAAAGAGTTACATATAGTGTTAAACTTAACTAAGGAGCGACTTTGGATGTTGAAGCGTGGCACTGCATGCCCTCAGCATACTTTTCATAAGATGGTACGTAACCACTGAGTACTAATCGCAAGCATGATGAGACATGATCGTCAGTTAGTCGATTGCGATATTTTGACTATTTTATCTTCATTTCAGAAAATGCAGACTCGCACAAGTAAGTTGACCCAAACATTGCTGTCAGTTGAAGGGCGATTTGCCTTAGATTAAGATATTTATCTTCAGATATAAAACACCAGAAATTTGTATCAGATGCTGTAGGTTTAAGATGTATATCTGATATAATCTGCACCAACTCATTTTCAACAGAATACGAGTTCATATTAAACTGACTTGCTATTTCAGTAGCTAATTCCTCAATGTTTTTACATGAAAAAGGATAACTCATAAATGATGCTACATTTGCCAATTTACTACAATCATAAAAACGCATTTCGAATTGTCCCAAAATATTTGATAATTCAGCCTCATACGTATCATAATTCAACTGACGAATCCTTGCTTTCAAAGACGAAAAATGTTTCAGATCCTTTCTTTTCAGTTGATCTATCATAAGTTGCAATATACTTTTGAATGCGTTTACTGCGCTAATCATCTCAATAACAGTTTTTCCTTTACTTTGAAGCTCCAAGTTAATGGTGTTTAAGTACATTGTGATGTCAGTCAAAAATGCCAAATCAGTCAGCCATTTTTCGTTTTTCAACATCTGAGTGTCATCACCTCTTTCGTCTAGAAAAGCTGTTATTTCGTGTGTGTGTTCAGCTGACTCCCTAGCTTCCAACTGCAACTTAAAGAGTCGCCGTTGCAAGCTACGTGCACGGATGAAATTCACAATTTTTGTTGCAATGCCCATAATTTCCTCCGTGTTTAAAACTTTTGAACACCAAACCTGTTGATGTATAATGCAATGGATCGAAAAAAATGAAGGGAAATCTTCATTAGCTCGACACAATGCCACAAAACCGTTTTTGTTTCCAGTCATTGCTGGTGCTCCATCGGTTGTAATGCATACTAATTTATATATTGGTAGTTTGTAGTTTTTTACAAAATTGAAGAAAACGTCATATATATCTTCGCCACGGGTCTCCCCTTCAGAGGAATAATTGTCAAAAATTCTTCCTTTGCCAACATGTCATTGAATACCATCCGAATAAAAATACACCGCTGGGCAGTGATATCATCATCATCATATCATTTTTTAGTTTATCTGCCATATCCTGACTCATGACTTCAATATGCCTTGTGACAGTCCGACGAGATAACTGAAATTCTCTAATAGCAGATATGATTTCTGTTTTATTTTTAAAATCTCCAAATAAAGTCTCACCCGTTGCCCCAAATGCTTCCTGCACAACCGATCCATCCTCGAATGGTTTTCCGCCAATATATGAGATATTTTAAATGACGCGATCGTAGCAGCTTTTGATTGTTTGGCTGGTCTTGTGAACATGGTTTGTTCTTCTTTCAAACAAGATATCAAATCACATACTTTTCGTTTTCTTAATTCACTCTGTAGCGAAAAATCCTCTTCATAGTTTTTATGAACCGTTTTATGATGCCTCTCTAAGTTACCACGCTTAGGTATTGCAACTGACGCACGACAAATAAGACAAATGCACTTATCCTTCGCCATACAAAACAAAAATTCTTCCTCCCAATCGTTATTAAAATGATACGTTTTAGATTTCTTCGCTGCACTCATTTTGTACTATTTAATAATAAACTTTGTATCGACGTAGTATTGCCTTCAAGTTGTAATTCAGAATGACTCCGATTCCTGCAGGCGCAACATTTATATCGGCGTGAACGAAAGTCTCGAATATTCCCGTCAAACGCGCCGCCCGAAATTTCTAGAAAAACGGCAATAAATTTTTGTAGTTTAGTTAAGTACCTACTTATTAAAAAAATTTTTCTTCTCGAGATCTACTCAAAAAGCACTCGCGATCGACTGATCCATCGCTATCAACCGTTTGAGCACCCCTGATAAACTGTTCCGCGCTTCCAGAACATAACAAGTTGTGGTGTAGTGTGGTTAGAACTCTTGTATTTTGATATATTAAAATACAAATAAAAATAATTTTGGAAATGAACTCAGTTCACATAAATATACAGGGCGTCCCATTTTGGGTACTTTTGCGGGGTATCTTCGTTATTTTTATAGACAAAAAGTTGCGGTTTTTGCGTCAGTGCAACTTTTTCGTAAAACTAAAGATGCTGTTAACAAAATTATCATAGCTCTTTCAGTTTTTAAGATACAGGGCTAAATTGAAAATGTTGCATTTCCAGGCACCCCTCGTATCTTAACTATCAGATAACTTCAGAAATGTGAAAACTGTTTCTTATATAACTTTTTTCGTAGAACTCAATTCCGCCTTCGGAATTAGTATGCAGGGTCAGGTCAAAAAGTTATCGGAACTTACTATATTTTTTTGAATCGAACACCCTGTATGTTTATAGACTATAAAATTTGACTTTTTTTACCTTTTCAAAAATATTTAATAGTATGCACTTTTTCTCAGGGACACGCAACAGTAAGTTTGTAACAACAGTTTTATAGCATAAAGTAACAATATAACAAGCACAAAAAAATAACATTATTAAAAAAAAGAAAAAACAAATTTTTAAAGGTGATGTTTAAATTGACGACCATTTTCTCTAATGCAAAATTGGCACATTTTTCTAATTCTTTGAATAGCGTTAAAAAGAACCATTGGTTTCATTTGCAGACTTCAAAAGGCTAAATGAATTGCCTCTCGAAGTTCTGCTATGCCGTCACTTGTTTTATATACCTCATTTTGTATATAGCCTCATAAAAAAAATCTTTGTTTGTGATTGTGGAGGCCATTTAACAGTTCCGTTGGTACCTATCCATATTTGAGGAAAGTTATCATCAAGAAATGTCCTTAAGAGCCTAGAGTTGTGACTTAGGGCACCATCTTGCTGTAGGTAAACAGCATTATATTGGGCTAATGGACTATTTTCGATCAGTTCTGGAATAACTTCCTCAAGAATTTCTAGCTATCTACGTGCTGTAAGACTCCTTCAAAAATCCTAAAAACTGTATGTCTGCCCAAAATAAAACATGAGACCCTAACTCCGCGTCCTTGTTGTGCTCTTTCAAACATAAAATGCTGATTTTTCACCATGCCAGTTCCTGGTATTGTGCACTTGAAACAAAGCATTCATCTGGCCAGATAACAAGTCTGCCAAATAAATCGTTATCATCGATTTGTTGCAAATACCACTGGCAAAACAGTGCCCGGCCCTTGGCGTCGCCAGGATGCAAATGTTGCACTATATTAAAATTGTATGGATGATACTTATATTTCTTCAAGATTCTCTGACCGTCAGTTTTTGGCACACCAATTTCTTTCTCAATTTTTCTACATAAGGACGAAGGTGTTGCTAAACGAGCAAATATGTCAAAAACCGATTGCCTTCTTTCTGGATATCTAACAAGCAAAAACTTATAATGATAAAACAGCTTTTCATAGCCGTAATAGCTTACTTACCTTTGGAAATATAATTCCGAGGCTTCTTCAAAATTTTCTTTACTCTGTATAAAACATACCAGCATATCATATTTTTCATACGCTGCCATTATTCGAAGGAATTGAATAAAATTAAATTAAATAAAAATACCTAAAGAACGTTTATAAACTGCTTTATAAACCAAAAGTCGATCCAAAAATTGATGAGATATTCGACATTTATTTTTGTCTATTGTCATAAACAATAGCCATAGTTTACTATTAAATTATGCATTTAATTTCGGAAAATTGCAATTCATTTGCGTGTTTCTGAGAGAAAGTGCATATTATTATAAATTTTTGAAAAGTTAAAAAAAGACAAAGTTTGAAGTCTATAAATATACAGGGTGCTACATGCTACATCTTTATTTCGCTCTTGAATACTGAGGGCACCATTCAGCGCCATGTTAAATAATCAGTTATAAGAAACCTTGATTAAAAAAAGATCACAGCTGGCATATATTTTGATTTTAGTAGCCTTTGCGATGGTAGATTACAGATTGCTATTAAAAAAAGTTAGAAAGCTTGGGAGTGAGAGGCCTGCTTCATCCATAGCTTAAATCCTATTTAGGTGATTGTATGCAAGTAGTGTAACTTTCAAGGGAGAGATTAAAATAGACTTAAAAAAATAAAGTAGGATCCGATAAGTTTTTGACCTGACCCTGTATACTGTTTATGAATTGAGTTTTATGCGAAAAGTTATATAAGAAACAGTTTTCATATTTTCGATAAGTTATCTGATAGTTGAGATACAAGGGGTGTCTGAAAATACAACATTTTTAATTTAGCCCTGTAACTTTCCATTTATAAAAATAACGGAGATACCCAGCAATGATACCCAAAATGGAACACCCTGTACAGTCGTAAGTTCATGTTCACATGTCTCATAACACCAAAGAGAATACCTTATCGATTTCTTAAAACGATGGCAGGATTTTGAATTCTATACATTGTAAACTAATGAGATGGATGACTCCAGGAAAAGAAATCCAATGCATGAGATCGGAGCTACAAGAGGGTCAAGAGAATACTCTCATGATCGATCCAATTATTCGGAAAGTGTTCATTTAGTTACTGCCATACTGTGTGGGATAATGTTCCCAAACCCCGTGATGGAAACCAAAACTTATGCCGCAACTCTAGAAACATCCTCAAAAATAAGTGTCATGCTATTAGTTAGAAATTCTAAATAATTAGCCCCATTCCGTGGAAGGGGTAGAGCATGTGGTCTAAAATATAATCTCCAAGTATTCCGCCCCAAATATATGATGAAAAATTCATGTTGAAAATCCCTTTTTCTTGGTAGGTACATGAAAATTTTCCATGCCCTATGAATGACTATTCTTTCAGTTAAGTAAACTTTGTCGGGTAAACGTGGTCCCATCTGTAAACAATATTTTATTATAAAATAAAGAGTAGTTTGTTGTTTGCAAAGGAATTAAGCAAAACGAAGTTTTGGTATTACGTATTAGACAGGACAAAGTGCAACCAATACATTTTTCTCTAGAAAATTTCTACTTACGGTAGTCCGAGTTAAACTTCTAGTTTCAGAAATACGCCTTGTACTAGTTTGAGGATTTTTGGCAACACCTACTAATAATTCATTCTTTTGTTTTCAGCACTTACAACTTCCACTTTGCTCGATAAAAAAAATGTTTCTCTCAATCCGTCAAATAATATTTGGAAAGTTTGTGATTTGGTTCCATAAGGCCATTTTACATATCGCAATTATTTCTTGCAAGTTGGAATAGTCTTGAACAAAAGCATGCGCAGTGGCAAGACGTTTGTACTTTTTGTCAAACTGCGCATGCCTTTGTTCAAGACTATTGCATATTGCAAAGAAGAATTGCAGCATGTAAAACGGCCTTTATAAACACTCTGTACAGACCTATGTAGCCATTTCTTATTATCTGAAAGGCTATTACCTACTCCAAGTTTTGCGTAATGGAATCCTCCCTTTGAAATATAGAAACAACAACAAGGTTTGTTTACTTTATCATAAGCTCCCATTGTGTAGATTGTAATACGCCGGACTACTTAGTAGCAGATTGCCGATACCAGTAACATATCAGTTGTTTATTACTTCGAGCTCCAGATAAGTGCAACTAGTCAGGTGATGAGACACCTGGCATCACAAGAGTCTAGCTGGATTTGACGGATATCGATTGGAAAGCTTCGCGCATATTTCTAAAATGATAACTGATAAACAAGTTTTGTTAAATATTCAGTGTGGGCTTCCTGGCTCAGTGGTAGGATTCTCTGCTTTGAACCAGCGCATGTGTGTTCGAATCCCCGTTGAGGCGGATATTTCTTTTTTAACAAAACTAAGTAGGGCAAAGTTTTGCAATTTAATATCAAATAATATGTCGTTGATAAAGTTGAAAAATTCGGACTTTTTTTTTAGCCGTTTTTCCTCTTCTTTAAGGTGGCGTACTGATGTTTAAAATCCTACGTTTGGCCTTCGAGGTCTCCTCGGCAACTTCATTTTTTTATTCACGAAACTAGATTTTGCCCTTGACCTCCGAAAACCAATGATATAATGCACTCATACATTTAGATTATTTAAAATTTCAGTTTGTAAATCTGGCAAGATTCTGATTTACCGTTTCACTCAAATAGGTTTTCTCTTACGGAAAAATCTTTAATCTTCTCTTCATTAAAATCACATAAAAAAAATCGGGTGAGTATTTAAAAAAGTTAAGTTTATGATGAGACCACGGAGACGAAACATCGGACTTTAAATCTGAGTATAGCATATTGATTAGATGAGTAGTAACGCCGTGGATGAAGATGAAATTTCTTTAAAGGATATAAATTTGTGTTTGCCTTTTTGTATAAAACCTCTTTAAATATAATTAATCATTGTATATTGGAAAATGTTTTTCCAGATATCTGGAAGAAAGGTATTATTAAACCGTTACCTAAGATTGCTATTCCCAAAAGTTCTAAAGATTTAAGACCTATATGTATATTGTCAGTTATTTCAAAAATTATTGAGAAACATATCTACAGCCAAATTTCTTCTTTTTCCCTTCCTTTGAAAGTTATACCAGACTGTCAGTCTGGATTTCGTAAGTACTTTAGTACATCCACTTGCCTTATTAACCTTATAAATGACAAAAGAATTAACGAAAAAGAAAAGGAAGCGACTTGTTTGTGTTTACTCGATTTTAGTAAAGTATTTGATACTTTGAATCACACAATGTTACTAGCTAAGCTTCATTATTTTGGATTTTCGGAGAATGCTGTTAAATTTCTCAGATCATATCTCTCAAATAGATATCACTGTGTATCCGTTAAGAGACAATCTACCAATTTTAAATCGTCATATATAACTATGACAACAGGTGTCCCACAAGGCTCAATACTTGGGCCACTTCTTTTTTCACTATATGTTGCGGATATGAATAATGTATTAGAATATACTAAACTGCAACAATATGCTGATGATTCTCAGCTGTATATGTGTGTATATATAGTGATTTACGAAATTTAATGAATTTCCCAGGACCATAAATTAAAATTAAATGCATCCAAATCTGCTATACTATTTTTTGGAAACAATAAGTCTATTATAACACATGCCACGTCTAACTTTAAAGTACAAATAAATAACACGTATTTACCAGTGGTTGCTGGAGCCAAGAACCTGGGAGTTAATTTTGATATTGGTCTTACTTTTCAATCGCATGTAAAAAATAAACTTAACGTTGCATATATGCGCTTAAAAAGATTAACAAATTTTAAAAAGTATTTACCCCAAAAAAGCTAAATATTATTTATGTAATATGCTTGTGTTATCGCTTCTAGATTATGGTGACGTTGTATATCACAGCTCAATAAATGGAAGTATTATCAGATCTATCCAAAAACTACTCCATATCTTAACAATAATTCAATTTTATCAATGCTAAACCGACGTAAAAGTCATTTACTGTCTCTAATTTATAAAGTCTTGAAAACCCCCATATTTAATAGCCCTATTTAATATACATAATCACTCTCATCTTACTAGAAATGTAAATAATTTTACTATACCACCCCACGAAATTTTCAAAAATCATTTAGTTTTGTAGCAATCCAATTATGGAATAATCTTCCTAATCAGATTAGAGATTTTTCAATTTTTAAATTTAATGAATACATTAAGAATTTACTTTTAAATGAGCAACGAAACATTTAGTAATAGCTGGTTATTTTTTTTTCTTTTCTATCTCGATCTGCTTTTGAACAAAACTCATACAGTCAGTTAAATAAATCTATATATAAATAATTTTTTAATTTAATCCGCTAATGTGCCGACTTTTCAATTAAAATCTCATTTTTTTATCATTTTTTGTTGTTCCTTGTTTTGCGCCCGTTCTGCACCGCTCGTATTTGTATATTTGCTGCTTTGCCTGTTCGTGAACTCCGCCTTTTGTGGAAATTATAAGGTTAAACTATATACAAATATGTATTTATGCTCGCATTTAGGTTGGATTATTAATATTAAAATTAGGTAAATATATCTTTCTAGGCTACTTCGGCATATATCCTTATGTCGGTGGATCGGTTTTATAATCGCAGTGTTCTCCTTATTCGTCAGAACTAATCTTAATTTAAATTATAATTTACATTTATATTTATTTAACTGACTAAAAAATAGTTATGAATTTGAATTTGAACATTGTAGAGGAGAAATATAAAATCTATTTTATAATAACTTTTCAGTTGAAGCCCCCAAAAAAAATAAAAATGAAAATGATGATTTTCTGTTTTTTAGGTATATTTTCAGAAGTGGTTGGAATTTTCCAACTTTGGCAACGTCATATTATTCGACATTAACTTACGGAACATTGCCCTAATTTAACTATCTCATATCTCTTACGGTTTTGGAGATGCCAATGCTCTCCCTTCGAACTTATAATGTATATATATATATATATATATATATATATATATATATATATATATATATATATATATATATATATATATATATATATATATATATATATATATATAAGCCGAAAAATCACATCGTTTGGCCCAGTTTATTTTTTGCCAAGTTTCTGAATTAAATACTTCAAACTCTGAAAACGACAATTACCCTTTATTGGTGATACGCGGGATTTAATTTACACCATGTCTAGTATATATCAACAATATTTTTTCTGAGGAAAAACCTTAGGTGGTCGGTGAAAGGTACATTTACTTTACGCATCCGGAATCAAATACTCTTTTCTTATTGGATAGAATATTAGTCCGTTTGAATCAAAAGTAATAATCAGTGTATATTACACATTTTCGTGCTATACGTATAGCACCTAACCTGGAGCCAATTCACCTACATTCGACAAAATACCTATAATAAACTGTATTAAAAATTGGTTGGGACCTTATAATGAAAGTTTTAAGCTTACCCTAAAAAAAAATTTTAAAATGTGAATCGTATGGACCCAGAAATTCAAACAAACAAGGTATATTCAATGCAACAGTTTTCTTGGTTATTATGGTCCTAATTTTTTATTTATATATATATATATATATATATATATATATATATATAAACAAACACTTAGTTTGCACCTTTTTGCTATCTATATATATATATATATATATATATATATATATATATATATATATATATATATAATTACATCGTTTAGCCCAGTGCTATTTTTTGCCAAGTTTTTGAATTAAATACTTCAAACTCAGAATACGACTAGAAACTAGAAACACTTAGAAGCAAACTTACAAAAACAAAACCTAACAATGAACAAGAAAATATTAAAAATTTTATTTATAAAATTCCGTGTCAATGCAATAAATTTTACATAGGTGAAACCTCTAGGCAATTAGCCAAAAGAATTAAAGATCACCAAACATATATAAAAAATAGGAAATTTCAAAAATCAAACATTTGCCAACGTGCACTAGATAACAATCATAAAATTAATTGGAATGCTTCTAGTATTTTAGCAAAAGAACCATGTTCTAAAAAACGTAAAATAAAAGAAAGTGCCTTAATATTTTAAATAAAGATAATTGTGTAGCATCTTGTTCCGTTAGTTTTAATAACACATGGTTAAATTTGCTAAATACTGAAGTAAAAAAAGGACACCTTAAAATACAATAAATTAAAATGAACATACTCTAGGTACACATATTTCCCACCTTATTCTAACAATTAAAAATAAGACCTTTAAATTGACATTCATTGACATTTTGTCAAAGATTAGCCATTCTGATTATATTTCTGATACGAAACATAAGAAACATTCTGTGTTTAGTTTTTTATTTGTAGGTTTGCTGAAGACGGCGGTAGACTTTCCCCCGAAACGTCCAGAAAACAGACATTTTTCAGTGTCATTCCTCGGGTACCTTCATAGTGGACCCAGAACTTAAGACTATCGATTGATTTTATAGGGTAGATATATTTTATTTTTTTATTTTTTTCCAATTTTATAAGGCGAAGAACCCAAAAAATAGTTTTAAACCATGAATCCGCCACTACAATTTCGTAATTATTTAGTCTCTATTAGCAATATGCGGGTCTTAATTAACACCATTTTTAACATATCTCAACAAAGCTAAAAAAAAAACAAACAACAAATACTTAGATTAAATGTGCTTAAATTAAAACTATGCATATTGATATCATTTGGTCAACTAATAATTCATTTGAATGAGCATTAGTTACCACTGTGTAACGTTACCTTTGTTCTTCATTATAGCAGTGATGGGTCTGGGTATGGTATTCACTAACTTCTGGCAATCTTCTTGTGTAAAAGAATCCCAAATTTGAGTTAGCCTCTCCCGTTATTTTGGAATATTTCTTTCTTAAGTAGCACGTATTTTTTTATTCCTTTCATGCCTTAAAGTCTCGACAGGTAAGTGATCTAATCTACTAGTCCATTCTAATAACTTTAGATTATGGTTTGATAGCCATCCCTTGACAATTTTTGTCGTATGGCATCCGGCGCCATCTTGTTGGAAAATATATTCATTTTCATTTGACTTTAATTCGTCAACAGATGATAGTACATTTTCTTTAAGGATTTTTATATACTCTCATTGACAATTCCTTCTATAATAAGTAGGTTACCCACTTCTTTAGTTGACATGTAACCCCAGACCATTAACAATGCAGGAAACTTCACGTTCTTTCGTAAACTGGCATTGTTATAAATTTCCTCTTTGAGCCTTAAGACCCTGCCCCTTTTATCGCCAACAAAGGCTTCGAATCAAGATTCATCGCTCCATATAACAGAATTACATTGCATTTGTGACCAATTCTTATAGGAATTTGAGCAAAAGTAGCTTATTTTTTCTGTTTGGTACTCAATAGCGGTTTCCCTTTTACCACTTAATAAAAAATTAAAATCAATAGTGAAATATTTACCTTATAAAACTTAAAGACAGACTTTTTGATAGGGCACATACATGTCGACCGGGAAAAGTTTTTACCTGTTACCTGTATTCGTCTTAGTGCTCTCAAATTTGCTTGGGTTACCTACCATAGATGTTCTGCCCAAGTTTGGCTTCTCCTTAATAGATCCCGTAGTATTATAAAATTTAACAATATTTCTCACTGTATATAGCGACAAATGCACCTGTTTTGCAATTACACCACGAGATCATCCCATTTTATATAAATTCACAATAATCTGTTTTAAATCGTCAGACAGAGCTTTACCGCGAACCTTTGTGCACTAAAATTATTGCTGGCATGTCTATTTGACATTTATTTTAACCAACGATATGAATTTGCTTCAGTTGATAATCCATAACCGCCCCAAATTGATTAACGTATCATTAAGCTGAGTGTATCAAATTATATCAATATGCACTGTTTTAATTTAAGCAGATGTAAACTAAGAATTTCTTTTTTTTTTCTTATAGCTTTGCAGAGATATATTAGAAATGGTGTCAATTAAAACCCGCATATCACCAATACAGAGTAATTGTCGTTTTCAGAGTTTAAAGTATGCAATTCAGAAACTTGGCAAATAATAACACAAAATGATGATATATATATATATATATATAATATAAATGTAAATAGTTCACTATTGATTTTAATTATTAAGCGGTTAAATTTTTAGGCAAAAGGAAAGCCGCTATTGACCACCACACAGAAAAAAAAGGCTATTTTGGGGAAATTCCCATAAGAATTGGTCACAAATGTAATGGAATTCTGTTATATGGAGC
Source organism: Kuschelorhynchus macadamiae (assembly GCA_030620095.1). NCBI lineage: Eukaryota > Metazoa > Arthropoda > Insecta > Coleoptera > Curculionidae > Kuschelorhynchus > Kuschelorhynchus macadamiae. Next base: position 456,929 of record JAUTXW010005163.1, read on the forward strand.
GATGAATCTATATTCGAAGTCTATGTTGGCGATAAAAGAGGCGGGGTCTTAAAGCTCAAAAAGGAAATTTATAACAAAGACTGTTTACGAAAAACGTATGAAGTTTCGTGCATTGTTAATAGTCTGGTATTGCATGTCGACTCAAGAAATGGGGTAGACTACATCAATTGTCAATGCCAGAGAGTATATCAGTATCTTTAAGTCAAATGAAACTGAATATATTTTTCAACTAGATGGCGCCGCATGCTATATGGCAAAAATTATCAAAAATGGCTATCAAACCATAATGTAAAGTTATTTAACTGGACATCTAGTTGTCCAGTTCTCTCACCTATCGACACTTTATTGCATGAGAGGAAAAAGAAAAAACTCAAATTTGGGATTCTTTTATAGAAGAAGATTGCCAGAAGTTAGTGAATACCATATCCAGACGCGTCACTGCTGTAATATTCAGAAATTTGGCAAAAAATTTTCACTGGGTCAACGATATAATTTTACGTTTTATATATTATATATATATATATATATATATATATATATATATATATATAAATATATATATATATATATATATATATATATATAAAATAGAATATATATATATATATATATATATATATATATATATATATATATATATAATATATATATATATATATATATATATATATATATATATATATTTAAATGTCTTGTAACCTTAGTTTAATATATTTTTAAAGGAAAACTTTTGAATGGGAATGATGGGTGGAGGCTGGGAAGTAAATCAACGTATTTTACCGTGGCATTTTTGTGCTATTTTATTCCAAAACTACCAGGCTAAGTTATATCAATGATTTGTCTTAACAAAAAAATGTAAAATTTTAATTGATCTTTGAAAGAAGAGTAAACTAATAAAAAATTTTAAAAAATATATAAAATTTTTGGCCCTAAGACAGAACGGAATAATTAAAACACATATACAAGACTATATAAACCTATATGTTAATTTTTGTTTCGTGTGTCACAAACAGAAATTAACATATTTTATATAGTCTTGTGATTATGTGTTTTACTATTTGATGATTGCAATATTTGCAATGTTTTTAAGGGGATAAGTCACAACAAATTTTATATATATTAAAATTTTTTATTAGTTTACTACTTCTTTCAAAGATCAGCATTAATGTCATTTAACATTTTTTTAGTTATAAGTACCATACTGTCATTGAAAAAGGCTAAAAATTAGCCGATACGTATGATTTTAGAATAAAATAAAACAAAAATGCACAGGAAATAAAATACGTTGATTTATTCTCTGTATGAACCTTATAAAGAGAAGTTTTACTCTAAATATATATATATATATATATATATATATATATATATATATATATATATATATATATATATATATATATTATATATTATATTTATATTTATAAAACGAAAATCATATCGTTTGACCCAGTGTTATTTTTTGCCAAGTTTCTGAATATGTATGTATGTATGTATGTATGTATGCAGATAGCAAAAAGGTGCAAACTAAGTGTTGCACTGAATATACCTTAAGGGTCAGAAAACTATTTTCGAAGAGTATAAAAGTTGTATATCATATTGTAAAAAGTGTATATAAATGTTTATGTAAGTCGGAGTAGGTTTTGATAGGTCTGTGGCTCAAAGCCTTGCGTGGGGTACAACTTGTTTTTAGTTTGAATTTCTGATACCATGCGATTCACATTTTAAAATATTTTTTTAGGGTAAGCTTAAAACATTCATTATAAAGTCCCAGCCACTTTTTAATACAGTTTATTATAGGTCTTTTGTTTAATATAGGTGAATCGGTTCCAGGTTTGTTGCTGTACTTATATCACGAAATTTTGTAATTGACACTGGTTGTTACTTTTAATTCAAATGGACCAATATTCTAGCCAATAAGAAAAGAGTATTTGATTCCGGATGCGTAGGTCTGCACGGAATGTTTATATGCGGTCGGGTTGCCAAGGATGTTCTTAAAATTCTTTATAACTTACACCATGCGTTTCAATGCCTAAACATGCATTTAACAAATACACTTGACCGCGATTAAATTGCATTTAAAGTGTAATTTTTACAACTCTTAAGACATAATATGGGAACACCTAGTAAGATTTCTAAATGTGTTCAGATTATTTGTTGCGTTTAGAATGACAAACAAAAATCTTTTTTGGCTGTTTCGCAAGTCAATAAAAATATCTTACTTTAAATTGATTGATATAAACCATACTATTTAAGCAAGCAGTTAAGTAGTCACCTCTACGACTTTGACTATTAACTAGATAGTACGGAATTATGTAGTTCCATTTAAGTAGCCAGATAATAATAATTCACCATATGTGTTAATTACTTATTCCTCTCTTTATTTAGTCCGTTTAAAAAATATATATGGTTCTTTTTAACACAAACAAAACAGTTATGGCGACTACAGAGATTCAAATTGGGAATATGTTAAAGAGCGTATAGGATATGTTACTAGTTTCCCTTAGTTTTCTAGCTATGCTAAGGACCTAAAATTTAAACGCATTTGTACGCATTTTTAATCTTTATACTCACAAAAATAAACGTCATAGCTAAATATTTAGAGGAGAGATGAAAATAAACAATGGCGTTCTATTTGACTTTTACTTTTAAGTTAGCTGCACTTCTTTACTGAGAAAATTACTTAACATCAAGTGTCTACGACTGTCAGATATCTACTAAAGCCACTGCAATACCTGATAAACCTGCTATAATATCTCTTACAGACTCTGTTTAGAAGACATTTAGGGAGGAAAAATTATGCATGGGCATATTTTTGGATTTAAGCAAAGCATTTGATACTGTGACACATTGGCCCCATACGCTTTTATAATATTGGATTCTTCAAATACGCAACTGTCACTTATACCCAATTACTTTGAAGTCTTGAACACTAAGGTGGTACGGATAAAGTTATTTACAAAGTTCCCATTAATCTCATACTATATATAATTACCAAGTGGTTACGATTTGCGAACATTCTGCCGGTTATTTAAAATTTAATGCGTTGTGCGCGTAGTGTCGTGGCATGCGGTATCAGGCTTTCGTAGTCTATATAAAAATGCAAACTAATAATTTGTTCTATTATTTCTATAATACAAAATACAATGAAATATCGACCCTCACCAATTAGTGGCCATCTTGCTTTAAAGTTCTGATCAGTTTAAACCAGTCAACAAAGTTGCGTTCAAAGAATCAAATATTTATTTATTTATTTATTTATTTCACCTATTTCAAATAAATGATTTTATATTTTAATCCAGAATACCACTCCTGCACAATGAATCTTACGATCTGTGTGTGCGATTGTGGTTTAGTACAATTTACTATAATTTATACATTGTAATATAATAATAATATATACTTTATAATACTAATAGTATATGACTCATAAGATATTACATACATTTTCAGTTCAGGCAGGTATAACAATATTTTATAAGTAAGTTACACTGTTATTGTGACATTATTATCTACAATCCAACTATTTATCTTTTTCCTAACTCTGGTATATGGTTTGCATTTATAGAAATCTGGTATGCTGTTATAGGTCCTGGGACCAACGTAACACATATGCTTTTGTGTAGTGCTGTATAACATTCTTGGAACATCTAAGGTTTTTCGGTTTCTATGTCTAGTTTGTACATTATGGTGAATATCATGTTTATAATACTCTGTTTTTAACATGAACCTAACAACAACTTTGGTATACAATAATTTTAAGTCAAAGAGCTTGGACTCTTGAAACAGTAATACAGAAGGATATCTTTTATCTTCAAACAACATATTTTAATGATACATTTTTGTGCTGAGTTTAGTGATCTCATAATATTTAAGGATGCCAACCCCCAGACTACTAAGCCATAGCTTAGGATAGACTCGACCAGTGCACAGTAAACCTTTCTCAATGTCATGGTATTTAATATGGTCCTAAGTTGAAGAAATTTGTAAATCAGTTTACGAATTTTACCTGTAACGTATCCTACATGTTTGTCCCAGCGTAAATACTGGTCCAAATATATCCCAAGGTACTTAACATGATCTTTTTTGGATATAAGAGTTGTGCATCTACAATTAGCTGAGCGGTCACATCCCGAGCCATGTACCGCAATAGTTTGCCTAAGAGGCTGTGTACTCGCTGTCATTGAAAAGGTTACAAAATGTGTTTTGTCTATATTAAGTGTTAGTAAACTCTTATCTAACCAGATTTTAATTGCACTTATGGCACATTCTGCTTTTTTATATGCATCACTCCATGAGCTGTCACTAACTAATACCACTGTATCATCCGCAAAACATATCACATTAGCATCACGACAGATCTCCGTAATCTGATTTACGTAAATAGTAAATAACATTGGCCCAAGCACGGTACCCTGTGGTACACCGAACTCTGGCGACAAAGCACTTTAATGGGTCTATAATTGGTTGTTAATTTGTTGTTTCCAGATTTATATATAGGAACAATAACTGCTTTTTTAAAGATTTCCGGGAAAGTACCTTCTGCAAAGATTAGATTTATCAGATGGTGTAGTGGTTTAATTAAATTCTTATAAAATCTTTTTATGATACAAGTTTTTACAGGATCATTACCTGACGCATTCGTTCTAAGGCTATTTATCTGCTGTAATAGTTCTTCTTGTGTAAGTGCAGCCAGGAAACATGTATTTGGATTCACCTTACCGGTCTCTGGCGACACCCGATTCATAGCAATATTTCCAGCAAGCTTTTTACCAATTTTACTAAAAAAATTATTGAATTCATTGGAAATGTCTTTAGGACTTGTTAATTCAAGACCACTTTCAGATAAGATAGTTTTAATTATTTGACCAGAGTCATTTTGATTAGTTATTTCTTTAATAGTATTCCAAGTTTTTCGTGGACAGCCAGAGTCTTTATTGATGAGTCGTTTATAATAATTATTTTTTGATATTCTTATAAGTTTTTTAAGCTTATTCCTAAAGTTAGTATAATTTAATTTTGCATTTAAGCTGTTGGGATTGAGTGTTAATATTTTTTTTAACTTATTTCTCTTTCTAATAGAAACCAATAGACCTGCAGTGATCCATGGTTTTATACAATATTTTTTGTTTGAAATGGTAAACGAAATTGTCGAATCGGTAATATATTTATTGAGCTTTTGAAGTAAAGCATCTGTACAATCATTAACCGTTGTTTTATTTAGTACTTCTTGCCAGATCTCTGTGGCAAGTAATGAACTTAACTTATCGTAGTCTAATTTGTTAAAACACCTGACTTGAGTTATACAGTAATTATTATTTGTTATTTTGGACAACGCACTAATCTAAACCAAAAAAACACTCAAACTTAAAAACAAGAAGGCCAGAGATACCAATTCTCAGAGTCAAAGGATATTGTTGTCTAAGGTTTTTATTGCCTCTTAAAATAAAGAGATTTAGTCGAAAAAGGTTTTATTATTAAATAAATGCCTTCTGACCTTGCTCAGGTCTTAAAAGTCTATCAAGCCGGGATTGTGTGCCGAATATAAAATGTTTAAGTACGAGATCAAGTTTAATATAGCAAAACATTTACGTTCGAACCCCTGTCACTTGGAAAGCAAGGAGATTTCAATATTTTATCAAGACTTATTAAACTTATTTTACATTGTATATAATCGCATGAGCACAAATGTATTCAATTCAAGTTGCCTGATAATATGAACTATAAAATAGAATCCAGAAAGAAAAAAATATATATGGCTATAAATATTTATTACACCAAAAGAATGTGAAAAATAAATTTGATATTTCACCTTATTGCCCATTAGGGGTGGCTTATAGGAAAATTAAATTCTTTTAAATTTTACCGTTAAGCTGGTCGAGGAAGTAAAAGACGCTTCGGCTGAATTTTATTACCCTCGAAATGGGCTCGAAAATTGTCTATATGAGGGTTTAAATTTTTGTGGGTACGGAAAAGAAGAGAACATTTCATTTTCTAAGTAGAATTTTCTTTGAGAATTATATTTTTTAAATGTATTTTACTAAACAAACAATACAGTTCTATGGCGGTAGTAGTAATATGAGGGTAGAATTAAAAAAAACGGTACTAATAATTTCAAAATTCTAAATGAATTTTTAATGAAAAAATAATATACGCCTAACTATACTGCATAAATGTAATGCATTTGAATAATAAAGAACAAAATTCATACGAGCGTTACCGACAAGGGATAGTTACGTATTTTTCGAAACTGAATATATAAACTCCGCTGATTTATGTACAATATTTATAAAAGGGCCAATTAAAGATAGTTTAAGGTATATCCTCTAAGGTTCTGAAATAATGAGTCATTTAAGATGCTTAATATTTAAAAGTTGGAGACAGAAGTAAACAAAAATTAAGTACTTTGTTCTACACGAGATTGTGAAATGAAATATTTCTAAGACCGTATTTTTTTAACCTATTTTAAACATCAATTATTATAGGAAAAAAGTTTGTTGAAGAAATGTGTTGGCAGATTAAACATTATTAGATGTATTATATTCTGATTTTACTTAACAATATAGCTTTTTCTTTAACATATATAGAATGTGGCAAGCTGGAACGAGGTTACTAATTTGTTGAGGTACTTATGCATCGGACTCCGCGTAAAACCGTTTCTCTATCAGTCGCGGTGGACATTTTCCCGCTCTCGTCGCTCGCATATAAATGCGCTCGAAGGTACTCTGATCGCCAGTTGAACTACAAGCCCTAAGAATGGTTGAAACTGTCACCAGCGGTTTTAACCTAAAAGAGGCTATTGGCATGGTCTTCCTAGACGTAGCCAGAGCTTTCGATAGAGTATGGCATAAGGGACAAAATGCAAGATGCTGGATTTGCAACTAAAACTTGCAAATTAATAGCCACGGCAACTTTCAGAGTCAAAAACTCGAGATCGACACAAAGGAGACTAGAAGCGGGTGTGCCCCAAGGATCTGTGTTAGGACCGCACTTATATAACGTATATACACATGACATCCCTAAGACACACACCACTTCTCTAGCCCTATACGCAGATGACAGTGTTATAGCGGCCAAGCATAGACATCCATGAATAATATGCAGGAGATTGCAGGAAGAGATAGACCTGATAAGTGACTGGTGTATCACTTGGAAGATCAAAATAAAAGCACAGAAAAGCCAGGCCATCCTCTTCCAAAAGAGTAGAATGGGCCATTGGCTATAAACATAGAAGGAACAGACATACCGTGGACAAACACGGTCAAATATCTAGGCCTGACTATGGATAAGGGACTAACATGGAACCTCATATTGAACAGACAAGAACAAAGACTGGCAGGGCTATGGCTAGACTATACCCTCTTAGGAACCTAAAGAGCCCTATGGCTCTTCGGACAAAGCTGACAATGATAAAGATGATCGCAAGATCACAACTGACATACGGAGCAGTAGCGTGGGCGTATGCAGCGCTCACCTACATAAACAAGTTAGCATCAACAGAAAACAAGTATCTGAGAATAGCAGTCGACGCACCATGGTATGGTCAGGAACGCCCAGATACCGCGGGACTTGCAATGGGACATCCAAACGAAGAACTCCGAAGGCTGATAGACTACGATCCCTTGGAGGAGCGGCAGGCACACAGGGTCTACCACCGTAGACTCCGCGACCACACACAACACATACCCTGATAATAATGCCCATTTCCGTTTCAGAGATACTCCCTATATGTCCGCGAAGCATATAGGAGAGGTGCGTTGTAAGTACACACATCCGGATGTGTACGAGCTGACGCACCTAGGATAGAGAAGACTTATGGTCTATTAAGGCCCTAGGTCCGTTAAGCCGTAAGTACCTATCACAGAGAGGCGGTTCCCTAGGCTAGGGAACCGGGTGGTGGTGGGACCTCGGGCCATTTGGCCCCCTCGCGCAATCCCCAATCCTAGGAGCCGTCAGCACCGCAACCTCCATGGAGTGTTATGTGTTATGACTCCAGGGTATAACTAGGTAAGAAAAAGTAGTAACAGGTGGTTAATTAATATAGATGTCCTCTCCGCGCACACATACTTATTACAAGCATATACACACATACACCTCTGCGTTAGAATTGGTCTATTTTTTCTGTTTCTCTAACACACACACACACACACACACACACACACACTATACACATCTCTTATACTTCAAACCATTGTCGGCGTCCTGTTTTACGGCTAGTCTATCTTTCTGTCTCTCTTACAGAGTACATAAGAATAAATAGATATACCTGGTTCTCTAAGAATGCCCATGTCTATTACCATTGGTAAGGAACCAGTTAAGGTATTGCAGCTAAGGTAACCTGCACCACATATTGTTCTTCTGCACGCGCACTTCTAATTGGGAACAAACGTTGGCTCGCGTAATACCATATTATATTACCGTTCTTCGGAGAGTCGGCCGTATTAACCGATCCTAATTTCGTCCCGACCACCGGCACCAGGCAAACGTCTTTATTTATCTCTTACTAATACTTACACTCTCAAACTTTCTCTTGCTCATTAAGGTTTTTACTTAAGTTACTCATAGGACTATGCTTAACATTTATTAGAACATTTTGAAATTAAAGGCAATGAAAAGTGGAGAAAGACTGCCCTCGACTGGAATTTGAACCCACAACCTCCGTTTTACCGGAACGTAGCTCTACCAGCTAAGCTATTGAGGACCCCGACAGAAAAGTGGCAAAACGAGGTCATATGATTCCACCATCCGACGTAGACATGCTTTATTCTTCAACGCCCTACTAGTCGGAATCGATTCTGATTTGAACGACTCTCGTTACATTCTTCAGGTTTCTTCCGTGTGTGTTGGTATTGAAAAAAAAAATATTTTGATATATAAGCGAGTAATTCCTAGGAAAACTTCTTTGTTTTCTATATTGCTGTTTTATTTTTATTCTCGTTTACTTTTAGTGATACTGTCTGTTTCTTGCGTACTGATCTCTAGTTAGCCATGTCCACTATAACATAAATAAACCCTATATGTGTGCGTTTGTAGGACCCTTACCACTTTAATTCAAAGAGTGGCGCCCAAGATTCAACCGCTGGATGCTTAAGTGATAGAAGATCAACAAAGTACCGGAGATCATTACAAAGCCACTGCGAATATAGAAGATAATCGAACAGGGTTAGATATGCCTTGGTTTCATTGAGCAACGGACTCTAAAGCTCATGCAGCCGCAGATGTTTCTTGGTCGTAAATTAATATGTGTTTTTATTTGGAAATATTATAAGCAACAGAAAAATGTTTGTTATTTTAGTCGTCTTAAACGATTTAATAAATATACTGAAACAGTGTTAAGCGACTTAAAAAAATTAAAAATTAAAAGCAATATTTAAATAATAATAATAAATAATAAGAAGTGCAATTTTGTATTACAATGTACTTAAAAATAGAAATAATACACAAAACTGAATGTACGAAAATGTAAGATATGTTTAAAACCTATCGCCTATTCACAAATAGAACCATTTCTTCAGTTAGAAGTTGACGCAGAACACAGCTTGTCCTAAAATCTTACTGTCACAATATTTAGCATCTAGGATCAGGTATAATTCTAAAATAACTTCTAATCTCAATGTTTTCATATTATTGAATTCCTATGAAATATATTTGATTTTTCACCCGGTCATAAGTCTGAATTACCACACAAGCATGAGCATCCACACTCTCCCAATTTGTAAAACAATTTTCTGTTGAAAAAAACATAGCTGTTACCGATAAGGGCCTCGCCTGTAAAAAAATGAACCTGTAAGTAAAATTTATATTGCATGGAAAATGTTCAAATATTCGCCATTTCTAGTACATTTTCGGAAAACTCTATGCGTTTGAGTTTGCTCAGGGGACAAAAATCGTGAGTTTTCCTTATTTCATATTATCGGTTTCCATTTTTTTTTCTTGTTTTTAGCATCCATCTCTAGTCTTATTACCCTCTGGTTAGTAAAATTCAAAGAGATAGATATATATTAGGGTACAGATCACTTGATGCATGCTCGAAATTGGTAAGGAAATACCAATCAACAACTTTTGTATCTGGAAGTTCATGAGTATCTACTTTTACTAATCTAATTTAAACTAATTATTTTTGCGAAATAAAGACATATATTTAAACAACGACAGTTGTATTGTGTAGTGCATGTGTTGAATAAGAAGCCTTGATCCTGTTAACAGTCGACCCCAACTTTAAGAACAGAGTCGTTATTTTATTATAGCAACGATTAAAAGTATGCATATAGAGCACTTTACTTAAAAAGTGCCCGCTAGGCTGAGATTCGAACTCAGGCCTTTCGAGCGGAAAGCCAGCTCTCTTACCACTGAGGTACCGAGGTGGAAAAATGTATCATTATCACCAAAACAGAGAAGAATTGAACAACTACATGTACCGGATTCTTGGACACTTATTCACCCCTCTCCCCCAAAACAAATGCATGTCTTATCTGGAAAATTATAAATTTAAAAAAAATTATTAAACCTAGTATAGGTTTGGTAACTTCATTTTTAAAGACTTAAATTATGTTTTTTTACTGTTTAGTTTCCATTCAATTACTCACAAATTTGAGAAATTAAGATTTTAATTTTCTATAACTGTTTACCTAAAGAAATACATTATTACAAAGATGACTATGGTTTCAGTTTTTTCACAATAACATACAATAACAGATCAGAACAGAGTTCACAATTGGAAGTATATAAGGAAACTAAAAATATATTAAACAGTTACATGGAAAATATCAAAGCGCATTTTAAAAAAAAGTTGAAAAAATCAGTAAAATTTTACCCGGAACTTCCCTCGTAATGAGTACTTCCTTTTATTAGTAATAGTGAAGTATTACTAATTTAGTTAGGTACATAGTTTTAGTAATATATATATATATATATATATATATATATATATATATATATATATATATATATATATATATATACACACATATATATATATATATATATATATATATATATATATATATATTCTAATTTTGTTTTCTTGGGTATTTTGGTTCGATAGTAGGAATAAAATTAAAACAAATTTAATTTCATTTTTGTTACATTTTTATAGACGTTTCGACCATTTATGGTTGGTCTTCATCAGTATTTTTTTTGTGTGTCATAAGAAGGATCTTTCAGAATTCATCTTTATGCAACATTTAAAAACAGCACGTTTTCCATACAACACTCAGAAACAGCACATTTAAAAACAATGAAAAGAACGTCATACAGATTAAAATTACTATAATATTAATTGCTACGAGTATGTCTATCTTCGAGCGACACTGCTTTAACAGTTAAAGCGTTTAATGCATTTTTTGGGGTAAATTGGGCAATAATTTTTTTATTAATATTTTTTAACATTTCACTGGGTCGCCATATTAGATTTTTACTAAAATGTTACCAGGAGGTCATCCCCATATAACCCTTAATTTTTGACTAAAATTTGAGGAAGTCGGGTAAGTAATTTTTTAGCTATGCCCCGCACAGGTAGACAGAGGACTTTTAAATTAAAACTTAAATTTTGAAAATTGTATTTCATTTGACTTATCTACCTAAAGTCAAAGATAGAGTAGAAAAAATAGGATAGGATAGGATGACCTATCAAATATGAAGAATAGTATTTTTTGCGAACGAGAAAGTAAGTCTGTATTGCAATTAGTTCGATATTTAGAAAAACATGTTTGTAGCAAGTATATAACACTTGAAATTAGTGAGGAAAGATCTCTTTTTCCAACTAATCAGTTAAAATGTCTATATATATATATATATATATATATATATATATATATATATATATATATATATATATATATATATATATATATATATATATATATATATATATATATATATATATATATATATATATATCGTCGGTCTACAAGTAAAACCCACTAAGTCAAAAAAAAGAGTTCTGAGAAAATTGAGTTTTTAATTTCCCGCGATCAAAGTTTTATTAATTTAGTTTAAAAAACATAACATTTTTTTTTAACATCACAATTTTTTTTTTGTAAGTATATAGAAGAACTATATAAAAAAATTTAATTTATGATTTGCAAATAATTAATTAGACATTTTGAAAATTTAGATACAGTGACTTAATGTGTTTTTCTTGTACCAGCTGACTTAATGTGTTTTACGTGGTATAATTTTGGTAGCAGGTGACTTATTTGCTGTGTTAAATAATAGTAATAACAACAAAAAAGTGATGTTTTAACATTATTTTATTGACACTCAAACAAAAATAAAACCGCTATAGTAACTATATTACGACTAGAGTAAAACTTTAAAACATTTTCAGAAAGGACCTAAGTATCTAGAGTAGCAACATTATGGCTAAAAATCCTCTTGTTCTTCTTCATCTGAGTCATTTTCTTCTGGTTCAACAGTACTATCTTTAACAGAAGATGAACTTGGTAAACTTTTAAACCAAGTGTGAAGTGTTTGAGGAACTATATTTTTTTCACAGAGTTTTAGCAAATCTTTTTTTTTAGCAGCAGAGATTGGCAATTGTTTTGCATATAATTTGGGTATAACTATTGCGATTTCGGGTTTATTCTCCTTGCCTTTTCTATTGGTTATCCGTATTATGAACCCAATATCAAAAATTCATCCTTAAATCCATATTTATATTGTAAAGTGTTCGGCAAATGTTATATCATATATTGAAACATTTTACTTTAAGCCAGTTCACTGTATTTCCCTTACTATATACTTTTCTATTGTTCACAGTCATTTGAACGATTTTGTCTTCAAATCCAGAAATTCGTTATATTGAATTTCTCGGGTTTGATAAGCAGGTTTATTGCGATTTTTTCCCATCCTGGCCATTTTAAAAACATTCTCGTATTCATGCACACTAAATATTTCGATATTCTGCTTGGCCGTTTCGATAGCACTGTGCATGGAGTCCACTTCCATATAGGAATCAGACTTTTCATTTACTTTTGTTCAATTACTTGAAGGCTCGTTCCCCAACTTTACCAGTTTATCTCTATATAAGATGTTATAATAAAGCGGTTATTTGAATATTTCTATTTTGTCCTCCACAAGTATCCGAGAAAATAGTTAAATGTGTTACATCATGGGACAATGAGTTTATATACATCGCTAACCAGGTGCCAATTTCACAGCTACCGCGCTTTCCATTGACTTCTGTCCAGAAGTAACAAAACGCTTCATTAGGTGGAGCAGCTTCGTATACAGTAAAGTTGAAAAGTTTAATTTACGCAGATAGTATAGCAAACTAACTTGGGATGTAGGAATTTGAAGGACACTTTGCATATCACAAGACACAGATTTAAAAGTTTTATCATTGATAGCCTTCTCTTTATCTGCTTCTTTTTCTTGCATCGAAGTTTCTTTTCTTTCCAAATGCATCCTATAACTTATCTCCAGCGCATCTTTTTCATTTGCAGCTGCTTTTTCATATTCGCTGCAAGTAAGACACTGGTCCTTCTTTGGTTTAAAAAATGACATATTATATTGCTGGCAAAAAATACGTCTGTATGTTATAAGACTTACTCCAGGCTTGTTATTTTCTCTGACACTTTCCATAAATAAATTATGCATTTTTTTAATATTCAAAGTCGAATCCAGGTAAAGTCTTTTGGTTGATTTTCTTGTATAATGGCTCTCCATGACAGGAAAACTTTCAATGTGTTCCTTAACGCTTAAAATCACTTCGTCTGAAGTTTTATTACCAGGAGTTTTCTGTCGCCTTTTATCCTTTCCACAATACGCTCCGGTTTCACTTCTATTTTGAAACGCATTAACTATAGGTAAATTTGAGATACATAAAGTCTTGCAGAAAAAGTTTTGGCATACCTGAAATTTATTTTCACTTTTTGTAAAGAAATAAGATCTTGCACTGCTGCGCTGCTTGCTGTCTTCTCCTTTCCTAGGCCTGCGACTTTTACTTCACATGACATTACATTTCTTAGTATAAAATTCCTTTGCCTCTCAAATGTCAGGTTCCAATATGTTTTACGTAATAGTTGGCGCTCCTCTTCGGAAAAGTTGTTGTTGCACTTGTAACGACATTTTGAGCAATCAATAGTTTTAGGGATTTTAGGTGCTTGTATTTTGCCTTTTACACTTTTATAAGGTTTCCCTTGACTTCTCTTTTTCTTTTTCATATTTCGTTTCCAAGTTGAGGGCCTTGCTACATTTCACCTGTATCTTCTAAGTTCTTCTGATGACTCCATTTTGTTCAAATTTGTAACGGAATTTATCGTACCAATTGTCTTGTTCTTGTTGTTATGATCTTCAATTTCGTTTGAACCCTCACTTTCACTTTCCGATGGCACATAATTTTTGTCTCTTATTGAGTCGTCAGAATCGTAGTCAAGGTTACTAGGTCCTGGTTCCGTATCCATGCTTGAGCTATATCTTGATAGGTTTTTTTTTCTAATATAGAGATTCCGAACCTCTGGGCCGACTTCCATGACGTCGACTGTGTTGTCACTTTGACAATGTTCAGGATCAGATCCATCATTGTTACACAAATTAGACCTTAGTCCACCTGTAAATAATAACAAATAACGAATAAAAACCTTTTTTTTAATAATTCAAAGTTACCTTTGTATGGCGATTCGAACTCGCTTAAGTTTGTAACTATTTTAATATTTTCAATTCTCTCGTTCTCTTTTTTGTGCGCTTTATTTTTATCTGAACTTCCACTTCCATCTTCCAATGAATCCAATGGCACGTATTCCTCATCTCTTATTGAATTATCAGATTGATTGATAGATGATTTGCAGTCTGATTTCCCTACAAACAATGACAAGTTATCAATAAAGACTTACTTACTTGAATTTATTCAATTTAATATTATTTCTCCGAATGACATTAAAAGCGGATTTTTAATAACGCATGACAGCCTCTGAAGTTGTATTTTTAATGCCTAGGCATTAAAAGTGCAACTATGTACAAAAGTACAACAAAGATGATCGTCGCGATGGAAGTCGACCCAGAGGTTCGCAATCTCGATATCCGAAAGAAAACCTATCAAGATATAGCTCAAGCATGGACACGGAACCAGGGCCTCGTAACCTTGACTACAATTCTGACGACTCAATAAGAGACAAGGATTATGTGCCATCGGAAAGTGAAAGTGAGGGTTCAGACAAAATAAAAGAAGATACAGATGGAATGTAGCAAGGCCCTCAACTTGAAAACGGAATATGGAAAAGAAAAAGAGGAGTCAAAGGAAACCTTATAAAAGTGCAAAATACAATCACCTAAAATCCCTAAAAATATTGATTGCTCAAAACGTCGTTACAAGTGCAACAACAACTTTTCCGAAGAGGATATAAGTATTATGTAAAACATATTGGGAACCTGACATTTAAGAGGCAAAGGGATTTTATATACGTATAAAGGAGAAGACAGCAAGCAGCGCAGAAGTGCAAAATTTTATTTCTTTACAAAAATGTAGTATGCCAAATTTTTTTCTGCAAGACTTTATGTATCTCAAATTTACCTGTAAATGCGTTTCAAAATAGAAATGAAACCGAAGAGTATTGTGGAAAAAATAAAAGGGGACAGAAAACTCCTGGTAATAAAACTTCAGACGATGTGATTTTAAGCGTTAAGGAACACATTGAAAGTTTTCTTGTCATGGAGAACCATTATACAAGAAAATCAACCAAAAGACTATACCTGGATTCGACTTTGAATATTAAAAAAATGCATTAAAAGTACAATTTCAGAGCCGGTCATGCGTCATTAAAAAGCCGCTGTTGTTGTCATTCGGAGAAAATTGTTATTTGCATGAAATTGAAACAAATTCGGAGAAAAAATTACATGTTTCACACGGTAGAAAAGCAGATTTAATGCCTAGTAAAACAAATAACTATTCTAGTAATTTTTACTTTGCTCATGATCATGAAGAACAACTGGTGTCAGTTGGAAATATGTTTTCCCAGTACTAACAGCGTTTACAGACGACGAGGCCGAAAATGTGTTTGTTTCTAAAAAAAATAAAAATATAAGTTTAAAAAAATCAAGAGAGAAAGTTCTTAACGAACAGTTAACTAAACCATGCGTACGTTTGACGAACTGTATTCACTACCTAAATGTTAAAAGAAACGTCAAAGAAAAAAGATTCGATTAGTTGCTATGGAATAAAGCCATCCCACAACCGAAAACCAGGTCGAATTGATTACAATAATACTCTATAACATCATTAAAAATAATGATAATAATAATAGGCTACTTACCAATATTATTAGCTTGTTTTAAAAGACCGAATATTTTATCGACACGTTTCATGGCTGCCTCACTTTAACAAATCACAAACAAAGTTAACGTCCGGAGGAACGGGAATTTTTTTACCCGATAAGACGCATGTTATAATATCCACTAAGTCGCCAAGGTCAGCAGCTTCGTTCACGAAAAATCCATTAAGTCACTTAGTGTATTTTTCCTGAACAAAATAACGCTATTATGGACTTAATTAATTTGAATTTTAGTTTAAAATAGGGTTCTAATTTTCGGAGGACTTAGTGGATTTTACTAGTATATAAAGTGAAAGAAATCCAGTCAAATGATGTAAATAAGTCAAAAACAAAAAAAAATTACTTAGTGTGTTTTACTTGTAGACCGACGATATATATATATATATATATATATATATATATATATATATATATATATATATATATATATATATATATATATATATATATATATATATATATATATATATATGTATATATATGTATATTAGCAGAAATATATAATTTCTGCAGGTGCAAAACGGCCTAAAAGAAGAATTGCTTTCGATTATGTCACAGGGTACCCTCCTGCGATCATGATTTTTGGGTCTCTACCCTCATCAGACAGGCTTGTACCCAGGGAGATCTGAAATAACAGATTGCTCGAAATGACAAAATCGAAAACGAAACGTCTATCATACTGAAACAATACTACAAGTTAAATGTAACATTTAGCCCCACCTATCGGGGCTCCGGTGATTTCCGGCTGCAAACCCGTAGGTAATTTAAAAAGCATGCACTAGCACCATCATGCGGAGAGTAGATACTAAAAATCGATATATATAATATATATCACACATCTTTATCAAAAGTTCTTATATATATATAAAAAAAATATATATATAT
The DNA here is from genome assembly GCA_030620095.1 of Kuschelorhynchus macadamiae. Taxonomy (NCBI): domain Eukaryota; kingdom Metazoa; phylum Arthropoda; class Insecta; order Coleoptera; family Curculionidae; genus Kuschelorhynchus; species Kuschelorhynchus macadamiae. Next base: position 474,079 of record JAUTXW010005163.1, read on the forward strand.
ATATATATATATATATATATATATATATATATATATATATATATATATATATATATATATATATATATATATATATATATATATATATATATATATATATATATATATATATATATATATATATATATATATATATATATATATATATATATATATATATATATATATATATATATATATATATATATATATATATATATATATATATATATATATATATATATATATATATATATATATATATATATATATATATATATATATATATATATATATATATATATATATATATATATATATATATATATATATATATATATATATATATATATATATATATATATATATATATATATATATATATATATATATATATATATATATATATATATATATATATATATATATATATATTTTCCGGCCAAGAACTTTTGATAAAGATGTGTGAGAGCGCATTTTTATCGATTTTTAGTATCTACTCTCCGCATGATGGTGCTAGTGCATGCTTTTTAAATTACCTACGGGTTTGCAGCCGGAAATCACCGGAGCCCCGATAGGTGGTGCTAAATGTTACATTTATATATATATATATATATATATATATATATATATATATATATATATATATATATATATATATATATATATATATATATATATATATATATATATATATATATATATATATATATAAAACTAATTGAACTATTAAAGTTTATAAGAATATAGATTGCAATTCAATATAAAATACTCTGCTCTGACCTAATCAACTAGATATCTGGCTTAGGTCTAAAAAGAGCCTTTAAAGAAACCAAAATTTATGTTGACATATTACCCCCAATTTGCCTTAACATTGTCCAACAACAAGTAATTTAGTGAGAAAACATTTCCCGTTTCATTCAATTACATGACCCAGTAATGGCCACAGTGCCCGAAATGTATTTCCTCTTACAATAAGAACTTTAGTAGGGAGGATGATATGTTATTCTGTTCTTTGTTCACTAGCAACTTTTGGGAGAATTTAAGCAATTACACTCTTGATAGTAATATTTTTTTACTTATTTCAATTGCTCTTGCACTTACAGTTTCCGGAAACATCTGCTTGTGATTACTCTAGAAATTGATAAAATGCTACGTAGATAATACTTTCACAACTTGATTATTTGTATAAAAAAATGCATATATACAAAACATTTTTTATGGAGCAATTTCTATTTGTTAAAATTAAACTGAGATAAAAGTAAATGGGGGATTTCTACTGATCATAATTTCCAGTGGCTCAAACAAGGTTTCTTTTTTTGACGAGGGGATTACAGTCACCTTCCCTTAAAATAACGCCACCTTCAATCATTCATATCTTCAAAATCATATCTAACTGACAGGCAACAAATAGTGGAATGCAGTGGTCAAAGCTCTGGAGAGATAAAAGCTACTTCTGGTGTCCCACAGGGATCAATACTGGGGCCACTACTCTTTTTTAACATTTTTATCAACGGTGTTCTGGATGAAGTCAATGTAAATGGGCTATTATATGCTGATGACATGAAGTTTTTGCTCGGATTAAATCCTCACAGGATTGCTTGCGTCTGCAAGAGTCGATAGATCGAGTCTCTAATTGGTGCCTTAAAAATAAATTGCCGTTAAATCCCGACAAATGTGAAGTAGTCTCTTACTCTCTAAAGCTTGAAATTATCTACCATTATACAATACATCAAAGTACGCTGAGTCGTGAAACAAATTTTCGTGACCTAGGTGTTTTATTCGATAATAGATTATCATTTGTACGGCATATATGTAATCTTATTCAAACTTGTTTCAAGACTTTAGGGTTTGTTATAAGAAACAGTCGAGAGTTTGTTAATACAGAGACAATCAAACTCTTGTTTTTCGCATTTGTTGGGTCTAAGTTGGAATATACATCTCTCATATGGTCACTATTTTATCGAACGCATATAGACAATATCGAGAAAATTCAAAGACGCTTTCTATTGATTGGCTTTCCACACGATCAGCTTTTGGAAAGACATTCTTTTTGTTCTCTGGCAGACCAAGGCACACTTTTTGAATTAAATTTGTATATAATCTTATCCATAATAAATTAGATTGTCGCGATATTTTAAGTTGGATCAACATATTAGTTCCGCGTACCTCCCCTCGACTATCGATGCCTTTTTATTTGCCCACTCCACGCACTAATATTTGCAAATATTCCGCGCTTCACAGACTGTTGAATGCCTGCAATCAACATCACGATAAGTTCGATATATTTAACTGTAAACTGTCGGATTTAAAAAACTAGATATATACATATATTTTTTTTATATTATTACTTACCTCTGTAAAAAATACTATTATTACTGTTGTTAGAGTAAGATATTTAAATAGCCGTTAGAATACTTTTACTGAAAGCTTTTCTTTGTATGAGACTTTGTTTTTTTTGTAATATTTGTGAATGTACCCATTCATTAATTGGCGTATGCTGTCGAAGGGTGTAGATAAATAAATAAAAAAATAAATAAATTAGGTATAAAAATCAAGCTTAATTACAAATATGTATAATGTGAAATTTAGCGTTCTAATAAATTTAGGAATAGATGTGTGGCGGGTTTAGGATAGAAATAAAAATATTTTTATCTTAAAAAATAGCTGACGTTTCGACTATATATGTAGTCTTCTTCAGGGCTATTGTTAAATATGGGATTCATGTCAACACACGAAAGTATGAAATATGAAACCTAAAGAAGACAATGACATTATTTTTACAACAATAACAAGACAAACCCGACATTCATTATGGACGGACAATAGCAACTAAGAGGTGAAAATTTGAAAACAGCTCTTTTTTAGGAAAAAGGGATTTTTATTTCTATCCTAAACCCGCAACATATCTATTCTACACATATGTATTTCATTAACAAAAAAAATTTCGGAGTTTCTAAGAGAGTTCTTTAGCCTCTTCAGTGTTCAAAACGATCTTTCGTTTTCCGCCGTTGGAACGGGTAAAAGAGCTAGAATTTTTAAAAGTATTCTGTTATTGCATCGTTGGGTGTTATATTAGCATCAATTCTAGCAAGTTTTCGACACCAAAATTTTAATTCAGGCAACAATTCTTCACTTGTTCCATTGTTATAAAAACCATTTAAATCGCTGAATTTCGTTACGTCAGATTCAGAAATGTTATCATTATTTGAAAACAAAGAATGAAATCCTGCTAAAATAGATTTGTGCTTGGACAAGCGGTCTTGTAGATTTTTACTTCCCTTGTAAAAGGGAAGTATTGTAATCGTGAAAAAATGACCCTTCGAGATTTTTTCAGATCTTTACGTCCTTTCTGTCTGTCGGTCTGTCTGTTCGCGGCATATCTAAAAACTGCTTCCCCGATTGCCTTCAAATTTACCTCCGATATTTTTTCAGATCTTTACATTTCAGGGTCTTAGGTGCCGAAAAACATGTTTTATCAATTCCGTCGCTCCGTCTGTTCGCGGCATAGTTAAAAAAATACTTACCAGACTGACTTCAAATTTTGACAGGGATGATCTAGTAACATTCTAGTAAAAATCCAATACGTCAAAACAAAATGGCGGCCTAGTGAAATTAAAAAAAAATCATTACTAAAAAACTGCTTATCCAGTGTATGTCAAATTTTGCACAAAAATCAAGTATCATGTAGGAATCAACTGGTAAAATTTTGATACAAATCCAAAATGGCGGCTGAATTAAATACTTAAAAATTCTGCCTGAAAAACTAGTTAATGGACTGATTTCAAATGGTGTGTCATAACTAATTGTTTCTTTCATGTTCATGTGTTCATTTCATTCAAGATGGTAGAACAAAATAGCGGACAAATGAAATATTTATAATCGTGAAAAAAATCACGTTCTGAGGTTTTACATATTTTTAAGTGCTCCTAGATACCATAACATATTTTTATCAATTCCATCTATCCGTCTGTCTGTCGGTCAGTTCGCGACATAGCTTAAAACTACTCATCAGAGTGACTTTTAAATTTAAGTTAAAAACTAAGGGTTATATAGGTATGACCTGGTAAAATTTTGGTAAAAATCGAATATGCCGAAATAAAATGGTGGCCTATAGAAACGTTAAAGAATTATTACTAAAAAAACTGATTATTCCATTTCCTTAAGTTTTGTACAAAAACAAGTGTTACATAGGAATGAATTGGTAACATGTTGGTATGAATATAAGATAGCAATATAAAATGGAGGCCTAAAGAAATATTTAAGAAATCGGCTTGAAAAAATTACTCATTAAATTAATTTCAAAACGTATATAAGCATTAGGTCTGATATAGAGATAAACTGGTAAACTTGTGGAACGAATTCAGGATGGCGGAACAAAATGGCGGCAAAATAATTTTGTTTAAAATCAACGCAAAAAAATCTTATTCAACTAATAGTAAAATAGGGATAAATTGGTACGAATTCAACATGAATGGCGGTGTGCGTCAATGTAAAAAATACATATTGAATTTGTTTTAAATTATGGCCAAAAATGTAGTATGGCATAAGTAGAAATTGGTAAAATATTGGTAGGAATCAAATACGATGGAACAAAATGGCGCCCAATTAAAGTGAAAAGATAGTATATAATATGTGTTATTAAACGGCAACGTACTGAACTAAATTGGTTCATACTTCACTATTCTTAATAAAGATTCATAACGAGGAACGTTTCGGCTAAAGGAAATTTACCGATTTTTTATAAAGGAATCTAGAAAAGGAATATGCTCGGGAATATGTATTGATATTCTACAACGATCTTGTACTGAACCGATGCACAGTATAAGTTGGTATTTGGATTCGTTGGCCAAAATCATGTTTTTGTTTGAATCTGCCCAATTTGGCTTGAGACGGTAGATTCAAAAGTTGCTAGATGTTTATTTTAATTAAAATTTGCATTTTTAGAAAATCTATACAGAACATCTTAAAAGATTCTGGACAATTTAATAGAATTATTTTAAAATATATACCTATAAGTACTATAGAGCAGTTTGCGCAAATTAAAATACTCTAAAAAATGTTCCTACATGATAAGCAGTTTGTAAATAATACGGGGTACCGTCAAAAAGAAAATGGTTGTTTTTCGGGCACCTACCTATACCTAAACTGATAATTTAAACTATAATATTTCAAAGCGATTTTAGATGTCAAAATACCATTGAATTGGTGCAAAATGTTGAACATTTTATACAATATTTTCAGCTAACAATTATTTTAAATTAAACAGGGATTCGTCAAAACTACGATAGGAATACTTTAAAGATAATCTATACTGAAAAAGGACAAAATGCTGAATAATTATTTTTAAACTCATAGAATTGCTGTGGAAAATTTTGAGTTTTAACAGAAAATATTATGCAGGTACCTGTAGGTACTAGTATTATTTCTACCCAGGTGGCATTTGACGGCGAAATGATGTCCAATTCGCTCAATAGACGCCTTTTGACGTGTCATATGGAGGACTAAATGACGTAAGTAAGTCACAGCCACATGACGTCAGCTTTTATATGTCTAATTGACATCAGTATTAAACTTCCACTAGTCGTCAATTTTTATAGGTCTAATGAACGTCAATATTACTCGTCTACTAGAGATTAGTTTTAACGTCCTAAGGACGTCTATTTAACGCCATTAATAATTAAACTAGTGCGGAATTTTAATTACAATTTTATTTAAAATGGCATAAAAGAACCTATTTTAGAATTAAAATGTTGCATTAGTCCATTCAAAAGGCGATTAGAATAATTTAAAAGTGCAAAAACTGTAGTTAAAAGAATTGTCAGAGTCATTTTTCGGCTTTAGTGTTCTTCAAATAGTGTACACAGTTTAAAACTAAACGGGTGGGAAAGAAATTTAAAACCCTATATTTAAAGCATCACATTACTTGATTAGAGCATTTTTTTATTTTAGCAGTAAATTTTTGAGAACTATAAAAATGTACTCATATTTTGTATTTAAAACAACATAAATGGTCCACAGCTTTGGGTTAATCTTATACCTATGCCTGTCAAGTATTTCTAAATAATAAAAATCTATGAAAAGTAATAGTACAACCCAATGCATCTTAGTATTCAATATGTATGAGTAATTTATTTCAATAAGGTCGTTTTATATGCTGCAATTCTTTCTTGCAAGTTGCAATAGCCTTGAACAAAAGCATGCGCAGTGGGAAGACATTTGTACCTTTTGTCAACCTGCGCAAGCCTTTATTCAAAACTATTGCATATTGCAAAGAAGAATTGCAGCATGTAAACCGGCCTTTAGTAAAATTATATAATATACAGGGTTAGTCAGATGTCTGGAAACGGTCAAATATCTCAAAAAACGCTCAACCGATTTGAACCATATGTGGTGATTAGGAATTACCGAATTCCCCCGATCCTCTGGTACATACCGCAATGTTGTCAGATTTTCAGTTTTCCTGCAAACTAATCTAACTTTTTTTTTCCAAATCAAATCATATGTTTTTTCTAAGCGTGATTAATTCCTCGTATTATCCTTAGTATAACTCCAAAATTGCAAACTTTTATCTTAATCCGTTAAATGTTAAATTTATTAATTTTTTTTTTCAAATACATCGACAAATTAGGAATTAAAAAACTAAAACTAAAATAATTTAATGATTAATAGGATGTTGAAAATGTGGTCCTTATATAGCTTGACAGTATCCTAAATGGTCAATAATTTCCCGAATAGTGTTTTAAGGCCCTTCTGTGGATATTCCTTCTATTTCAGCCCTAATCCTAATAACTTCAAGGTTCTCGGACTTCATTTTGTACACGGTTGTTTTTAGGTGACTCCAAAGGAAAAAATCAAGCGGATTTAACACCGGTGACCTTGGGGCCTCTTCGCCAAATCCAGCGCCCCCGGGAACGTCGTGTTTAAATAATTTCTAACAGCAACTGTAAACTGCAGCGAATCCTCATCATGTTGGAACCATACATGAAGAAAACCATTCAGAAAAATATCGTTTAATGCTGTAATAATTTGGTTTTCCAATAGCTGTAGATAATTCATTTTTCATATTCGCTTGAATGAAAAGGGTCCAATAAGGCTACTACCTAATATGCCAGCCCACACATTGACTTTTTCCGGAAATTGCGTGGGGCCTTCATCATCCAATGTGGATTGTTTGCAAACTAACAATGACAATTGTGACGATTTACAAAACCGTTTAAGCAAAATGTGACCTCATCTGAAAACAGATTTTTTTTGATACGCATTGCTCATTTTCATAATTCTATACGAACATTTCATTGTCATATCCGGATTGTCTTCAGACAACTCTTAAAAAAGATGTATTTTGTAGGGCCTGTACTTGTTTCGTTTTAAAATTCTCATTACAGAAGACATTGGTAGACATTTTCTAGAGCCCGGTTTTTGGCATGTTGGAGGTCCATACGCAATTTTCCGGAAAAGTTAATGCATGGACTGGCATATTAGGTAATCGCATTATTGGACCCTTTTTCATTCCAGGAAATATGAATGGGATATTTTATCTACAGATGTTGGAAAACCAAATTATTCCACCATTAAAGGATATATTTCCTAATAGTTTTGGCCATGTATAGTTTCAACATGTTATGCACCACCGCATTTTGCAGTTGCGGTTAAAAATTAATTAAACACGTGTATTTGGGACGATGGATTGGAGGAAGGGGGTTGTTGAGTGGCCTCCAAGGTCATTGGACTTATATTCACTTAACGTTTTCCTTTGGGTTCACCTAAAAAAGATCGTATACAAAACGAATCCCGAGAACCTTGAAGATCTAATGGGAAGGATTAGAGCTGAAATAGAAGGAAATCCCCCGAAATGGCTCGAAAATACTATTCGCATTTATTGACCGTTCAGGATACTGTAAAGCTGTGGAGGGACAACATTTTCAGCATCTCATTAATCATTAAATTATTCAATTATTATTTTAGTTTTTTAATTCCTAATTTGTCGATATATTTTTAAAAACATTTAACAAATTTAAAATTTAACGAATCAAAATAAAAGTTTGCAATTTTTGAGTTATACTAAGGATAATGCGAGGAATGAATCACGTTTAAGAAAACATATAATTTGATTTAAAAAAAAAAAGTTAGGTTAGTTTTCTGAAAAACTGAAAATCTGACAACATTGCGGTCTGCACCAAAGGGTCGGGTGAATTCGGTAATGCCTAATAACCACATATGGTTCCGATCGGTTGAGTGGTTTTTGACTATTTGACCGTTTCCAGATATCTGACTAACCCTGTATATAAAAAAATCATAACTCGTTATAACAATGTAGAAAAATCCTGTCAAAATTGGCACCTGTTAAATTTTAATTTGTTATGAATTTTAGATTTTTTGGAATAATTTAAATAAACCTGTAGTAACAGCTCTAGATTACTAAGTATTTTAATTATGTAATAGAATGCATTGTCAGCTATTAAATTAAAGTTAACAGAAAAGCAGTTTCAGCAAATTCCTAAAAGAATATGATGTGACAGGACCCACAAGTTACATATTCTCAACTTTAAATAAGACATTTGAGTATGTAATATTGACATGATAATAATTAATGCAATGCATGTTTTACGCAAAAATCCGTAAAAGTTTAATACAGTTAATACTAATTCAAATTAAATACATAAACTTATACAGATACGCTCATAAAAATGTTTCAAATAAATAAATTTCACAATAAACTAATTAAAATACTGATGTTACCTGGACAATATCGCAAATTGCGGGATGATTGCCAAAATCTGCAAAACTAATGACGGTTCATTAAGAAACAAAAAATAATAAGTAAAAACAAACATGGCAGGAGGTAACCAGTCTACCAGAATTTACATCAAAATTGTTTAGAGATGTTAACTAAGTATTTTGTGATTTTGACTTATCTCCAACCAATAATAATGTAGTGACCTTAGAAATAAATCAGTGCTTTTTCTAAAATGCATCGTAAGACTTATTCAAATGGCGGTTAAAAGACGAAACTTAGATATACAAAACACAAAAAAAAGCATTTTCATTAAAGTGTATATTTTTAAACGGGTAATATCAGTTTTGTTAGTTCCTTTCTTCCTTCAGATATTGCAGCAGTTATGAAAACAACAGACTCGTTTAAAACATTCAGAATGGCAAAACATTCTCCCTTTTAATTCAATTATATAATTCCAATTGGCTACAATCTTCTAAGGATATACACCACAACAACATTATTTACCAAATTTAAACGATAACGGCTTTGTTTAGCGAAATTCTCGACTAGATATGATCTTTTATGGTCGCAGTTTTTTTATCTTCTATTCTCTTTTATTTGTTTCTTTGAAGCCAGTTTGTCTCGCGACATGAGACATTTCGGTTTTCTTTTAAGATGAAACTGATTAAGAAAAGCTATTCACCTAGCTACAGATTTTTTAAAATAGATATTTTAGTAAAATAATTGGGACGACTTTTTAACGTATTATAACCGGCGAAGAAAAAGTATTTCCGAGTAAAAGTTTGTTGGTTTAACGTTAAGATTAGAAAAAAACTGTAGATTTTCTGATATTTTGTTATATTTTGTATTTGAGTGAACATCAGACCCGTCCTCTAAACTAATGTTTTGTTATAACATTTTCACTTCTCATATTTGTCAATTTACATTGCGTTTTCTCCAAAGTTTGTATAAAATTTGCACAGGAAAAAGTAAAATCTAAAAATTTCAAAAACTGAAATAAACCTGTATTTTATGCTTATTCAAATAGGAGCGAAATAAATTTACACTGATTTCAAGATCTGAAGATTATAAAAAAATCTCAAATTTTGAATTAGGGTTAGCAATAGCCGCAAGTCAAAAATAAATGCGATTAAATATTATCAGGCACGAAATAAATATCATTATTGGGTTGCAAAGAGACACTAAATATTAGCAAAAATAATTTTTATAGGGGTGCAAATGTTTATACATTATTCATACAAAATATTTTGTGACGCACTTGATTCGGAACGAACGATGAAGAGATTCTATATTTAAATAGCAAATATACCTTGGATATGTTTCTTCATGGTTCGCTATTTGTATTTCCAGCAGACGGAAGCGGGTAGCGATGGTGCCGGTGTAATGACAGGACAAAAGAGGTTACCGAAATCATATCTCTCTAATCATAGGGTAAACCTGCACAGTTTCTTCTTTTCACCAGTAGTTTTATCAGAACTTCGTAGTACAATTAATGATATCAAAAATAAATCTTCCTCGGGAACTGATGGGCTTACTTTAAAAATGTATTCAAGTCTGCCGGAGTGCACACTAGAGCATCTGACTACTTTGATAAATATGTCTTTCCAAAATGGTACTTTTCCAAGCTGCCTTAAAACTGCAATAATCATACCTCTTCACAAAGGAGGTGTTTCAGAAGAAGCTTCGAACTATCGCCCAATTGCACTTCTCCCTACGCTATCTAAGATCATCCAAAGACTGGTTAAAAAAAGGCTTTTATCATTTCTGTCTAGATATGAAATACTTACAAAACATCAATTTGGATTTTTAAGTAACAAATGCACAAGCGATGCCATGTTTTCCCTTCTTAATAGAGTTTACTCCAGCCTAAACAACCATCACGCTACGGCAACAATTTTCTGTGATTTTTCCAAAGCTTTCGATTGTGTGAATCATAATATATTAACTAACAAGCTGCAGTACTATGGATTTAGAGGGGCTCCTCTCGATTGGTTTAAGTCATATCTTAGCAACAGAAATCAAGTTGTGAAAGTTGACAACAGGATGTCTTCTTGTAGGCCAATGGAATATGGAGTGCCTCAAGGCTCGGTACTTAGGCCCTATCTTGTTTCTTCTGTTCATAAACGACATGGCTAATTTAAACATTAGTGGAAAAATATGTCTCTTTGCCGACGATACCAGCTTTACGTAGGATTGTATCTAATGACCTAATTACCATTAAATCCTGGTGCGATTCTAATCTCCTATGTTTGAACATCTCTAAAACGAAAGTCTTGTCTTATAAAAACACGCTGCAACCTTTTGACCTTAATGGCACCACTATTGATGTCGTAAACTCTGTAAAATTTCTAGGGCTTCTTGTAGATGATTCTTTAAAATGGGATCCACATATCGACGCTTTATCAAGGAAGTTGGGTTCTACTTGCTTTGCGTTAAGATCTGTTTCCGAGGAGCTTAGCTTTTCTACCTCTAGAACTGTTTATTTTGCTCTTGTTGAGTCGCACCTCAGATATGCTATTCCATTCTGGGGTACATGTTGTGAAAAACTCAATTTGATCGAATTTTTATACTACTTAAAAAAGAGCTGTTCGTTACCTACTGAGACTTAACAGTAGAACTCACTGCCGAGATTTCTTTAAAAGATATAAAATACTAACCCTTCCTTGCTTATTCATTTTGGAATCGGTTTGCCTAATTCGTAAGCATGCACCTGCTCTATTAGAGAGACCTTCTCACAACTACCCTCTCAGAAATACTGAGCACGATCTCTATCTTCCAACCCCACACTCAGAGTTAATTAAAAGATCAGTAATCTACAATGCAAAAAAAATGCATAATCACCTGCCATTTAACATCAAATCCATAATATCTCTGACTTCATTTCGCAAGACTTTGAAATCATTCTTACTGGAAAGTGCCTTCTACACCGTGAACGAGTTTTACAACACATAATTTTATCCTTATGAACCCCTAGTGTGATAGTTGCCATTACCAACCATTTTTACCGAATTTTGTATATGTATTTTTTTAATTGTTTCGTACTTTTTTATTTTTTACTTTGCTTTTTTATTTTTTTTTACATTATATTTATGAAAATGTTTATAACATAGTACGACTGACAAAGTACATTTCTAATGTACTTCTTTTAGGATTCTATAATATTAATATTCTAAATTCTTGATTTAAATATTATTTTTCTATAATATTTATGATGTGTTTTTGTTTTGTTTTGTTTGCTAATTTTGATGTTTGTAAACTATTTTCTTTACAACAGCTTTGTCCACAAAATTGTAAAAATTTTTTGACAATAAAGCATTTATTATTAAATCAATTTTAATAAAGATACTTAAAAGACCAGATCTAAATTTCACTTATAAAACATATGTAAACCTTTAATGACCTACAAGCTTTAAAAGCATTACTCTGAAATACTCTTTGATCACTTTTAAAAGTAAGAAAGTTTAGTTTCAATATTTATCACAAATGATATCGCTTAGTCTTAATACATAGAAAAGCCTTGAACATACTATTACTTTAAATATAGCTGGCCCGGCAGACCTTCTTCTGTTTTTTCCGTTAGACGGCGCGATGACTTTTCAGTGAAATTATAAGAATATACAGCGCATTCACCACATCGTCCAGAAGTGTTACTGAAAAAAACTTTTTGGTTTTATAAAAATAAGCGCAATAAAACAATACAAAAAATAAAGTTGAAAGATCTCGGTAACCAGACGACCATTTAAAAATAAATCATGTAATTCGGTACAGTACAACTCTCTCACAAACTTGCTGAAAAATCTGGCTTAGTGTTTTAAATATATAGATTATAAAATAGTTTCAATAATAAAACGTGGCTACCTTGGCATTATTGATATTATAAATATTACTAATAATAAATGACATTTTTTAAATGTATAATTAAATTCTAATAATACAAAATACTATAATTTAATAAAAGGAAAGGTTAAACGTACTCCGACTAGGCGATATAACAAATAGAAAATAACATGGATCCTAACCTTTTTTTCTTTTAGTAGAGTGGGATTTATCGAGAAATTTTGCTAGTACCCGGTGCTTTCCGACCATTACTTAACAATCCTATTTGTCACTTAAAAAATAATTTTGTTTCGGGCTTTAATTTCCAATAGCCGTGAAATCTGCATTCAAATATTTCTAAGAAAACACTGAAATACGCAAATAGGCCTGAATCGTGCTATTGACATTACCGCTTTAAGCGTTACTGCATACCGGTCAACATTATATTGGTTATCTGAGCAACTGATGTGGTCAATTTATTAAGCTGCTTGTCTATGCGAATTATAATCTGCCTTTGATAAATGTATGTATATACGCAAAATAAAATTATTTTTTGACCTTGTGTTTAAAACATATTTGTGTGTAGCATAATAAACCCAGCAACAAACATTTTACAATAAATATTTTACATTTTGCCTTGATAATTTCTAACTCAACTTTACGAACTGATATAAAACTTATAGCTTGATAAACCCCTTCTCCACCGGTGAGTATGCCACCGCTCTTGTGCCAATTTCTTTAAAATATCTTGGCATAAATCCTATAAAATTTATAAATTGAATTTTTATCAAAACTGTTAGCACAAAAATATAAAATGAAAAATACATAAACATGAAGAGTCTCTTAATTTTGAATTTATTCTATATTCCATTCAGTCATATTATAATAAAAATACTAAATATAACCCCAAACAATGAAAGCCTTCCCAACTAAGAGATAAAAGCTTCATCGCAGGAAAACGACCCGATATTTGATTTTATGACCAGGTTTTTTATTCTCGTCCCTCCTTATTTGCCCCAACGAAAACACTTTGTCTTGAAAACTGGTGGTTTTTGTGCTTGTTTTTATGATGGCATATAAGCCTCAGAAATAGGTCGTGAATATGACGAGTTTAAAGCCGAAAAGTCCGAGAAGTGCTTGCCGCACTTTTGATACCTTTAATGTGCGAGAGTAGAACTGTGATAAAGTTTTGAACTCGTATGGCCAATTATAAATAAATAAAAAAATAGGTAAACTATCTTTACTCGGAACTTCCCTCGTTATGAATCTTTCCCGCTATTTTTTACCAGTTCATCTCTATATCGCACTTAATTTTTGCACAAAATTTAAAATCAATCTAATAAGTAGTTTATTTATACATACAGTGGATTCATACCAAAACTTTATCAATTCATTCCTACGTAGTAATATTTTTTTTACCGACCTAGTAACCGCCATTCTGTTCCGCAATATTTGAAATATCTTATGACCCTTAACTTTTGACTAAAATTTGAAGACATTCGAGTAAGAACAGATAGCTAGATAGACTCTTACGAGGGAAGTCAAACTATCGGTCACTGACGCTTGCCTATTGTACCAACTTGGACTTGCCCTTTTTAAAAGCAAATTTCCAATAACAAATTGTTGCTCTTAAAGTATTCATAGAGCTGATTTTTAAGCAACATCTCCAGCACGTTTCAAATTACGGGTTTTAGAGAGATGGGTCTATAATTGTCAAAGGAAATCTGGTCACCTTTCTTGTAAACCGGAATCGTTTTACTTATTTTAAAGGCCTTTAGTTAGACGCCCTTCAGAACGCACTACAGAAACAACCTAGTTAGAGGACCAAGCAGGACATTTTTTACAGATTTTATTAGTACCATGTTTAAGTCATAGATTGCTATGATTTCTCTTTAAAGCATCTATAGTATTCCTTACGTCATTAAGGGTTACCTAACAAAACATCAAGTACTGGCAGAGCTGAAATCAGCCTTTCAGCTAAGTTGGCAAAACTCATTGAAGTTATTTGAATCTAAGTCTGTAGTAACCCCAGAAGCAGATTTTGGTCTATTAGTGTTAATTATATCCCAAGCTGCTCTGCATATAATATAAGAGTTCTTCAGGTAGTTGGAATTTGCCCTCCTCTTTGCCTCAGATCTTTCGTACCTATACGTTTTCCTGGCTCCTCATGTACCTAAAAATCAGTGGCGGCTATTTGGAGGAAGTAGAGGAAGCGCCTCTTCCCAAAAAAAAACCTAACAAATTATTTTTTAACACACTTTAAAAGTCAATACAATAGGTATACTAATTTTCAATTTTAAACCTAATTCATTTCATTAAAAATTATCAATAATTGCAATGTTAAATTTACTAGTATTGCCGCTGGCTGGTCGTCAGAAACCCAGAGGCAAACACAAAACGAAATGATATACTTGCGCGTATTACGCCACGTGCGAGCTCGGTAAAAATCTTCCAGCGAGAAAAGAAAACAATGCCTGAAAATAATACGTTGCTATGGCAACGAGAGTATCGCATCTACGAAGACTACGCCTCTAGCGAAGAGCCGCAGCTTGACGCTTCCGTTCGTATTGTACGTAAAGTAGTAGATCGCGGCGATCGCGTTTCATTCAGTATTTTATCCGCGCTCTTTTATTTTATTCTTTGGAGGAGTGGCGCGTGTATGCGATTGAAAATGAATTCGTTTGGACCCATTAGTGACATTGTTTGTAGTTTGTTAGAAACTCCAATTTCCCATTAGAAAGAAGATGACAAAAAGGACCTTTTAATTACGTGTCGACAAACAAGTGTGCTGACAATTAGTGCTAAAAAAGACGTTAAAAATTCTGGTAAATCCTACAATATTAATTTCAAAAATTCTTGGTTTTCTGAATTTAAGTGGCTGTGTAGCAGTGGATATTTGCAAAAAATGTTTTGCATGCGGTGCCCATTTTAGACCTTGTCTGTCCTACTTTTCTCTAACTAACTTTTCCCCTATTTTTTAGCACGAGCCGCCACTGTTAAAAATTATATTTTTGCGGGTAATTTCGAAAATTTCCTTGATATTTTTATAGTATTTATTGAAAATGAAAATCGTTTAACAATTGTTTTATGTTTTAGATCCTTTATAAATTATTTAGAATAAGTTAAAAACAATTAAAATTTGTATTTAATGCGTTTCTGAAAAAAATATTAAGCTATCAAATTAGTGCACGTGTTACATGTAGGATTTGTTATTACTGTTATAAATTTCCAGTTGAACGAGACATAAAAATTACCTCTCAAATGTTAACAACCCAATATAGCGCTTGAAATATTTTAGATCATAAAAATTCCCATTATCTTTCCTTATTACAATTTCATTCTTCATATAGTAAATTACAGCGGCCCTTTCCATAAATTTATAATTCAAACTAAGCGCCTCTCCAGTGCTTGTACACCTTAACGGCAAAATTTAACAGAATTTAATTTCCTCCGACGCATCTTTAAAGGTTTATTACACCTAATCCTTAATTTATGACCCATTTTTTACTTGGACGTTATTTCCAGGCAAGCTTGCTATTTTTTCCTGAACGGGCTCAGCCGTTTCTTATTAATAAAAAAAATAGTTTAAATTACTTACTTACTTACTTTACCATATACCAGTTATCTTGTTTTATACTCATAGGATACTTTAAGACATTGAGCACATTAGTTATGAAAAATGTAAGAAATAATTTGTTTTATTAGATAATGTTTTTTTTTTTCAAATAAAAAACCAATTTAGCGATGTGTGTAAAATGGTAATTATTGCACAACCAGTAAGTAATATTGGCATATATTACTTATCAAATTACAGAATTTAAAAGCTCTAATATGAAAAATTAAATTACATGATGTAATGACCATCAATAAGTTTGAAACGGTGAATTGTAGATTCAAATTTTATCGTTGAAATCATTGTTTGTTGATCTATTTAAATTTAATATTGCATTCAAAAAAGTAAAAATAGAATTCTTGAAATATGGCAACGTTGTAATTTTTTTTTGATGGTATGTACCAAAGTTTATTATTTACTGTATTAGGGTCATAGGGTGCTGTAATTTTATTGCAGCATCTTTAAGGTCAACGAAACAATTAATTTTAATCCCTTCTCTTCACTTTCCCCTCCCATCATGCAATATGGACGAAATTACCTTCAAAGATAAAAAGATACGACGTATTCTCAAAACACATAATACCAAAAAGTTCTCTGGCCTTGATGGTATTCCGGCCATAGTCCTAAAAAGGTGCACTTCTGAATTGACCCCTATCATCACGAGGTTATTTCAAATGTGTTACGACCAGGGCATTTTTCCTAAAAGCTAGAAATCCCCTCGTGTACAGCCTGTTCCCAACAAAACTCTCCCCTTTAACTACAGATCCACATCCCTATTCCCAATTACGAGTAAGACAGTGGAGAAATATATCAATAATGAACTTTTAAATTACCTAGAAACGTATACTTATTTATACACGTCAGGCAATACCTTTTCTTTCCAACAGAAGTATTTCTGTAGTGGTTGACGGCCATTCATCAAACTTTTACTAAATCAACGCAGGCGTTCCACAGGGTTCAATATTGACACCTACCCTATTTCTCCTTCACATCAATGGCCTGCTTTCTTCTACCAGCAATCCTATTCACAGCTATGCTGGCAATAGCAAACTCCATTCCACTATACAATTTCCCAAACCTGTCTCCAAGTCTGAAATTGATGATAGGCATAGAGTGATGACTTTATCCCTAACCGACGACCTCATTAAAATCGTAGAATGGGGAATAAAGAACCTTGTCTAGTTTAGCGCCACGAGACCCAATCTTTTTTTCTACCTCACAAATTATATCGCAGTACCCACACCATTCAAATGAATAATCAAACGCTTGAAGCCAAAAATTCCTTTAGCCTAGTGGGTATCACTTTTCAGAAAGATCTTCGCTGG
This sequence comes from Kuschelorhynchus macadamiae, assembly GCA_030620095.1. Classification (NCBI taxonomy): domain Eukaryota; kingdom Metazoa; phylum Arthropoda; class Insecta; order Coleoptera; family Curculionidae; genus Kuschelorhynchus; species Kuschelorhynchus macadamiae. The sequence goes on from JAUTXW010005163.1 coordinate 491,552, forward strand.
TATGATCACATCACCTCAATTGCCACAGCAGCCGCGAAAAAATTTGGTTTTCTTTTCTGTCCTCGAAAATACTTATCCTCTGCCAACCTGTTTACCCTTTACACTTCGCAGATCAGACCCTGCCTTGGATATTGCTCGCAAATATGGGGAGCAGCGTCTCCTTCAATTCTTAGTATCTTTGATTCTGTCCAATGAAGAGCTTCGTCTGATTGATGCTCCCAACCTCACAAACAAGCTTGCATCACTAGAGCATCGGCGAAATGTGGGCAATCTGTCTCTGTTTTACAGATAGTACCATGGATTCTCTTTTAATGAAATGTCATCTATTATGTCCTTTTTAGTCCATACTGCCAGGGAGACACGAGTATCAACCCACATGCATCCCTTCAACGCTCTACTGCAAAGACCAAGAACCTCCCACTTTGTTCGTTCCTTTATTCCAGAGTGTCCCGTTTATGGAATGTGTTACCAGGAAAAAGTCTTTCCTTCTTCTCCTAATCTGCAAGTCTTTAAATCCCGCATCAATAAACTTTGAAGATAAGTTGAAGACAATCAGGTGAAAGGTACATCACTTGGCCGGATAGCGACTTTATATAAATTGCTAGAACTTCGAAGTAATCAAAAGTATATCTATCGGATTATGAACATGGTTGGTGTTCTCAAATTTTCCAACATGAATATTGTATACAGGGTTCCCCAAAAACTAAGAGGTGGACGTTGAATAGTGATTTGTTGGGTTTGTTTTTTTTATCAATCCTAAATTCGATGTTGCTTCTAATGCCAGTTTTTGTAATAATGGACATTTTTACCGAAACAGTTTTTTTTACATTTTAACTTTGCTCAAGCTCTTTCAGATATTGCCTTTAATTTAAAACAGATTTTTTAATAAAAAAAGAAAATTCGCCTTTCACTATAGATTTAATTCTCTTTTTCCCAATAAAATATAGTTTCACATGTTATTTTTGTTAATACAGGCTTACTTAAACTATTTACCCATCATTTTGAATTAACTGAGCATATGTCCCCCTACCTTGCGGAGCAGAAATTCAATTTTGTTAAAGTTTAAAATCGGTAGAGTTTTTTGTGCGCCCTGTATACAATTTTCATGGTGAAATACTTAACGGTGCCAACCCTGTTCGTAATCTGACAGACCATACTGAATCTGATTGCCATAAGTGGGCTTTGTTTGGCAGACCATTTTAAAAAAAAATCAATTTTTCTAAAAAACTCTCAATGTCGGAAAAGAAGAAAAAATTTCAAAACAACTGGAAATTGTTTTTTTTTGTACCTAGCTCTAGAGTATTGTTTGCACAAGGAGAAAAAGAAATCATCCATAGTAAGAGTTCTGGTGAAATAAACTTTTCAAAAAATGACAGGGTCTGATATAACACTTATCGGCCTGCATGCTCTAGGAATTGGTCAAACAAAAAATCGTCTTCCGTATTAAAAATATTAAATTTTGAATTTCCAGTAAAAATTTCCTTGGTGCACTTCGGAGTTCCAGCAGTGTATCGGCAATTCGTAACAGGAAGTTTGACTAAACTTTGTCAGTTACGAAAACCCATTTATAACAATATAAAGCTAGAAGACGATGATACATATCCTTTTTTAAAAGAAATAAACATAACTTAAAGGCAGTGTCATATTTAGTGCTGTCTTATCAATTGAGATATCAACTTCCAGTAAATATATACAATCTAACCGGTCATTATTCTTAGGGGCCATGATTGTAATAAGTTACCCTCCCTTTCTCTGTCTACATCAATATAAAATGCTCAGTATTTATTTAAAAAATAGTGGATGCTAATAACTGCTATTGAGCATTCCAGTTTCTATGCTGTTACCAGTGTGTGTTTTAATATTCTAATAGAAAAATTATAGCTTTTATAAACTGTTATTAAATTATTACGGATATAGGTAAATACTTTTTTAAATTTAGGCTATTAATCGATATCTATTATAGGTTTTAAAGGATATTTAACAGAATAGGGATTTAAATGATTAAATATACAGTTAACGCACATGAAACTGTTTTCACAAGATATCCCTAAAGTCACCGTAATCTGAAAACTATCCAAAAACAAGCATTTATCCAGAGATAAGAGGAGGCGAGAGACTTATAGATCCATTCCACAGGTTTATAACCGACATATTTTACCAGGAAGCACGAAAAACACCATTAAATTTCGGATCAAAATGGGTTTTTGGGACGCACATGAATTTTTAGCATGCACTAAATACCTACGATAAAAATAATGACCTATAAATTTAAAGCTGCTACGTATTATAAAATATACGAAAATAGATTTAATTATTTATCAAAAAAACTGCATATTTTAGTTTTGGCTACAGTCGCACAGATCGTCTACAAACGACTAAAAATGAAGCAAATTATGTGGACATTGTTTTAAAATGTAAATTATATTCAACCGTCGCGTCGCATAATATCAAATGAGCGCGATTAAGTACGACCAAGCGCGCCGACCGGTTTGAAATTGAAAAATGTTTATCTTTTTAATAGTCATACGGGTGTCATAACTTTACTTTTTTATTTTTTAGGGATAAAAATGTATTAAAAAAATATTGTTTTTATTTAAAAGCATGTCGGTTAGTGCGGATTTATTTTGAATAGTTTTTAAACTACACAAAAAGCTTTCCGAGAATGCACGATTAAAGCCAAAACCAGATACGGATTCCTGCATTTAACGTTGCTCTATTTTACATTCCTATGGGAATGAATTTCGATAAATGCTGAAACTCGTATTTAATTATTTTTAATAAAAAGCATTTGTGCTAAATATCAAGTCAATAGACAAAGGATTATTTTTCCCCCTTATAAAATGTACCTTCTTTGCAACAGTTCATTAGTGAATAATTTAAAATAGTTTTGAACGGTATATAAATCGATGAAGTCAGTACCAACATAATTTAAAATTAGCTCCGTGAACGACAGGCTAGATACACCGAATATCTATCAATCTACGGAAAGTAACAAATGTCGAACAAGTTCTGTTTTTTCTTAGGTAAGAAAAATTTAGTGGGTTTGTGCTGTAGGTTAGGTCGTCCTCCATGCATTGAAAGTAATATACAGGGTGCGTCAACAAGGTGTACGGCTAAGATAGTGCCTAAACCGTAGGAGATATAAAAAAAATTCTATAGCTAAGTTGTAGGGTTGACAAAAATCTATAAACGGAAATAATTTTATATGTACAGGGTGAGTCAGAAAAAGTTATGGTAAAATATATATTTTTTTTAACATTTTTATCACAGTTAGTCTAAGATGCCTGCTGTAGGTTCTTAGTGATATTTTGTAATTTTTTTATACATTTAAGAGGTAAGTTAACCATATTGTTTTATTATTATTTGTAACTCTTCTCTCCTATTTTATAGTGGTCATATATAAGCAGATTTATAAAGCCATTTATTTCAACCTAACGAGCTAAGCAGGTTGTGCGTGAGCACATGTACTCTTGGATTCTCAGAAGCCAATTAGTTGCCTAGTATAGTTTAAATTTATGAACTGAATAATAAATCCTACGTACCAGCAAGGAGCTGGTTTAGCTTGATCTAATAACATCATGAAACCAATCTACCAAAATGAAGAGACCTATCAAAAAGGAACTCCTCTTGTTAACCATCTAGCTATTTAATTTTCTTACCTAATTTTTTAAAATACAAAAAAATAATTTTCCTAGATTCTAAAATATTTTTAATAATGTAAAAGTTATTCAAAAAACAAACTGAGAGAAATTTTATTTTTAGCGATGGCGACGTTTCTCCGAGTTCTCTCCAGTATCTCCGGTCGTTACCAACCTAATACTGATCAGATACTGTCAAAATTCGCTAAAATTAAATAAAAGGTAAATGCAAAGTCCAAAACACCCATTTGATAACAAAACATTATCTACCACCTTCAAACAATCAATATTTTAACTATTTTTTTTAAGCTATACTGATATAGTTTAACTTGATTATTGTAATTTATTGAGTAGGAGATACAATTCAGACTTAACATGATTATTGAAACTTTAAAACCATATTATCGTTGTTCGATGCATTAAGGTCATGTTTTTATTTATAATTATACTTGGGAAGTAAGGCAATATATTTCTTAATTTAAGTAAATTTCTGGTATTATTGACGGTCTACCCATAACATTGGCACCCGACAAAAAAAATAAGTCTGAACCATGACACTAACTCTAAATAGTTTTATAGAAGTCGTTACAGTAAGCTTTGACAGTGAGAAATGATTTTAATTCGTTAAGTTTCATTAATTTTTGCAAAAGACCTAATATAAAGTAGTGATGGTGGAGTGGCTATTGTAAACTTTCATTAATTTGTTTGTTATACTAATTTAAAATCAAAAAAATATCTAAATAGTTAAGAGAACAAGTCAGTAACAATTGACATTTAGCAAGTACTACATACAGTAACGAAATATCTAAAGAGTTAAGAGAACAAGTCAGTAACAATTGACATTTAGCAAGTACTACATACAGTAACGAAGGAAAATAATTCATGCGTTTTTCGACTAGTATTATTTTACCTTTGAGAATTATTTGGGGTACTTAGTAGTTTCTAAACGTGCGTCCAAACTACTTGTACTCGTGCTCGTGCTCGTGCTCGCGGTACTCGCAATGAGGTCCAGCTTTAGGTTGTACTCGTCTGGTTTGTGTCCAGACGGACTTCAATTGCTCGCGGGATTTTGACTTAAGAGGATCCGTAGTATAGGTGCGCAATTTTTTAAATGGATCGTGATAAAGTTATAGTCACCAGTGCTCGGAAACGTAGATGGAGGATATCATCGATTTTCCGGAGTCGCGAATTTTACAGTAGAATAAATCTTCTGGGGGACCTAAGACATTTTATCGTATGTCCCTATCAGATTTCGACACCATGCTGAATTGGATCGGATCAAAAATTGCAAAGAAAGGCACCATATTTCGAAAATCAATCCCTATTGCAGAGAGACTTTGAATGCGAACCACACAGGAGATAAGTCGATATCATCAGCTCTTGATCCAGACTTTCAAGGAGTTGCAAGCTTCTGACGCACTTTTAGGTATGTTGCAAGCAAGCTGGTCATCTTTTTTAATTCTGGTACCTCAATCTCTATTTCTTCAGAAATAGCCACCCATGCTTCATTCTTTTAAGTGTTACTTTATACAATTTGTGGTTAGGATCCAACAAAATTGGGAACTTTTCATATATATTTACGAATTTCAAACTTAGATCGTTTATCCACTCCATCGTCGACGAACACGAACAATCAACTGAAAGTGAACCACTCTCCATCCAAATGGCTTGCGCAACTTGACGTAAATCTCTTTGATGTACCGACGACGCCTGGTAGATCCTCTAGAGTTCATGGCTCGCGCTGCCCGCATGGCTTGTCTCGTGACTTGACCTCACGTCTACACCACTCGGGAATCCCACAAGTATCGCGAGCACGAGCGCGAGTACAAGTAGTCTAGACGCACCTTTATAGGATTATTTATTACAACAAATTTTATCCAATATATACTTATATACAGAAAGACTCTATTGGATTTGAAATAGTGTCAAGGGAAATGCATAATTATTGAACTTGAATAACAAATTTGGTTGTACAGGATGTCCCAAATTCGAGGCGTATCATTGGGATCTCGGAAACTATAAGGGATACAAAGTTGGTTAAACTACGGCAAAGTTGCGCAATTTCGTGCCAAATGCCGGTTTTTAAGGCTCAAAAACCAATAGCGGGTCGTAGAACTACAATAAATTTTAACATTAAAGAAATTAATTTGCTAAAAAATATTTTATTAGATACCAAGCTTTTCTTAGCGTCACTACTGCATGTGCTTTATTGTATTATTGTGTATTTGTTGATATGGCTCAAATCTTCTAATTATATGTTGCCTTTCTTCAAGAAGCAGTGTTCTAAAGGTGCGGTGACATTAGAAGTTTTATTTACTTTATCTTGGATATTGCTAAACTAGGAGCTTTAGTTGACCTAACTATGGTGCGGCAATGTAAGTTTGTAAGAAAAATGGCTGTTTAAGTTTGAAATTTTATTTTAATCACTAAGTAAACAGCAAGATTTCCTTTTCCAGGAGACATGTCTAATGGAAGATACCTTATTCACTTATTTTGGGTCACATGACGTATTGACCAATCCGGTTCAGTATAATAAAACGTTTATTTCGTCGGGGGTCATATGAGAATCTTCAGAAGCAAAATGATACAAAAAAGACTCTGAGGTGATTTTTTGCCGATTACAATAGTTTTTCCTATCAGAGAATTAAAATAATTATAGAATATACTTAGACTCTCACGCTCAAAAAAACGTACTGCGATTTCGAAAATCACTAGATTTTGGATGAAATCTGGGGAAATAATAAAGTTTCGGATAATTTCTCGCCTTTTTTAATTTTCACTTGAGTTGGGCCAATTTTATATATAAGTGTTGTCAGGTAAAGGAGTTTAAATGATTCTTTGGGTATTAAAAGTAAAAACGTGTTCGTAAACATGTTCTAAACTGGTTAGAATTTAAGATTTAGGATATTGAAAATTAAAAAAAAATCTTTTATTTTTTAAATTTTAGCTATTAACACGGAAAAACAATATGACAATTGGCTATTCTATTCGTATCTAATAGCGCTCGCTTTTTTTTACTTTCCTCGCAAGAGGAAAGTATTCTACACTCACCGGCACAAAATTCCGCCACTCTAAAATTTTGACTAAGTTCAATGTTTTATAACTTTTTTATTTTTTATCCGATTTTCATGATTTTGTTATCAGGTTGTAGATCCATTGAATGTGTTTTTCTTCATTTATTTTGTAAAGTAGCATTTTTCGATTAGACTATATTATACAGGAGTAGATCAAACTGTTGTTTTTTGTCGTCACTTCAAAACACCCTGTAGAAAAATTGAGGTAGATAATTTTATTTACATACTGTTTCTGGTAATCAATAATGTATTCTAAACATTTCGTTTTTTGATTTATACCGTTACCTCATTTCTGCTTCGAGCTGCAGATTTTTTATTAAAACCATGTTATTTTTAGAAAATGCATGTCAAGCTTTCGGTTAAAAATTATCTACGTTGGCTAAGTAGGTGACAGAATGTTTGACAGTGACAATATTATAATTTGTTGTATGTTGTATGTTGTATGTCAATATGGTATTAACTCCAGCAGATGTGGGTAAAATTGTTGCGTTAATAGAGGATGGCCGTAGCAAAAGTTATGTCGCTCGTACTCTGAGAATTCCGAGGTCTACAGTTCGAGATGCCTGGAATAGGTACTTACAGACGGGAACTTTTACAAGGCGGCAAGGCTCTGGCAGAAAAAGAAAAACCACTGCAGTTGATGATCACTTTGTCGTCGTTAGTTCTTTAAGAGATCGAAGATTTACTGCTGTGTGTCTAAAAAATGACTTGCAAATGACTAGTGGAGTAAATGTAAGTGAAAAAACGATACGTAGAAGATTGGCAGAAGCTGGTCTTCATTCACGAAGGCCAGCAGTATGTCCACAACTCCTTCCTCGTCATCGGCAACAGCGACTAAGGTTTGCAAGATTGCATTCTGACTGGACTCTAGAACAGTGGGGAAACGTACTATTCACAGATGAATCCAGGGTTTGTTTGAGGTCGCCAGATGGTCGTGAGCCGGTATACAGATGTAGGAATGAAAGACATGCTGACTGCACCATATCAGAACGAATCTCATATCATGGCAGTTCAGTTATGATTTGGGCGGGTATTTCTACCGAAGCACGAACCGATCTTGTATTTGTTGAAAATGGAACCCTAACCGCACAGCGTTACATTGAGGAAATAATCCAGGAAGTGGTTGTTCCATTTGCTCCTTTCATTGGGAACCAATTTACATTAATGCATGATAATGCTAGACCTCACGTTGCACGTATAGTGAGCGAATATCTGGATGAAGTTGGACTTCCAAGATTGGAATGGCCCGCATGTAGCCCGGATCTCAACCCAATCGAACATCTCTGGGATCAACTTAAAAGGGCCGTACGGCGTCGTCCTGTGCAACCACAAACTTTGCAAGACTTACGACTTGCGCTGGCCGAAGAATATCAGGCTATTCCTCAGGAAAGAATAAGTAACCTTATTCAATCGATGCCACAAAGACTGCAAGCTGTAATTGCCGCGAGAGGAGGAAATACACGTTATTGAATTTTTATTGTTAATTATCTTTGTGATATACCTTGTGTTTTTCTTAATAAAAATAGGCTTCAAATCAGCGTTCCTTTTAAAATTTTGCAGCTCGAAGCAGAAATGAGATAACGGTATAAATCAAAAAACTAAATGTTTAGAATACATTATTGATTACCAGAAACAGTGTGTAAAATAAATTATCTACCTCAATTTTTCTACAGGGTGTTTTGAAGTGACGACAAAAAACAACAGTTTGATCTACTCCTGTATAATATAGTCTAATCGAAAAATGCTACTTTACAAAATAAATGAAGAAAAACACATTAAATGGATCTAAAAACTGATAACAAAATCATGAAAATCGGATAAAAAATAAAAAAGTTATAAAACATTGAACTTAGTCAAAATTTTAGAGTGGCGGAATTTTGTGCCGGTGAGTGTAGTTACAAAAAAACATGTTTTCTCAGTTCCGTCAGTTAGTCTGTCCGGGACAAAGCTCAAAAACTGCTTGTCCTATTTACTTCAGGTTTTGGTTAAAAATCAAAGGTCATATGATGATGAAGTGGTAACATTTTGGTAAAAATCCAATATGTCTGAACAAAATAGCGGTTTATTTAAATGTTAAAAAAATATTACTAAGAAACTGCTTATCCATTTTATCCAAATTTTCCGGAAAAATTAGGTTTGACATGACCATGAACTGCTAAGTTTTTCTACAATACCAAAATAGCGGCCTAATAAAATATTGTGCGTCATTGCAGAAAACTACTACATCGATTATTTTCAAATTTTGCTCAAAAATCAAATATTATATAGGGATGAACTGGTAAAAATGTTGAGACAAATTCAAAATGTGGGAACAAAACGGTGGCCTAATTAAATGTTTAAAAGTATCTGAAAAAGTACTTATCGGATTGATTGATTGATGACATCCCCATTTTAAATCTTTACTACTAAAAATATATGAATTGCTCAGTTAATATCGATTTTTAATCAAATCTGTATAAATATTAAAATTCGCTCGCATTCTAGGAATTCCTACTCTCATTTTTTAAATATTTACTAAAAATGTATGATATGTATTTTCAAATATCCCCAGATTCCCACTTTCTTTCAGCCAAATCTACACAAATGTTAAAATTCCGCCGCCAAGTTGGCATTACAATCTTGAACTTTAATCAAATCTCGAAAAATTTTAAAATTAGTCTGCTATGGTGGTGCCGCCATTTTTAATTTTCAAATATTGACTAAAATTCCATAATTTCTATTCTTAAATACTTCTAGATCTTGATATTTCAGCCGAATCTGTACAAATGACAAAATTCGTTCGCTATATTGGCGCCACCATTTTGATTTTTGTTGTGCATTCTTAAATAATCCCCACGAATGTTAAAATCATGCGACCGACATATTAGCATTGTCATTTTGTCACTGCTATTTTGAATTTTTAAATGCTGACACTTTTAAATTTTGCTAATCACTGATTTTCAGTTTTGGCTACACAAGTAACATTTTGGATTTCTAAACGACTAAAAAAATTCGGATTCTTTATATCCGAAAGTGTATGCCTGTCAAATTTGAAAATAATCGGTAATGGAAGTGCTGAAAAATCCATTACAAGATTTGAACCAAACATACAAACATAATATCAGACGAATAGGAAGCCAATAAAAGCGCGTTAAAAGCATTGATTTTAGTTTAAAACTCTAACACCCGTATTCACTAAAGAGATTTAACTTTAGACAAGGTCTAACTTGACAGCTACGGGTTTAAGATGACATTTTCAACAAGTGAACAAATAATTTTTCTAAATGTCACAATTACGAAATAATAGTGACATAAGGCAAACATAACTAAAAACTAAAGTTGAATAATATATAAATAACTAATTTCCTTTTAAACTTACCTAGCTTAATAGTTTGATTTTAGATAGTGAAGTAGAAAACGATTATTTATTTGAAGTTTGTAAAAATACCTATTTGCCTCATTAAGGAATAGGTAAGAATCCTTTTTTTTGTCAACGTTAATGAAGCATGGCCCATTTCTTCATTTTCGTACATCAAATATTTTAACAGGTCATCATTTTGTTTCGCCATATTGAATTCATACCAATATTTTAGCAGTTTTTTTATATATCAGACGTAATTTTTGTGGAAAATTAAATAAAATTAAAGTTAATCGAGTAAGTGGATTTTTTAGCTCTACCGGAACAGACCGACCGAAAGACAGTAGTGAAAAAACATGAGGATCTGTGAAAACCCGGAACGATAATTTTTTCACGATTGATGATATTTCCTTATGCGGGAAGTGAAAACTCACGCCGTCACTGGCATTCGTCAACAAATGGCCACGGCTTGGGCATGAGCCATCCCCACTTCTTGTTTTATCGTAAACATTGGTCGATAGAATGAGAAAAATAGGGGAACCATGTTGACGCATACCCCTAACGTGATTTATGAAGGAGTTATGATCTGTACTTTAGTTCTTACTCTAAGACTATTACCTTAAAATATAAAGTAATAAATACTAAAACGACAGCCCTTCATTTGTATTGAATCAAAAGCAAAGCCAACAAATAAGGAATATATTATTTTTAAATCATCATGTAAACGTTACCATCGATATTACCAAACACCCGGAAGTTCATTAATATGCAGCAAATATACCCACATCTACCCTTTCACTAATAGCACAAATCCATAACTACCTAACTATGAAATAATATTGTCGGAAATAAACCATGCACTCCGATATTACAGATTAATTAACTCATCAAATAACATCTCTAATGAGAATAGACTTCTGAAAATACATCGGTTCCATATGCTGGTAAATATTGGCAAATGGTATTATTGTGAAATAAATCAGTGGTGTTGCAGAGAGGTGAAAATTATTATCGCAAATGTCCTGATTTACGATACATTTATTTTTGTGCGATCGATCTGGTATTATCAACATCTACTCGAATAATTACTAATAAGCAAACTTAGCAATTAGCTGGCAAGATCAGTAATTTAAAAGATATATAAATACGGTGTATACATGTGTATTATGACGGATCTGGACGTCCAGGGTCTGTATTCTGCGAAGTATATTTTAATTTAATTTATTATATTTACTGCATGAATGTTACGAAGTGACCCCTCTTTGTAATTATCTTCAACAGACACCTATATAGTTATATCTACAGTACGATAACGATACCAACAGAACTATATTTCAGCTAAATAATAAACGCGTCATCGTTTATTAAAGAAAAAGGTGTGTTTTTACTTCCCTCGTAATGTAACCGTGAAAAAATCACCCTCCGAAATGTTTTCAAATCTTTACGTGTCAGGGCCCCCAGAACATGTTCTTTCAAATCCGTCCGTCTGTCTGTCTGTCTGTCTACCTGTAGGTCTGTTCGGAGCATAGCTAAAAAACTACTTACCCGATTGACTTCAAATTTTGGTAAAAATTTAAGGGTCCTATGGGGATGACCTGGTCACATTTTGGTAAAAATCCAATATTGCACAAAAATCGAGTTTTACGTAAGAATCAACTGGTAAAATTTTGATATGAAAACAAAATGGCGGCTTTGTAAAAAGTTTAAAAATTCAGCCCAAAAAACTTCCTAATTGACAGTGGTATGCAGATGAACTAGTAAAACTATGGTACTAATTCAAGATGGCGGAACAAAACTGCGAGTAAATATAATATTTGTAATCATGAAAAAATCACCCTCTCAGGTTTTGCATATCTTCCCGTTTTACCGTCCCTAGAGGCCAAAAAATATGCTTTATTAATACCGTCGGTCCGGTTGTCTATCAGTTCACGGAATGGTAAAAGCTACTTATCAGATTGACTTCAAATTTTAATCAAAAATTAAGGGTCATATGGGGCTGACCTGGTAATATTTTGGTAAAAATCCAATAGGCCGAAATAAGATGGCGGTCTAGTAAAACTTTAAAAAAACTATTACTGAAAAAACTAATTATCCAATTTACCTTAAATTTTGCACAAAAATCCAAATCAAATAAGAATGTACTGGTAAAGTTTTGGTATGAATATAAGATAGCAAAACAAAATGGCAGCCTAATTAAATATTAAAAAAAATCATCTGAAATAAAATGTTCAACTGACTTTAAATTTTGCATAAAAATTGAATGTAATATTGGGATAAACTCGTACGAATTCAACATGACGTAACAAAATAGCGGTGTGTGTTAATATAACTTCTTATTGAATTTATTTTAAATTATGCCCAAAAATTAAGTGTGGCATAGGTAGAGACTGCTAAAATATTAGTAGGAATCTAATATGATGAACAAAATGGCGCCGAATAAAAAATGTTAAATAAATAAAATATATATATTTTAAAACAAAATTATGGAAATTCGGCAGTTTTTCATTTCTAAACAAAAAAAAAATTTTGGAAACGGACAAGTTATTGAAAATTTTATTTGGCGGTTGAGCGCTATTTTGAATAAAAATTAAATAAAAAGAAGTTTTTGAAAGATCCATAACATGTGGTGACAGTAAAATTTAATAGTATGTTTATAAAAAGCGGCCCCTTTTAAATATGACAGAATCTAAATAATACACCCGGAATGAAAATACATTCATTATATATATATATATATATATATATATATATATATATATATATATATATATATATATATATATATATATATATATATATATATATATAATATATATATATATATATATATATATATAAATATATATATATATATATATATATATATATAAATATATATATATATATATATATATATATATATATATATATATATATATATATAAATATATATATAATATATATATATATATATATATATATATATATATATATATATATATATATATATATATATATATATATATATATATATATATATATATATATATATATATATATATATATATATATATATATATACTATATAACAGCAATGTAGTTTATGAGTTGTCTTGTTTAGGATGCCAAGGATGTTATATTGGGCAAACGTCCCAATGGTTAAAACAACGTGTTAGCCAACACAAGAGCGATTGTCGTTTGGGAAAAAACACTTGTGCTGTTGTTGAACATCATCAAAACACTGTACACCATTTTGATTATACCAATGCTAAAATTTTGGAACACCAAAATAATTACAAAAGCAGATTATTCCTTGAAATGTACCACATTAACAAAAGAAAAAACTGTGTCAACTACAAAACTGATACCAATCAATTGAGCAATATATACTGTAATATATTAAGATTAATTTAATTGTGTTTTTAAATGTTTTGTTTCCACACTGTATCATATTGATTTTACTGTTAATACTGACAAAGTTATTTTAATTCTATTGTTTGTTTTTTTAAGGTTTTTTGAATTATTTACATATTTGTTTTTATTGTATTTGTGAATAAGTTGCAAAGAAAATCATCATTTTAATATTTAGAATAACTGTACCGCTCTGTTCAGGCTTGACGTCAACAAAACGTCCACTATTTTATATATACAATGGACTAACTCTAAGTTTTGTAAGTAATCTTTTATTTAATGTTTTCATTATATATATATATATTTTGTATTTTTTTAAATTGTATTTTAGCTTTCTCCTGATGAAGTCGACAAAAAATTGACGAAATATAGAGAATTAAAAACCAAAAGAGTGTTTTTATAGTCACAGACCGCATACCTGAAATTTTGTTTCATTAGATTTATTACAGTACCGTCGATAACCAAATTTCTTTATAAGTTGCGATGGGTTTTTATCAAGAAATCAACTATACTTATGGAATTCAAACCACCGGATTATTGAAAAGCAAAGAAAATCATCATTTTAATATTTAGAATAACTGTACCGCTCTGTTCAGGCTTGACGTCAACAAAACGTCCACTATTTTATATATACAATGGACTAACTCTAAGTTTTGTAAGTAATCTTTTATTTAATGTTTTCATTATATATATATATATATTTTGTATTTTTTTAAATTGTATTTTAGCTTTCTCCTGATGAAGTCGACAAAAAATTGACGAAATATAGAGAATTAAAAACCAAAAGAGTGTTTTTATAGTCACAGACCGCATACCTGAAATTTTGTTTCATTAGATTTATTACAGTACCGTCGATAACCAAATTTCTTTATAAGTTGCGATGGGTTTTTATCAAGAAATCAACTATACTTATGGAATTCAAACCACCGGATTATTGAAAATGTGGGCAACACTTAATAAAAAACAAAAAAATTTTTTGTTTTTTATTAAGTGTTTTTTTTGTTGCGTTGTCGCAGTTCAGGTGTGGTACCGAGGCATGTACAGGATAGTAGAAAAAGTATTCATAGTTTATTATTAACAGGTAATCATATGAGTATTACTAATAAGATTAATAATTTTGTTGTAAATTTAGATAAGAAAACATTATCATTAGAAATTAAGAACACATGTAATACGATTTCAAGGATAAAAAAAGATATTGATGGTATAAAAAACAATTTAGCTAACATACTTCCGGTAAACATAATTAATGAATTTTCAAATAGACAAAATCAAAGCTACAATTATACATTTAATAAAATAAAACATGACAACATTGAGAAATTTAACAGGTTAAATCAAAATGGAACTAATAGTAACGTGTTATTTAATAATAATACAAATTGGTTCAAAAACATCTCAAGTGTTGAAATTCCAAAAGACGTGTCCGACTTTCTCTCTCTTGGTTCTAAATTTAGTTTGCCTTGTTCAAATGAGGAACTGAGGTTAGACTATTTTTTGACAGATATTGAAAATATTATCGATGACATACCAGTTGAATCCAGAGATCTATGCAGGGCTAGGGTCACTAACATTTTTACGAATTTTCATAATTATTCTCAAAAAGAACAAATATCTCCATTGACTTTATTATTTCATAAAACAAAAGCTTTTTTAAAACAACATCCTAATTTATGTATTTTACAAGCAGACAAGGGGGCTTGCACCGTTGCCATGGACAAGGCTGATTACATCAATAAAACGGAAATTTTATTACAAGATACATGCACTTACCAAGATTTAAATAATGACCCTACTTCCTCTACTCAAATAAGGTATAATCAATTAATCAAACTCCTACAAGACAGTGGAGAAATAAATGACCAAGAAGCAAAAAATTTATTGATTTACAATTCTTCTTATCCTAAATTATACTGTTTGCCAAAAGTCCATAAACCGGATATACCACTACGTCCAATTGTAAGTTCAATTAACTCAACCACCTACAATTCTAGTCTCTATTCGGATGCGAGAAAAAAACCTTCGAAAATGCCAAATGTGATTTTGGCGAAACGTCAGCAAAACTGTTCTTTCCAGAACGACAGTAGTGAACGGATGTACACCCGGAATGAAAACATATTATATATATATATATATATAAATATATATATATATATATATATATATATATATATATATATATATATATATATATATATATATATAAACATAATAATATATACATAAAACCAAAGTTCCAGTGGTAGATGCTGTAACAGGGGTGCAGATGGTAATTTTAATTTATTTATTTATTTGAGGCTTAGCGGGCAACCCTATTACATTACTGAGATTAACTAAGATAAGCAAAGCCTTCCCTTTAGCCTAGGTTTGATACCTTGTTATCAAATATAATTTTTAGTATAAATTACTTAAATATCTCACCAATTAAGCGGCTACAGATATCTCCATCAACAGCAAACTGTAACAACGTTGGTATTTTCTTCTTGAATATAAATACTTTAACTAACAGGTGGTTTATTTAAATAAAAGATTTGGTTTTTAAAAATAACTTACACATCTATTAACAAAATAAAAGATGAGAAATTACTGTACAAAAATAATACTTAAAGTTAATAAAAAAAATGTTTAATTAAATGTTAATTAAAATCTAGAAAATGACGAAATTTACTTAAAATCCAAAAAACTTAGTACAAAAGAAAAAAATAGTAAAAACCTTTAAATAATTCATAAATTTAAGTCTTGGAAAATACATAAAAATTACTCCCCAAATAAACACTAGAATCAAAATAAAATAACTTTGATAATCCCTCAACTTTGATAACCCACTGTATATGTAAATAAACCAGAAAAAAGGTCGACACTTAATTTGACAAAAACTGTCCCCCTTGGTTCTTATTGGCTGGAACGTCAAAGACGCACCCTGAGTTTTAATTAATAAATAGTTCATAGGTGTCGCCTAGAGCGCCACTTAGTAAAAGGAGATATAATGACATTTCCGTCTGAATAAAATAAAAGTACCTTTTATGTAAATGTCTAAAACTTAAACTAACTTATCAGCGTTCTGGATCAAAAAGACCATGACGAAAAATAGAAAGCTAAAGAAAAACCCTCTCACCCAATCTTTTCTGTAGGGAAACAACGCTTTAAAAAAAGATGGAATTTTTGAAACGCCTTCTGTTATAAAATATTCTCTTGCATTTTTAACATAATAAATTGGCAATTTATTATAAATGAATAGAACCAAATGAAATGTTTCAATTATTATTAGCTCTAACTTAAACGAAAGGACCATATGATAACCTTAAACTTTTATAGGGGATGTATCGTCGAGTACAGCTTGACAGGTTTATATAGGTCTACATAATTTAAAAGATAGCGTTTGAGATGAGTGTTATTTATTATTTTGTTTAAGTAAATATTTGTTATGAGAAACCGACAGTCGTTTTAGAAAAAATGTCCTTTTTAAAATAATTTAAGAATGTATATACTCTGTTTCATTGCTATAGTTCTATTCCGTTACAATGCTTAGTGTAACATTAATGTCAATATTTTTATTATTTATTATTTTTGAAGTACATTGTATTTAAAATTATTTTCATTAAATCTCTTATGTGTCACATGTGCTACATGAAACACCTGAAACGAAAAGGTATCGTGATACTCATTGTAGTGATAATCGTTACTGTAACCGTAAACTTCTAAAGCTACTAGACATCAATTAGGCGTACTATATAATCTCTGTATGAGTATTTCTAAAGCCGATAATAGTATGGTTTATTGTCATATTGCCACTACCTCAGGCGGGTTTTAGTAGTTTCACACCGATCCTGTTCCGGCGTAGGAGCATAATGGGTGTTACATAAAATGTGTCGATAGATAACTTAAGATAATTTCTCTCGTCTGCTTCGAATGACAAATATGAGCTCGTGTGTAATAGAAATCAGGCCAAGGTATAAATAATTTACCCATATTGCAGTGTTATACTACTATATAATATATTTCACATGCCCATTAAAAAAAAAACAACAAATTTTATATGAAAAAGTTTTTATCTAATTCGACAGTATGCCCCTATATCGTTTCAATTATTGGGTTGTCTTTTGGATATAAATAAACTAAGTTTAAATTCTTCATTTGTAAGGATAACCCAAAAAGTTACTAAAATTCAACTATAAGAGCCACTGTATTTCCATGTTTAGTTAGATTTTTTTTTCTTTTCTAACATTTTGTTTCTTTTGGCTGGGTTGTTGTCAATTTTGATGAACTGCTTTTAGATGAGGAGGTATTAAAACTGGTATATATTTATAAACAGGAAGTCGATACTTATTTTTACTTCCCCTGTAAAAAGAAAGTATTGTACTGGCTCTAGATGGCGAAAAACATTTTTTTTTTCAATTCCGTCTATCTGTCTGTTCGCGGCATAGCTAAAAAACTACTCATCCGATTGACTTCAAATTTTGAACAAAAATTAGGGGTTATATGGATATCACTTGGTAAAATTTTGGTAAAACTCCAATATGACAAAAAAAAAACTGAACTGTTAAAAAAATATTGCTAAAAAACTACTTATCCAATTTATCTCAAATTTTGCACAAAGATCAAGTATTATGTAGGAATCAACTGGTGAAATCCAAGATGGCGGCTTACTAAAATATTTAAAAATTAAAACTACTTAGTGAACTGATTTCAAACTGAATGCCATAACTAATTGTGGCATAAAGATGAGCTACTAAATTGTGGTACTAATTCGAAATGACGACCAAATAAAATGTTTGTAATCGTGAAAAAGATCACCTTTTCAGGTTTTACATATCTTCACGCTTCAGCGTCCCTAGATGCCAAAGAATATTGCGTCTGTCCGTCGGCTTGACTTCAAATTTTAGTCAAAAATTAAGGGACATATAGGGATGACCTGGTAATATTTTGGTAGAAATCCAATATGCCGGAATAAGATGGTGGCCTAGTGAAACGTTAAAAAAATTATAACTTAAAAATTAATTATCCAGTTTACCTCAGATTTTGCACAAAAATAAAGTGTTATATAGGAATGAACTGGTAATATTTTGGTATAAATACAAGATAGAAAAACAAAATGGCCTTATAAAAGATTTAAAAAATCAGTCTGAAAAACTACTTAATAAATTAATTTCAAATTTTGTGCAAGCATTAAGTGTTATTAGGAGATTGACTGGTAAAGTTGTGGTAACAATTCTGATGACGGAACAAATTGGCGGTCAAATAAAATTTAAAAAATCAGAAAAACTAAATGTGATATAGCAATAAACTAGTACGATTTCAACATGACCTAACAAAATGGCGGTGTGGAAAAACTTCTCATTGAATTTATTTTAAATTATGCTCATCATGTATGGCATAGGTACTGAACTAACTTTTGTCATACTTCACTGTGAGGCAAGTTCCGGGTAAATGAAATGTACCGATTTTTTTTCAATTGTGATTTCTTTATCTTATATATCCTAGACGTAGACCGACGCGAGGTGCGAGTAAACTGTATTCCAAGGTGCTCCGGTTTTGCCGTCAAATAAGTGGTGAAAAGTGCTCTAAAAAATTATTGTTTTTTTACGGTCGAGTCACAAAATTCGGATCTTCAAATGGTGTTATTATTAAATCATCAGTTAGCTTAACAGTTTTTTAATAAAGGCATAACTACCAATCTATGCCCCGCTCATTTTAAACCATTTTAATAAACTGCAGTTAGAAAAATATTTGCGCCAGTGGTCAGATAATAATCTAATTCGTTCTGAATAGATTATTTAACTTAAATAAAATGAGTGAAGTCTCACTCTCTCCAGAACAGTTACAGTTGTATAAATTACTAATTGAAGCACAAAACAAACAGACAGAAGAGATAAAAGGACAAATCCAACAAACAGTACTTTCAAAATTAAAAGAAAACCCAAGATAAAGTAGAAGAACGAGAAAGAAAGTGTCTTTATTTAGAACGAAAAACTAGAAAAAACAACATAATCATATTTGGTATTCAAAATGTTAAGGAAAAAAATATATTAGCTAAAATTCTTCTTCTAAAAACCAATATAGAAGAAAAGGATATTAATAATTACTACACCGTTGGAAAGTCGCAAAATCCACCACGTATCCTAGAATTTACTAGCTATCTGAAAAAAGCCACCATCTTTAAAAACTCGGAAAATCTGAAAAACTTGAAAGTTCATGGATTATCCCTTGCAAATGATATGTGTCCCCAAGATCAACTGATTCAGAAAAAACTCAAAAAACATTTATAAATAGCTAGATCCCAAGACAACGAAGCAAAAATAATAGGCCAAAAACTTATGGTCGACCACTTATTATTCTCAATTTCCGATCTGGAAACAATTGAAAAAGAAACTGAACAAGACTCCGAAGACAGCGATACAGAAAACGCAGACCAACTACAACAAATTACGCAACAGAGCATATCCTCCAATACTAGAACCATAAACAGAACACACATTGAAAAATCGAAACTGTTGGTGGAAACAAACATCGCCAAGATTCATAAAAGAAAAAAACAGAAGATATTTCAGTACACGTACCTATGTTCTTTTTTGTATTCGTTTATTCAGCTAAGCATTTGAGGATATTCAATATTTAAATAAATATATGTATTTTTGTTAGGCATGGATACTATCATAATTGTATTTTAAGTTATAGTAGGTGGTGAATGTAATAATATAATTAATCTTGTCTTATCAAATACGTTATTGTGATCTTTGATTGAACATAATTTTACTTAAATTTATAGGGTATTAGGCAACTATAGAAATGGATAGGTATATTACAGAATTTGATTTGAGAGAGATAGAGACGCTGGAGAGAGATACTATTGATGAGGCTTACAGACTTCTGAATAAAAACAATAACAATAACTTTACCATTTTCCATACCAATATTAGAAGTATACAAAAATATTTTTGCAAATAGAAATCGTATTAGACCAGTTTGCACTATCACACTATAAAACTTTCACGTACAACCGTAAATAATACAAGTACGAAATAAAATTAAACTATTTAATTTTCTCCTTTATATAATACAAATTAAACTAATGAACTATTTATTTAATTTTCTGTTTTATAATAATTGACTTTTGTTGTGTTAAATTATTTAATTTTCTACGAGACTTTTTAATAGAAATTATAGTTAAATTATTTAATTTTCTTCTTTATAATTAGGTAATTATTAATGTAATCATTTGTTAGATTACTAAATTTAATACTTTGATGATGATTTGATTGTAGAGATTTGGATTTTGTATATAAAATTTTATAATTTTGGAATTTTCTACGTAACCCTCAGCTACGTTAATCAAAACGATGGGTTTATTGTCAGATATATGAAAAAAATATATTTTTCTGGATGTTAGTTTTAAAAATTGCTATTTCACTAGGCAAAAATTTATCCCGACGACTTAGTACATTTTCCTCCTTGATACTTGATGAAGAATTTGTTTTCATGTAATTTTAGAAAATGAAATAAAATCTAATGGTAAAAACAATAGAACAATCTTGAATATCGCACATTTTTAGCTTATAAATTTCATTACCAGCAATCCCAAATATTAATATATATAAACTTCGTCAGGAGCCTTATTTATGAATAAACACGAATATACACATTTATGCAATGTGATATAAAGTCAGATGATTTCACAGAAATTATAAATATGGAGTAAAACATTTTCAGAAAAGGTTTTAAATATTAGGTCATAAATTTATTGTACGTGTTTTCATAAATTTCCTTTGACTTCTGATAACAGAGAATTACTAGCTGTTTTCGCTGCTTGAATATCTTAAACATTTCTATATGAATAAACAGTCTTAAAATAATAAACTGTTCAAATTACTATTCGAATAAATGTCTATTTTAAACTGTTTGCATTGGCAATTTGACAACTCGTAGACAACAAAAATTCAAGCCTAATAAAATTATTACTTGCCTAAAATTAATGGACCATGCATATTCTTTAAAAGTTCAGTAACTGATTATCAGTGTGATATAACACCAGTCATTTTACATTCTAAAATGTAACAGATATGATTTAGAGAAGTTAATAAAATTTTATAATTTTGGGGACGTTAATCAAAACGAAGGGGGTATTGTCTATATAAAAAATACTTTTATTGTTATTACAAAAAAATAAAATAAAAGAACATATAAAAAAGAAATTTATAAATTATAATAAGTTAAATAACATTCTATCAAAAATAAACTTTACTGACATTTTAGAATCGAATGATGTAGAAAATTCCACAGGCAAACTAATTGATATTATTAAAACATCTATACATAATACTACATTTTCAAAAAATATTTGCTTGGGATTCAAAAAAAAAACCGTGGATTACTACTGACCCAATTCAAGCCATAAAAGAAAGAGATTTACTATATAAACAATATAAAAGAACCAAAACGGAAGAATCCTTAAACATTTATAAATATCATCGCAATAAAACAGTTAAGTTAATAACAGAACGTAAACAAAATTTTTATAAAGGTAAATTTTCGGAAAACAAA
Source organism: Kuschelorhynchus macadamiae (assembly GCA_030620095.1). Lineage (NCBI taxonomy): Eukaryota > Metazoa > Arthropoda > Insecta > Coleoptera > Curculionidae > Kuschelorhynchus > Kuschelorhynchus macadamiae. The sequence goes on from JAUTXW010005163.1 coordinate 513,529, forward strand.
AATGATAGTAAAAAACTGTGGCAAGCTTTTAACGAATACACGTCCAAATCAAAGAATACTTTTAAAGAAAATATCTATTCTGTAATGGATGCAAATCATATCCTCGAGAAAGATCCTGAAAAAATAAGTAACATGTTTAACATGCATTACGCTTCTGTGGGTGAAAAAATGGCGGCGAAAATCAAAGAAAACATGAACAACAGTGTAAACAATCTTAAAAATGATACAGTAAATAACAACTCAATCTTTTTGACCCCGGTAACGGAAAACGAAATTTTGTCTTTAATAAATACACTTAAAAATAACTCGACATCAGGAGACGATGGTATATCGTCTTTAATAATAAAAACCATTTCCCCCTATATAATTCAACATTTATGTCATATAATTAATCTTATGTTTAATAAGGGAGCTTATCCTAGCCATTTTAAAATTTCCATTATTAAACCTATTTTTAAAAAAGGGGAAAAAACAGTAGTTGAGAATTATAGACCAATAAACTTGTTATCCAATATTAATAAAATTTTTGAGAAAGCCCTAAAAAACAGGTTGGTTCAGTTTATAACAAAAAATAATTTACTTTCGAAATATCAATTTGGATTTCAACCCAGAAAATCTACAAACGATGCTATTAGCTTACTAACAGGTAATATAGTAAAACAATTAGATCCTAGTCGTCCGTGTGCCGCAGTGTTCATAGATTTGGCAAAGGCATTTGATACCGTGTATCACCCAATGCTTTTGTCTAAGCTTGAACGAGCTCGTATACGGGGACCGGCAATTAAACTTTTAAGAAGCTATTTGGATAATAGGTACCAAAAAGTAAAAATAAACGAATATTTTAGCGATATGCAAAAAATTAATGATGGCATTCCTCAAGGTACAGTTCTGGGTCCAATACTGTTTATTATTTATATAAATAATCTCTTAAATCAAACATATTTTGGACAAGTAATATCATTTGCAGATGATACCGTCTTGTTTGTGCATGGAGATTCATGGGAAATCGTAGAACAAAACCTTTCTACGGATATTAAGAAAATGATTGAATGGTTTGGCGATAACTTACTTACGATAAATTTAGAAAAGACAAAATATTTGCCATTTGCGAACTAAAAAAAATCCCTCCTAATACAGACAAAAATTTCTATTGATTTGCCTTTTAGAAAACAAAATATGTGGGAACTCGAATCCACAGATAAAGCCAACTATCTCGGAATTACAATAGATTGTCATCTAAAATGGAATGATCACATAAATCAAATAGCAAAAAAAATAAAGTCATTAGTCTATATTTTTAAACAGATTAGCAAAATTATGGATATAAATAGTGTACGTAGTATACATTTTGCACTAGTGCAACCAATATTCTCATACGGCATTATTGCCTGGGGAGAGGCATATGACTCTACATTAAAGTCTATAGCCAAATTTTACAAAAACGCATAATAAAAGTTATGTATAAATTAAATAGCCAGTTTTCTTCTGATCAGCTATTTCAACAATTCAAAATATTAAATATCAGAAATATCTACTACAAATCGGCGCTAATGCAACAACTAAGTTCGAATTTTCAAAACTATAACAGAATTTCCACTTATAAAACCAGATATCAAGATAAAGATAACTTAATTTTACCTCTCTTACATACCACAATAGGTCAACAAAGTTATATTTATATCGGACAAAAACTTTATAATCTACTTCCCACGAATTGAAAAATAAAAAGAAACAATTAAACTTTAAAACAATTCTCACGGACTGGCTAATATTTAATAGCCCAATATTATAAAATATATTCGTATAAATGTATCGGTTGTTATTTGTATATATATGTATGTAAGCAGGTATGTATGTATGTATGTATGTGTGGGTATGTATGTATGTGTGTATGTAGGTATGTATGTATGTATGTAGGTATGTATGTGCGCATGTATGTGTTTGTTCATATATGTGTGTATGTCTATGTATATGTATATAGGTGTATATATATATATATATATATATATATATATATATATATATATATATATCTTTTCTTAATAATTTTTTACCTATTTTTTTACTCTATTTAGTCTTCTCAGTCTGACGTCTTTGTCTATTTTTGAATCTTTTCTATGCTGCCTTATTTTTACAGTTTGTATGTGTGTATGTCTTACAATAGGTTCGTTCACATTTTATATTCTTATTGCATGCTCTCTAGGTATAGGAATAGGAATAACATCTTAACAAATAAAACATGAAAATATATGTGTATATATGTAGGAGAATTGAGCACCCACTCATCCAGTCAAGCACTTAGCTTTGGAGGGTTGGTGTTTTTTCCTATGTACTATCAGGATAAACAAAAATAATATAGCTGCTATTTTGTCTCTTTATATATTTATTTTATGTCTTTTATATATTTATTTACTTTTGTCGTGTTACTGTTTTTTTTTATGTGTTATGTAAATAAATATATTTTTGAATTTGAATTTGAATTTTTTTTTAGCAAATTTGAGGTGTGGAGAGTGTCCTGCCACGTACATAGGACAGTTAGGTCGAAAGATCTCAACCAGGGTCCAAGAACACGTTCATTTGGTCAACAAGCATAAAAATACAGATATCACAGAGAGAAAATCAGCATTCGCTAACCATCTTCTATCTACAGGCCACCGACTTTCTACATCGGATGGCGTAATAGTTATCCATGAATGTCAGAAGGGTAAAAAATTGGACCTTTTGGAAAAGATGGAAATAACCAAAGCTAAAAAGAGCCCTGTTTTATGTTGCGTGAATGATATATTTAATTTTGAACCGAACCTCATCTTCAATAATTTACCTAAAAACTAAAAACCCAAAACGAAATATTGTTATAGTCCCGAATATCAGTAAATATATTATTCTTGCCTCTCACCTAAAAAGATACGGGTTCAAATCTCACCACTGGTATACCCCTTTTTTTAATTTTTTATTATTGTATTACTACCTTAATTATTTATAATTTAAGCATAAGGAGTTTTTATATGTGCATTTGACCACATTTCGTTTCAACCTCTTGCAGTATCCGTCGCACTATGTAATGTAGTTGTTTGTTTACTATTTTAACGTTGTATGTGTGATGTGTTGTTTAATTTTAAAGGTACTATTTATTTATTTAATTTAAAGGCTTTTAGTTAGTAATTAGGATATATTTTTTCTGATATGTCTGATGATGCCCGACCGGGCGAAACACGTGTAACCAATTTTATTTTATTATAAACTTTGACTAAGGCCGAGACTTAGCGTCTGTTTACTGTTTAATTAATATTACTTGCCTGAAAACTACTTATAGTACCCTACAACTTTTATATAAGAAATTTGTCCCTATAGTACCAGACAAAAAAGTTAAAGGGGGGCTCCATATATAATGGAACACCCTGTACATTTAACTCTCAAATATTATTAATCGACATATTTACTAAACTGAAAATATAATTCAAAACACGCAGTAGTTGTTTTTGACGCAAATTTTCTACCGCGCCTTTACTCCGTTATACAGTTTATATCAATCAATAAATAATTAGGCTCTTCAACCTCTGGTTAAATAATTTTGAAAATCAAAGCAATGCGCGGTTTTCAGATATTTTTACAATTTTTATTATATTATTAATTTTTAGCAAACTAATACAACGTTATAATAGTTAATCTCGAATGCTGACTATATTATTAGCTGTCAAAATTACCTGGGAGTTTTTGTAGCATTATGAGTGCAAGCTCTGAATTCCGAACACCTTAAAGCTCTTGATATTCAAGCTCGCATGCCAATAAAACTTAATGGCCGCTCTTTTACTTCCGTATCCAGGAACTGCTGGTAGATTTTCAGATATTATTTTTATGGGGATACTAAAAGTTTTCCGATATTGAGATAGCTCCAATTACCTGGGATCGCTCCGTAATGAGAGATTCTGTTAGTCGGAAATCTTGAAAAATGTAAACGATAAAATTACACATTATGTATATATGGCGAAATTACATAAGTTTTCATGGGAGAATTTAATTTTCCTCAATTCAGTGGACCCGTTTGAGGGATTAGCCTCAATATTTTTGTACGACAAATGGCAGTAATAGATATCTAGAAATAATAATAATCTCTTTTCTGGAACTGATGCATTTTAATTGAAAACGTAAATTATCAAGAATCTTAAATCTAGTTGTTTTGTAAAAAAATAAATGCTGAGGGCGTCAGCTAAGGCAATGCTAACTACAACCCCGGTTCTAAAATTACATTTTAAAATTTTTAAATTATATATTGATTAATTGATTACACAGGCCAACACACATTTTGGTGCCTGCGATTTTTTAACTGTTCCTGGTTAATTTTTGGATGCAGAATGTAAAAAGGTCTCAGATTTTCTCTATCAGATCTAGTTTTTTTTTTTATAAATTGTGTATATATTTTACGTAATAACTGTTATAATATAATATTACTATTGCCAGTTAAAAAAACAAAGACACATGGATTTAAGTATTTAATGCATAAACTTAATTTACATAATTACATTAGTCACTAATCACATAAAAATTTTCTTTTATATGACTTTCTAGAATGGAGTTTACTAGGGCAGTCTCGCTAAAGGCTCCAGAAGTAGTCCGCCATCATGTGGCTATCCATATGTCCTTGATAACGATCTTCCATAGTTTTAATATCCTAATCCGAATCTTTCCCCCTCTTCTTCACTACAATCACCTAACTTTTCTGGAAAACGATTTAGGTGGCTGTGGAGGTAGTGAACTTTTATACTCATGTTACAGCCGGGAATATTAAAATTTGAAAGCATAGTTTCCACTAATTCTACGTAATTCTTTGCTTTATGATTACCAAGAAAATTTTGTACTACTTGAACAAATGAACACCAAGCGTTAGATTCAGTCTCGTTCATTGATGTGGTAAATTGTGGATCTTTAACAAGTTGCCTTATTCGAGGACCATCAAATATACCAGCTTTTAGTTTTTCCGTGCTAATGCCAGGAAATTTACGTAACAAATACCCAAAACAATTTCCATCTTGATTTAAAGCCTTCACAAATTGCCTCATTAGGCCTAGTTTGATATGCAAGGGCGGAAGTCAGACTTTTTCTCTTGAAACCAAAGGTTCGTTGATCTCGTTTTGGTTTCCTTGAATCATGACATCTCTTGAAGACCAATTTTTGTTAACCCAGTGCTCATTAGCTCTGCTGTCCTAAAGGCACAAAAAACAAGGATATTTTGTATAACTACTCTGCTGTTCAAGGAGGAAGTTAACCATTTTTAAATCAACACAAATTGCCCACTGATGTTCTTCGTATTTAATTTTTCTCAAAACTAATGCAATTGTTTCATATTCTTCCTTCATGGTAGTAGAATGACCAATAGGAATTGAGCCATATTTGTTACCGTTATGTAAAAGAACACATTTTAAACTACGTTTTGAAGTGTCAATAAAAAGGCGCCAATCATCTGGAGTGTATTCAGGCAAACCCATTTTTTCTAACAGCTCTTTTATATTGTTACAGAATATCAAGTCATTTTCCTGAGCGAAAAAAGGCAGCAGATCCTTATCTCTTTTACGATAAAATGTAATATGAGTACCTGGACGAAGTAGATTTTTTTCTTTTAATCTGGATGCAAGTAATTTAGCGGATTCCTTTGAGAGATTCAGGTCTCTTATAAGATCGTTTAGCTCTTCTTGATTGAAACATTGCGGAGTTACTAAATCTGCTTTAAATTCTCTGTCGTTTTCTGATTGAATTCTTTGAACTTCGTCAGACGTTGATGTTTCTGTATCATCTTCTGTCAGTTCGGGTAGACTGCTGAATGATGGAACGGGTATTTCTTCCGAATGCGCTACAGGCCTTTTTGCAGAATCTAGATCAGGATATGTCCATTTGTGTCTATTGGTTCTATTTGTGCCTTTAATATTAACGAGACAAAAATAACAGTCGTCATGATGGTTTCGCGGTTCTCTCCAAACCATTGGTGCACCAAACTTTAGGCACTTCCTCTTTCCAGTTATCCACTGTCGCAAATGTTCAACACATGTTTTACATATTAAATGTGGGGTACAAGATTTATCTTGATCTCCTAAATGAACGCCAAAATAGGCAAGATATGCTCTTTTCACAAAGTCAGAAATCGTTTTTCTTCTCTCTTTCAAAGTGTATTCACCACACACATAACAAAAAACATCGGGATGATTCACACAGGTACGTCTGCTTGTGGATGCCATTGTTTCAGTTTAGTGTCTTGATACTACAAAACCACCAAAATTTACACAAAATGATAGCACAACTTTACTTGGGAAAACTCAGTAATATACTAAATCGAGTACAGCCAAGCAGGTATAGAAGGATCGTGTCATAGGCAATTACAAGTATAAAAGTAATTAAGAGCAGTGCATTGAGTAGTTCCTAGTATAGGAACATTGGGTCAGGGACAATACCAGGTATCTATTTGGTTAATGAGATTCTGGGAAATTTCTATTTTGACGATTAAGTACATATTTATTCCTTTATTTGTTGTCCTTTATAAGAAAAAAATATCAATTAACCTGTAACCTGTATCTCAAAAACTAGAGCCGATAGAAAAAATCTGGTGGCATTTTTGGAATCAGCACGTTAAAAACGTCTAAAATCAGATGTTAGATTTCCGGCACCAAATTTTTGTTTTCATTTTGTTACCCTGTGTTATAGTATAAAATGTTATAAGTCAGCGAAATTTTAACCAGGCTATGTATACAATTGAAGCGCTTATTTGAAAAACAACACATGTCCAAAAACAAAAATTTTGGGAAATCAAGAACTACCTACTTTTCGGGATCCTGTTTTTGCCAAGGTGTTTTTCTGAAGAAACGCGGAAGACCAAAACTTTTTTAATAATTTATTTTTGTACACGCAAAACTTAAAAATTATGTAAAGAAATACAAAAATTAGTTCAATATTTTGAAAAACTAACAGATGCCTGATTTAACATTATTAATTTAGGAAAAGAAACTATTTTTATTCGTTGCCACTGCTATTATCGCCACTAATAATTTCTGTTAGTATAATAAATAAACAAACTATATTTGGTTAGTAATTTCCATTAATTTATTTCCGTTTGACAGCTGTTTGGACACACTGTGTCTTTTTCAAAAACCAACTTAAGACTGATATTAAAATAAAAATTTTTTAACAGTAATAAAAGAGTCCACCTACCTAACCCTAGCAGATTTTAGCTATAAAGATTTAACAGTGTGGAACCGTTTAGGTCCATTTGATCATTCAATAAAATATTATGGTTTTTCCTCTTATTAATATTTAGACTTTCCAAGTAATCTAACTTGTAACTATTACTGGCTGAATGCAACGTTTTAAATTCATTATCAAAATTATGATTTGTTTCTAATAAATGTTTTGCATAATTAGAATCAGTTTTTTGTTTAATATAGCATGTTTTGTGTTCTTTGATACGTTTATAAAAAGGCCTACCCGTTTGAACAATATATACTTTTTGGCAAGAACCACATTTTAAATCATATACTCCTGATTTTTGGTGCTTATTTATATTAGACTTGATATTTTTAATATATTTACCTAAAGTATTATTGGGACAAAAAGCTACTTTATGATTTGTTTTTTTAAGATATTTCTCTATTTTAGTGCTAATTTTTCCGGTATATGTTAATGTGTTAAACTTAATATTGTCTTTTGTATTGAAATTAGGATAAACGAAATTGAGTGTTCTTTATATTGTTTTTTATTTATGATTTTGTCTATTATGATTGCGTCATAACCATTATTAACTGCAACCTGTTTTATAATATTAAGTTCCTTGTTAAAATTTTCTGTTGACAGAGATACATTAATTAAGCGATGTACAAAACTATGAAAAGCTGCCATTTTATGTGAGAACGGGTGGTTTGATGTATTATGTACTTTTATATCTGTATAGGATGGTTTACGATAAATTTCAAAATGGTGTTTATTATTAATGTTCCTGATTTTTAAATCTAAAAAATTTATTGACTTGCTTTGCCGTAATTCTAAAGTAAATCTTATATTTTTATGTTTTTATTAATAGAATTTAGAAAGAGGTTAAGTTGTCTCTCTGTGCCTGTGAAACAAGCCAAAATATCGTCAACATATCTGTACCAATAAATAAACTTGCGAAACAAAAATCTTTTTTGGCTTTTTCGCAACTGAATAAAAATATTTAACTTTAAATTAATTGAAGCAAATATTTAATATAATTACATAGGTACCTCAACATATTGTTGAGGTATGTAATTGACAAACAAAAAAGATTTTTGTTTGTCAATCTATACGCAACAAATAATCTGAACGCATTTAAAAATAAACTTGTCTCTTACAGGGTGATTATCTATTATTTGTTCCAAGTTATCAAGAAATATTTCAGCTAAAATTGGACTTATCGGGTTACCCATTATTAAACCTTCTTTTTTTCAATAGATGGAGCCATTAAATTCAAAATAATTTTGATCAAGGCACACTGCCAACAATTCTAATATGTCATTCTTAACAATAGGTTTGACTTTGTTTTTTAATAGCAAATTATCCACTAACTTTATAGGTTCAATAGGGGGGATACTACGAAATACATTTTGCACATACAAAGAAATTAAAATTGCGTTGTTTGTAATTGTTATATCTTTAATAATATTAATTAATTCAAGGCTGACTATATTTAGGCTTGAAGTTACAAAATTTAGTAATCATTTCTATTAATTTATTAGATATCCGGTGTGCTGGGGCTGCTACATACGACACTACTGGCCGAATGGGCATATTGCCTTTATTTAACAGCATAAAAGAATATAGCGTCGGTGCTTGTGGGTTCATTAACGTTAAACTGACTATTAACGAATAGCGAGATGCGTGAATAGTATCGAAAACGTGCTCCGCATTTAAATTGTAAATTTAGTGTTTTTTTTTGAGGAAATAATAATTATTTTTTTGATGAAACGATCGCACCTTAACGTGTGTGACATACCCATTGTTAAGCAAACTCAACAATATAAACAAGAGATCTAATTGAGTGTTGTGTTACAGTTTGGTGTTGTTATCATGGTTCCGACCAGGGTCGCTTCCAAAGTCGACTCAAAATCGGACGACGACCTCGAGAAGCTAATTACCAAAATATGTTCAAATTTCATCAGCCAATTGGAAGCAAAGCTTACCGAGTTAGGTAATAAAATGAATAATAAATCTGATGCTTGTCAAAGCTTGAAGGAAATTGCTCTCACAACTAAGGCTAATGCAGAAGCCATTGTAGTGCTTCAGAACAAAGTTGAGGAATTGGATCAATACTCAAAGCGTAATAGTATGCACATTTGTGGCTCTCATAATGAGATAATGAGGATCTGCCCAAGTTCGTAGCAAACTTAGCCAGAGAGACACTAAATGTTCGCTGTTCAATTGAGGATATAGACTACATCTTCAGAGTTGGTAAAGTTAGTCAAAATGCTCCACGCGCAGTTCTTGTAAATTTTGTCTCAAATCTTAAGAGCAATGAAATTTTTGTTGCAAAGAAATGTTTAATTACTGCAAGTAAATACGGACTTTTGGTGAAGGCCAAGAAAAAATTTGGTAAAAATAATGCCTGGTCAATTGCCGGCAGAGTTTACTTTGTTGATAGTGCGGAAAAAAGACAGTCAGTCACAAGTGAGGAAAATCTTTAATGTGTGCATCAAATTGTCGCTCTGGTAGGAATATAATTTTAACTAGTTTATCTCCTTAATATACACACACTTTATTTTTCTTTCTTCTTTTTTTACCGTATCGGAATGCGAAACTCGGTTTACATTCCAACTCCATAAAAACAATTTATCATGTACTTATGGAACATTTTATTCGTTTCTTCTTTGCTATTGAGAACATGATAAATAATTTAAGAACATTTTATATTTTATTATTAGTATTATTGGTACTATAGATATGGGAGATTTTTCGGGTCTACTTTAGTTTTTTTTCCTTTCATTTGTCTAACTCGACAAAAAATTAGGTTGCGAATAATATTTTCTGTTTAAGCGGAGTAGGTTGTGTTTTGATTGATTGTATATAGAATAACATAGTTATGAGTTGTAGTAGTAAACTCAGTTTTTCTCATTTTAATGTGCGCTCTTTGTTGTCAACATATGATAAATTTTCTGAATATATTGCGGATGAGCAATATGATGTAGTGGGTATGTCGGAAACCTGGTTATGTTCCGACTTTTCTGATGATTTTATTTCTATTCCTGATTATCATTTATTTAGACATGACCGCGACACCCGAGGAGGAGAGGTAGCTATTTATGCAAAAAGTTTTCTAAAAACTAAACTAAATTTCCCTCCTTCTCGAAATGGGTTGGAACAAATTTGGTTAAGCCTGGAAACAGGCGGAAAAAAATTGTGCCTGGGATTATTTTATAGACCACCCTCGCTAAATTTAAATAATTGCATGGATGATTGCATCAGTTTGATTTTTTGGGCTTTGGCGGGGATTTCAATGTTGATTTCGTTGACCAAACCGGCAACGGCTACAAACTTTTTTCTAAATTTCTTAATACTTTTGGTCTTACACAGGTTATAACTGAAGTTACGCGTTTAACTATCACATCTGCTTCGGGTTTAGTTGGTGATTGCCATGTTGTTGACATGGACAATATTTCTGACAGTTGTCGAGGATCTTGTAAATAGAAATCGTAAAACAACGAAGTGAAGTTAAGATTTGCACATATCGTGATTATAGTTCATTTAATTATGAGCCCTTTGCTCTTGATCTAGAGAGTATAACTTGGGATTTGATTTATCAGTATAGTGATGTTGATGATATGGTTAGTTTTTTAAATGCTAAAATTAATACATTATGTGATACACATATTCCCCTTAAGACATCCAGCTTTACTAAAGCACCTGCCCCTTGGTTGACACCCAATCTGAAATTGCTTATTAAACTGAGGAGAAGGGTTCTTAGTAAATATAAAAGAACCAAAACGGAGGCTGCAAAAGATTACTATAAAACACTTAGAAATAACGTCACCACTGCAGTGCGAAATGAAAAGAAGGTCTTTTTAAACAATAAATTTCAGACTGACCCTAAGAGATCTTGGCAAAAGCTTTCATATTTAAATATTAATTCTAAACCGAGCTACTCAGCTCATAATATAGGAAATGCTGAGGCCTTCAATAATTTCTTTATAGATAGTGTCCCAGATACCACGGTTGCTGATGGAAATGTCTTATTACAATCATTTCAAGAAGGATTGCATATAGGCGTGCTTAATAGATTTTCTTTCACCGAAGTAACTGAACGACAAGTTGAGCAGATTATTTTACGGATCAAGAGCAATGCCAAGGGGGTGGCTGAGTCTTTTTATTCCCTGCCTTATACCTCACGTTACTTTCATAATGAATCAATGTATGCTGACAAAAAAGTTTGTAACTATCTGGAAGCATGCCAGTGTAACACCTGTTCAAAAAATCAGCAAACCGAATTCTACTTCTAATACCATATATCAATAAGTATACTTTGTTGTTTGTCAAAAGTTCTGGAAAAGATTATTAACAATCAACTAAAAACACGTAATACTTACCATTTGGATACCTGGATTTCGCTCCAACGACAGTACCGTTACTGCCCTGTTGAATGTGTCGGACGACTTACTAAGAGATCAGGATAGTTTAAAAAATAGTTGTTTAATTCTCTTGGATTATAGCAAGGCATTCAATACGCTGGATCATGGCTTATTACTAAAGAAACTGCGATATGTTGGCTTAGGTCCCGAGGCAATTCAATTTATGAATAGTTATTTAAACGGAAGAAGTCAGAGGGTGGTTTTGGGTCCTGAGGCCTCTAACTTTTGGGCAGTCAGTAGGGGTGTACCGCAAGGGAGCATTATCGGTCCCTTGTTGTTTTCTGTGTACACTGCTGACTTTTCATCTCACTCTGAATTATTGTCTCTCTCATCAATATGCCGACGACTTGCAACTTTATTGCTCATTTACAAATGAAGATCTGCAAACAGTATGTGGTCACATTAATAATGATTTGGAAATCATTTCTGAAGTTTCTTTAGCACATGGTCTACTTCTAAACAATAATAAAACTAAGCTTCTAATATTTGGTAGTGATAGAGAATCTATTGAGAATAATATTAATTTCTGTCTCTACCTGAATAAAATTAACTGGTACCAATGTTTGCAAGAACCTTGGGCTTTTAGTAGATACTAGTCTGCGATTTGATGACCACGTCGCCTCTTTGTTTCAAAAATCAGTTGCTTGAAGTTGAAACTTCTTTATATTTACAGGGATATTCTTCCGACCAATGTAAGATTAAGATTGTGTGACAGCCTTATTCTGTCACATTTGGATTATGCCGATGTAGTCTATTGGTCTTTTCTCTCAGAAATAAAACCACCCTTCAAAAAATTCAAAACTCCTGCATTAGATTTTCATACGGACTTCGTAAGTTTGACCACATATCAGATCATTTTGAGAGATCCAAAGGGCTAAATCTTTCCGAAAGGTATGAACTACGTCTCGCATGTTTAGTGCTTAAAATTGAGTTGTCCCAAGAACCCACGTACCTTCTTGATAAGTTGTCAAAGGGTTTAAATATCCATAATATTATTACACGCCATCGAGGTATGTATCAGATTCCCAGGCACAGCACCGCTGCTTTTCAGCATTCATTCACGTATAATGCGACCAAGGTATATAATGCGATACCCCATAGCATCAAGACAAGCCCAAGATAACATAGAGTTCTCAGTTGCTACATATTCTTTGGCGTGTCAAGCTACATTATAGTACATCACTATATAGTTTTTTTTATTTTTATTATTTCTAGTACGTTGGCATATAAATTACAAGGTTTTCATTACGGTCTATTTTCAAGGTGGTTAGATATGAGCAGCCATGCTGGATCTCGCCACCATTTCAATTGTTAATTGTATCTCATTTCTGGTAACCAATTACAAAAAGACATTTTGAATTTGAATTTGAATTTTGTCACTAAATAAATTACTTTCTTTGATTGCATTTTTAAACATTTTTTGAAATATATCTGTCGGATCTTTATCCATTTTATTAAAGTTCTCAGGATTTAGGAAATCTATAGTTTTTTGAATGTAGTCTTCTTTTTTCAGCGCAATAACCGTGTTTCCTTTATCCGCTCTAGTGAATATAATATTATTTTGTACAATTTTTTCCCTAATATTTTTAACTATAATAAAATTATTTGAAAATTGCACAGCAGACAAATCTAAAGGTTTTGAAATAATTGATTGTGCTATTATGTGCTTTTCCATGACATTGTATATATTGTTAAGAGCTAGTTCACATTCAACACCTAAGAATTCCCTACTTTTAATGCTATCTCTAACCTGAAGAATATAACTAAAACCTTTCTCTAATAATTTAATTTCTGAATTTGCAAATTCAGTGTCTGTAATATTAAAAAATCGCCCAAAAAATAAATGTTCTGAAAACGTATGATTACTCTTGTCACTGTTTTTTTGGAGTTTTACTATAAATTGGTGTATTTAATTTCCGTTGTTGACTTACATATTTCTTATTGATAATATAATACACTACCTACTAAGATGCTTTCTAGAATATGAAGATAAGATAAATAAATATCTACACAGAAATCCCGGTTAATCAAAGTCAAAGTCTAATTTTATTGGGTTAATATGTTTTGTTGATTTATCGAAATGGGTGACTGTAACCTACTTTCTTTATCAAAACAGTCAAACTCAATGTTACTCAATTTAAATAAAAGTTCACTATGAATAAATTTAAGGTAAACACTATAAATGTCTCTTTTGCTGTATAGTATTTTACGATCTTCATTTTTTCTATCCTTGTCGTTGTGCAACACCTGCAGACTTGCATTTGTTGTTTGTCTTCAATTTCATATATTTGGGTGTCACATCTTGTTCAATACACTGATTAAAGAAGCAAATATTTTGTAAACAAACTTCTGATTTTAGTAAAAGTTTAAGGTACCATGTGGTTAAAAAACTCGTAGGAGCTTGTGATAAATAATTATAATAATAAATAAACAAACTATATTTGTTTAGTAATTTATTCCCATTGGACAGCTGTTTCGAGACACTGTGTCTTTTTCAAAAACCAACTTAAAACTGACACTAAAACAAGATTTTTTTACAGTAATAAAAGAGACTACCTACCTAAGACTAGCAGATTTTAGCTATAAAGATTTGACAGTGGGGAACCATTTAGGTCCGTTTATTTATATTAGACTTGTTATTCTTAATATATCTACCTAAAGTATTATTGGTACATAAAGCTACTTTATGATTTGTTTTTTTAAGATATTTCTTTATTTTAGTGCTAATTTTTCCGGTCTATGTTAAACTTAATATTGTCTTTTGTATTGAAATTAGGATAATTTCTGCATGTTTTTGATAGAAGGTTGAGATGAAACCCTTTATGAATGGGATTTTTAAGAAATTTGTTCAGCTTCATCAAATGTCGAAACTTTTTTGATATATTTCATTTTTGTGTTGGTTTGGTATCAGAGCTATTTCTGTGGCCTTTCTTTTTCCTGCAATGATATGAAATGTCCAGGAACCATAATAACTTTGACGTATTAAAACTTGCCCAGGGTACTGCTGAGATATCCGATACATTGGCGCTGGTTTCAGCGAAATATTTCTTTCATCCAGTAAAAACCATTTTGATTGTGTCTTAGCTTTTATTACATTAAATGAAGAAGGTTTAGATCTTGCTTGCCTAATAAGAACATTCTATTCTTACGGAGTATCAACAACGTCTTTTTTTCACGAGAAATAAGACTAAAATCGTTATCACAAGGTAAGTACGAATGGCTCTGTATAAGGTAAATGTATGTTAATTCAGATGTCATTTTAAGCACATGCACAAGGATATACGCAACCATCAGAGAAAAGCCAGATTTTATCCATAGGGCCGGGTATATGCTCTTTAATATAATTAAATAGAATGGATGTGACTTCATTTTGACCACGTTTAGCCATTCCATCATATCGTTTACTCCAAACACATAATGCCAAAGTTGTCTACTGTAAAACATTTCGTTTGTAGTTAAGTTGGGTACCGGAAGATTTTGCATAAAATTAGGATTGGTTTGGCAATTAGCTTTAACTTTTCACTTTATATCGTAAAATTCCTTTGCCCTAGCTTGATGATGTTCTTTTGTCTTGATTAGATAATTTTTCTGGGTTTCATTGATATTCACTTGCTTTAGTTATGTTTCTGTTTCGTCAAAGAAACTTATAGTATCGCATCTAGGATATTAAATCGGGTTATCAAAATGTAATAAACAAAGTAAGAAACTTCTGATGTCGGATGAAGATGATGAATCTTTTTTACGTTTAACTATGATGGACGGCCATGGCAAAGTAGTTACCTAACAGGCTAAATCACGTACAGCAAGAAACTTGTGACTTATATGGCCTAGTGTTCTTTTTACCATCAAACCATATGGACATCAGTTGCTTTTTTAAAACATGCTATATTTGAGCATTACTTTTAACCGGACCGCTGTTATTTTTACCCTTTTAGTTATGTGAGTTGTTATTTATTTAAGTTAAATTTCGGATAAAATGGACAAGTGTTGTTTTCCAAATAAACGCTTATTTATAAATAATAAGTCAGCAACAATCTCTTGGCCAGATATTTTTATGGATGAGAATGTAGTTCAAAAGGGCTTCTTAATGGCTAATGTGTAGGGTTTATAGTGATTATATTACCAGTTTTAAAAACAAAATAAATTTTAATTCTAAACTTTTCTAGAAATCTGTAAAACATAAAAAGTGAATTAGCTTTCCCAAAGATAGTCAATTACTATGTTAGCATGGCAAACGAACAAAATTTAAATATAGCAGTCGTTTGCTATTATTTCAAAAATATTTATGAGCAGAGTTCTGCTCATATTGTTAATTAATACTGACAACAGATATTCATGGCATTATTAGATTGAATCAAAAAAGAAAACCTAGTCCGGTAAATACATCAAATGCAATTATAAATCTGGGTAGGTTATAATAAATACATAGCTAGCTCGGGAAAAAAATTAGATCATTAAATACGTACTTATTAATCTTAACCCGGAAGTACTATCGTGGCTTCAATTCTGAGTCGTACTTCTTAGAATAACTATTGACCATTTGACATACGACCTTCTCACTCTAAGTATTCTCCCACCTACGCACAGAGCTGAAATAATTCTTTACATTTCTAAAAGTATATTAGATACTTTCAAAAAGATATATCTAACCAAAAAGAAACTAAGTTCCTAATAACTGTAAGCTACTTTTTAAAAGTAACTAGTTACTCTAAAAAGATACTTCGTTTTCTGGAAGTAACATAGGTGGTATAACTACACTAAACACGTTATTAGGTACTTATTAGATATCTATAGTAGGTATGATATAACTTAGAAACAGAGTACTTAGCAAGACATCAAAAATCCATATATCCTCAGTTTAATATTCGAAAAGATAGGAAGAAACTTCACTAGGCCATTTTTAAATTCTGATCGTGGTAACAAATACAACTAGCGTGTATGTCATGAATTGCTTTGTTAAATAGTCCAAAGCATTTACTCTCGCGAACCATGCAACAAACGCCCGAATTTTGATTAAAAAATTCTACAGTAGACCTGGATTTCCACTAAAAATTTATTCAGATCGAAGATGCAATTTCGAATTAGCGATTTTTAGAAAGGTTGGTGAAGTTATGGGAATACGAAAAATAAAAATAACACCTCTGAAAAGATTTAACAAAATTATAGAAGAACATCTCCCCAAAACCTTTTCTAAAAATCAGGACCTAGCTTTGTTTCTATTGTCAGGGTGCTGCCAGAATTGTATTTGAAACAGAACTGCGACTGCCAAGCGACTTAATATTTAGATTACCAATTGTGGAAAAAAATAAATTTAAAAATTATGCATATGAAACCCACAAACGCCCTCTTGGAATTCACGACGTAACACCTGACAGAATCTAGTGATCGAATAAAGACCAGAAATGACATCCGGCCAACTCAGCTGGTTTCCATGAAAATGACTTGGTTTGGTTTAACAATCCCACAAGAAAATAAGGGTTATCTCCAAAATTGATTTAGCACTGATAAGAACCATACCGAATAATCAAGAGGAAAAATGATTTGGTTTATAGGATCCAGAAATTCCCTAAAAGCAAAATGAAAGAAGTGCATTTGGACAAACCGATGAAATATCATGCTGAGAAACTGATCGGGACGATTAGAACTAAGAGGAGAGTATTGTGTGCGTTCAGCTAGAAGTAAACAAATGCGACCTCATACACGTCAGATATCCTGTCTCCTAGATCAGTGCCGAGTATTACGCTAGTTTCCCGCAAATTCCCACTGCATATATAAGTCCGAGGCGTCGTCTCTTTAATCTTATAATAGATGTGTAAGCGTAAAATCTATTATATGTGTTGTACTGAGTATTTAATAATGTTAGCGTTATTTATTGAAGAAGTGTTTGTTATAAAGCCAACCGTAGCAATGCTAAATTGATCACTTGCTAAGTCTAAAGCTGGTGTGGCAATGAACTTATTAAGATCGATGGATCTGGTTGTATATAACGAACAGACAACTTAGCTATTTCTGGGGGCAGCCACTTAGGTTCGGTGTTTTTTAATGCATCGGTTTTGGAAAATTAGGGCTGGTTGACTGACATAATGTTTCGGTCAGTTAGATTTGGATTGTTTTTATTGTTTAACACAATTCTCCGATTTTTCCTATTAGATAATATCTCGTGTTGTGTCATTAATAATTTTTATTAATGTTTAAAAATTAGTACCTTTTAATAAAACGAGACAATGGTTTTGGTTTAGGCTAAAGTTTAAATTTTTAACTTATATTTTAGTCGAAAAGTAAGATAATAGTGAAGGTTTCCTTTTTCTGCGCCCAAGCCATGTTTGTAACACAAAATTTTAAAACAAAGCTTTTTATTCTTCATTTCTTAGATTAGATACGTTTTAATTCCCTCATAAGAGGAAAGTATTGTAATTATGAAAAAAAATCATCTCCGAGGTTTTTTCTAGTTTGGGGTCTCTGGATCCCTGGATCCCGAAATAAATTGTTCTTCCATTTCCGTCGGTCTGTCACCCTCTGCGCGGCATAAGTCAAGAAGTACTTTTCCGATTGACATCATGTAGTGTACGCTGTTTATAAAGTGGTACGTTTGGCGGATACATTTTAAAAACTTAAAGAACTATTTATTTCATAATTTTCAAACTTCGGAATTATCTGCATTTCTGAAGAAATAAGTCGCTAATTGTAGGCGTTGAGTATATCAAAAGCAATTTGTTTAAAATAATGGTAATAGTTATTTATATATTTGTACTAAAGTAATAGATGGAAAGAATAAGGAGGAGAAGAGGAAGAAACTGTATGTTCGTGTCATAGAATATAATAATGAGCTACATCGTTTAATTCTCCAATAATTTTTTGTTGTTAAAATAAGTAAAACTATAGTAAATAAATTAAAGCAAAAGGTTTTCCGAAAGTGAAAAAGCTGACAAGGCAAGGCATGAAGGGATGACATTATTTATGGCGGCCGAAAATATGTTCCTGCTAATCTAATTTCGGGGCAAAAAACAGGTCCCCTGTCGACATAAATAACTTCTGGAGCAGTAAAATTTCAAACCTGTGAGACTCACTTGAAAAAAGTCTTTAAAAATTGCGACTTTTACTTCTCTTGTCCCGGGTGACCATTCCCCTTGTAAATGCGTTCCCAGATTTATATCCTTTTTTAAAATGCAAATAGAATGCCCAGAATGATCTTTATCTTTATGGAGGGCGTATATTTTCAAAGCAATTAGTGGAAAATGCGAGAGTTAATCAACGTTACAGAGTGAATAATTAGCTGAATTTGTAGACAACGGACCTAATGTTTTAATTACCATTAAAAAGATTAAAGGACGAAACTGAAAAATAAATATTCATAATCCGAAAAAAGAATGTAAAATTATTCGGTTTATTTGTTAAGTAGGCATAAAAGCTGTAAACTCTCATCGCCGTTAGTAAAGATTTTAGCATTAATTCTACGTCAGTGAGTTCCCACTAGTTCTTTTACCATGGGCATTTATTATTCCAGTTAATAATTTATAAAATTTGAATAGGTGTTAAATGAGAAAGTATTCCGTTCCGGCAAGCAACGAAGTCGTCTCCTAACTCAGCTAAGCAGAATTTAGTGATTTAATTTATTATTTGACACTACAGACAAAATATGCCAATTACTTTGACGCACCAAATATGTACAGGGTGTCCGGATTTGGTTGCAAAAGCAGGGTATCTCACTTATTTTTAAAGATAGAACCTTGAGGTTTTCACGCACCTGAGCTAATTTTTTGTGAAACTCATGAAGCCGTAAACAAAATTTTCATAGCCTTCTTCGTTTATGAGATACAGGGCGAAATAGAAAATTTTGCATTTTGGGACCCTCCTCGTATCTCGATTATCCTTTAACTTAACGCAAAGGGAAAAATTGCTGCTTATGCACTTTTTTACGCTGGATCCAGTGGCGTAGTCATATTTCTCATATGAGTTGTTATTTTTTAGATATGACCCAAAGTTGTGTTTTTTTAAATGGGACACCCTGTATATTTGTCCAGAAATTGATTTATCCTTTTGAAAGCTTCTCAAAAATATATAATAGTATGGGTCTATTTTAATAAACAACAACAAAAATCCTAATTTTTATAATTAACATCCCAAATTTTGCAGTAGGCCATGCAAAACAATGCCGTTTTCTTTTGTTTTCTTGGAAGCAAATGACATTTCCCAATTTAGTACGCGTATAAAAAATATAGCGCTAGTCTTTTGTATTTATTTATTGTGTAAAAATATATTTGTAGTATTATGGAAGAAAACCAAACTTTCGAACTTTATGAAAAGTACGATATGTTAGCTTGTTTTATATTAAGTAATGAAAATGTTGAAGCGGCTTCTGAGATGTATTTTAACAGGTAAATAGTTAATTTTTAGGTATGTTGAAATACTATTGCTTAATTTTTATTTAGATATCCAGAAAGGAGGCAACCTAATATATCCACTTTGTATCGGATAAAAAAGAATTTACTTAATCACGGATCATTTATCAAACCTCGTACGAAAACATATAATAAAGAAAATCGGGAGGCTAAGGAAATTACGGTTTTGGCTAATGCAGAAGCTTACCCTACAAACTCTTGTAGAGCCAGTGAAAAGAGCATAGGGATTCCAAAAACTAGAGTTTAAGAAATTCTAAAAAAGCACAAATACCACCCATACAAATTTAGCCTCGTGCAGCACTTACAGACTTGGGATGCAGAGAGTCGTGTGGTCTTCTTCAATTGGTTTCGAGAAAGATGCGATATGGTTAGAGATTTTGAAAGGAAGGTTATATGGTCAGAAGAAGCACATTTCAGTAATTCTGGTATACTCAATAGGCACAATAGTAGATTCTGGTCCCAGGAAAATCAACACCAAATATTTCCGAGAAGACAGCAGGGCAGGTTTGGTCTAAATGTGTCCTGCTTCATATTAGGAACACATATAAAATTTTATATATTTGAGGGAAATCTAACAGCCAATCGCTATATAGATATTTTAGAGGCAGCTATACCTGAATTACTTGACGATGTTCCTCTAACGCAAATTAACGAAATTTATTTTCAACAGGACGGTGCTTCTGCACACAATTCTGGAATGACGAGATTATTTCTGGACAATAATTTTACCAATCAATGGATCGGAACAAATGGACCTATAAGATGGCCCCCTAGGTCCCCAGATTTGTCGATTTTAGATTTCTTTCTATGGGGATATCTGGAAAATAAAATTTACAAAGACCACTATAATAATGTCCAAGATTTCGGAAATGCAATAAGACAAAATTTTCGCTATTTACAAAATCATCCCGTTATTTTGCTTATTCCCTAAAACGAATAAGAAAATTGTGCGAAGCATGCATAGAACAAAATGGAAATCAGTTTGAACAGTTCTTTTGATTTCCTTGGTTACTGTAGTTCTTATACGACAGTTGATTTTTGCTGAAAGGCTTGTTACATAATAATTTATTACTGTTTTGTTCTTGTGTTACATAAATCTGGGTAGGTGGTACTTTTTTGGTGCGAAATTATTAATACATACTTTGATAAATAGATTTAATTACATATTTATTTTGATTTATTGTTAGGATGGAGATATTGTTAACGACTTTAAATAAAAGGCAGCATTGTTTTGCATGGCCTACTGCAAAATTTGGGATGATAATTATAAAAATTTGGATTTTTGTTGTTGTTTATTAAAATAGACCCATACTATTCTATATTTTTGAGAAGCTTTTAAAAGGACAAATCAATTTCTGGACAAATATACAGAGTGTCCCATTAAAAAAAACACAACTTTGGGTCATATCTAAAAAATAACAACTCAAATGAAAAATATGACTACGCCACTGGATCCAGCGTAAAAAACTGCATAAGCAGCAATTTTTCCCTTTGCGTTAAGTTGAAGGATAAGCGAGATACGAGAGGGGTCCCAAAATGCAAAATTTTCTATTTCGCCCTGTATCTCATAAACGAAGAAGGCTATGAAAATTTTGATTACGGCTTCGTGAGTTTCACAAAAAATTAGCTCAGGTTCGTGAAAACCGCAAGGTTCTATCTTTAAAGATAAGTGAGATACCCTGCTTTTGCAACCAAATCCGGACACCCTGTACAATTTTCACACGAAGATTGAAAAATCATTGTGATATAATATAAGGCTCATCCAATAAGAATGTCATATTTTTAACTGCACATTGTGATCAAATTCCTGGCGATAATGTTATCATATTTTGCATGTGTTTACAGTCACTTCTAATAAACTATCATCGAGATATACACAATTCCACAGCGCGTAGAAATTGAGAAATTGTTTTATAAAAATGGTAGTTCTATCCGCTAAACGCCACATAATTCGTGGTTTAACAAGAAAATTTGAAAATACTGGGTCATTTAGTGATCAGAAAGTGCCCGTTCGTCAACATACTGCCCGTTTGCTTGAAAACATCGAGGCCGCTTTTCAGAGCGTGCGTAATAATCCAGCGCAATGAATTTCTTGTCGAGCACAGGAACTAAACTTTTCCTGGGGCACAACATGGCGAATTTTATATAGAAGTCGACTCTGACTTCGGTCGCAAAATCATTTTTAGCGACGAGGTCCATTTCTGGATGAAACTTTCATTTTTGGAGTGAGAATCTAAGAGAGCTTTATAAACGTCCTATCTATCCCACCAAGGTAACTTTTTTTTTTTAATAAGGAAGAAGATGCCACATCTGTTAATGGCGAAAGATATCGGGCAATGATAACGCAGTATTTTTATCGTAGACTGTATGATATGGTTATTGGAAATAATAAATTTTTGGTTTCAACAAGTTTATGCTCGTGAAACAATCACTTTATTAAGAGAAATATTTCAAGGTTGTTTAATTTAGCGTGGTGATGATGTCGAGTGGCCACCAAGGTCCTGGGATTTAACACCCTTCGACTTTTTTATGGGGATATCTGAAAATATCTGAGACTTTGATCGAAAACTTGATATCTCGAATTCGCGCTACTCAACGAAGCAGCCGAGGCGGCCGTTTGCTTAACATCTTATTTGATACATAATGGTATAATACATTGCACTTAAAAATAAAAAAAAATGGTAATATCTTTTGTTTAATTGGTATAATTTAAGTTGAAAAGTAGGACACTTCTATTGGACGGCCCCCTTGATAATGTCTTTTTACACAGGAGTATAATGAATTTCTCTGTGAGTGTGACAATATGAATCTAAAAACTTAGATCGAATATGTTATGTGCCAGTTTGAATAATTTTGTAATATGTACAGTATGTCTCTGGAAAAAGCTAACAAATAATTTTTCGGAAAAAAATTAACTTTTAACAAAAAAAATCAGAACAGAAACTAGTTCTTCAAGGTGGTATAGCTAAGCGTTAAAATCTCGCTCAACATATCATAAATGCTTATTTCAAATCACTTAAGTATTATATAATTAAGTTTCACAAACCGGTACTAAAAACTATTTTCTCTAAAAAAGAGCACATGTGTGATATTAATCATGAGCTGTCCAGGAACTTAAATATCCAAAAAGTTATATATTTTTTTGTATTCAATGTGTAAGTAAATATCGTTTTTTGATGAAGTAACGATAAAAATAATTTATTTGGCACATAATTGCTTATATATATATATATATATATATATATATATATATATTGCTAACAACTATATTGCTAAAACAAATGCGGTATTTGTTGTTTATACCTATGTAGTGATGATTAAAAACATTATACCGATAAAATGAAAAACTAAGCGCGACATACTCAGGCTTCCATTGTTTTTGTGTAAGCCGTGCGACATAGTCGAATGCGGTCTTATCATGCGGGTCCAAAGGTCACCAAAATTACGAATCAAATCAGAAAACACAGTGAATACCAAAATGTTGTGTGATTGTTTTATCGAGCTATTAAATGTCGATGAGCTATTTACAAATATACAGGGAGAAAGAAAATTGTTTTATTATATTACGCAATATTATTAAGATAGACACTTAATATTATTTTATATATTAAATCCCGAGGGACTAAATAAGAAAATTCGCTAAATATGTACTGGTTAAAATTTTTTGGCTGACAAAAACAAAAACACATAAAATGGCAAGCGCCTTAATAAAGTCGGAAGGCGGTTCAAATTAGTGGAACAATCAGGATATGTTCTGTTTATACAGTCACTTAATGAAAGTGAGATTTTTTATCAATCAATAAAAATTATGAGCCCCGCTTGACCTAAAAATCTAACCACTTATACAGTGTCATTTATTTAAATGCGGGCCAACCCTGTGCAAAGAAAACTTGTTTTGTTTTTTTTTTTTGTATTGTGATAACAAAAAAATTTTATTTTGCAAAAATAAAAATTTTTGTTAAAAACACAAGATAATTAGTTATTACTTCCCTCGTGAGATTTTTCAGATCTTTCCGTTTAAGGGTTCCTAAATGCCGGAAAACATGTTTTCTCAATTCCGTCTGTCTGTAGGTATGTCTGTCCGTCAGTCTGTCTGTTCGCGGCATAGCTAAAAAACTACTTATCCGATTTCTTCAAATTTTAGGCTTAAAGTAAGGGCCACGCATGCGAAAAATACAGGCTCTATATGTATATAAATATATATATATATATATATATATATATATATATATATATATATATATATATATATATATATATATATATATATATATATATATATATATATATATATATATATATATATATATATATATATATATATATATATATATATTAGCCCCGAGTTTCTGGTAAAGCGATTTAATTCATTTTTATATAACAAATTTTGTCTTATAATTTATAAAAAAATTTACTTATTTATATATATATATATTAAATATTATATATATATATATATATATATATATATATATATATATATATATATATATATATATATATATATATATATATATATATATATATATATATATATATATAACAAGATTTAATTCATTTTTATATAATTATTTATTTATTGCCTACTTTAAAATTGGAACAAGTATTCTATAATTATTTATTTATTGCCTACAAAACTACAAATGTACTTAGTAAAAAATGGTGTCAAACTTAATAAAAAAAATTTTAAATTAAAATTCACTGGCTAATATCCAGGAGCCAGTGGCAAAAGCTCTGAGAATCGGTATAAGGAATGTACAGAAACTTATGCATGAAAAAAAAAACATAATTTACTTCCGAAGAAGATTAAGAAATGTACACGAAAAAATACAAAGGCAAAAGACTTAAGTTACAATGCAAAAATGGATATTCATAATGCAATTTATGATTTATACACGTCAAAGACTAATATAATCCTTCAGAAACTTTTTAATATTATAGACTAAAAAATATCATCATCACTTAAAAAGTCCTCATCTTCTGAGTCGTCCTCAAATGGCGCAATGATCATTGGTGCTATTTCGACATCTAGAACTCGTTCTCGATTCCACCAATCCCATATTAATTTCTATATAATTTAATGAATCTTCCCAAACAATTTGCACTTTATCTGATGTAAGACCAACGTTCACGTGTTTTTCGTAATATGATTTTGCCCCAGCCCATATTAATTCTATTGCGTTAAACTGGTAATGCTATGGCGGCAGTCGTAAAACTTCATGTCCATTTTCCCGTAATATTATATCTACGGCATATATTGTTGGTTTTTTAACAGATTTTGCCATTAAAAGAAGTTCTAGTTTCAGCATATTGAGTAAAGGTTTTGTTTTATTAGCCAGTCATAAATATCTCTTCCCTTCCAGGATGAAGTAGGTTGTTTATTTAAGATTCTTGAATGATAAGATGCATTGTCCAGAATGATTAAAAATGGAGCATCTAAATTTGGAATCAGCTGTTCTGTTAACAACTTTTCAAACAGTTCACAGTTCATATTATCATGGTAGTACATACTTTTGGATGTTGAAGAAAACAGTAAACTTGCACCTGGGAGAAATCCTGTTGAAGAATTTGCATGCAAAATGATGAACCGTTTTCCCGTCTCACATCCCCTTTTTCTCTTGACACTTTTTACAGACTCGTCCTGCCAAGATTTCGAACCACTTCCATTAGAAAATATCCAAGTCTCGTCTAAAAATACCACTTTTCTAAATTTTGAATTAACATTTTCCGTGTATTTCTTTAAAAACTGATTTCTCAATTCCGTCGGTCTGTCTGGCTGTCTGTTCGCGGTGTAACGTTACACTTTTACGGTAACAAAATAAGATAAATTTATAAGTCTAATTATGATATTGCTATGGTGCTATATTTATATTTTGTCATTCACCAAGATGTCAGGGGCTAAATTTTGGGAGTTATCTAGATTGTTTGATTTGAAACATTATTTTACGAGTCCTATTTTTCATTACTATTTAAAAAAAGTACTTAATATTGTATGTAACTGACAACTTTGTGTGTCATATACATATGCTTTAATTTTACAGATGCTGAGGGTCTGGTTGTTGAAACTTTCTTTAATACTCACCATATAAAAGAACCATATTTTTATAAGAATTTCATATTAAATGTTCATTAGTACATGATTGTCCAATTATCTTACTTTAATATACTTTTGTTCAGTAACAAGTCCATTATAAAAAACATGGTTGGGCATGAGCTGATGTATTACAAACTAAACCAGATATTTCCACATATCTCTATTGTAGCCTGGTAACGCTAAATAAATTAGAAACATTTTATATACCACCAATTTGGTTTAATAATACGTTATTGCCTTTCAAAATCACGTTCAGTTCATTAAATACTTGCCTTTTGATAAAATATAGTTTATTTAATGTCACCTATATTGTTGATTTCCTGTAAACACATGTTAGATATTCATTAAACAAGGGTTTGTGTTATTTAAGTCATCCTTCTAATGTTTGGTTTAAGCTCAGCGGTCATTTTACCACCTTGCATTTTATCATCATTGTGGTAGTTTTGAACCCAATAATTTTCACATTAAGAACTATTGGGTGAAGCCAAAATAAAAAACAAAACCTTTTTGCCACCGCAAGGGTTATGGTTCCGACAGGATCCGTTTAAAAGGTTTTTGAAAACTGAAGTAGTATTCTACTTACCGAAAGTTGGAGCAAACAAGATCCACTTTTACCGAAGAGGTTTTACAGTATTTGGCCTCTACTATGCAGCCCAACAACCAGGCCCAAGTTTGAGTTACCACCTCCTGCTTACCTGCTACCTGCTTGGTGAGATTTTTAACTAATTTATATATTCGTCGTATCTTCTATTTTTAAATTTCATTTTCGAATTCTTATACTTATTTCTATCTATAAATATAATTTATATCACATTCTTGCATCTCCTTTAAACACTGGTAAATATTCACAAGTATAATCTGAAATAAAGGGAAATAATAATTGTATATTGTGTTTTACTGTTTGTCTCAGCATTTTTACTAACACACGGGTATGAAGGACGTGATGTAGATTCTCTTTTTTTACGTGTGTTGGCGCCCTTCCATTTTATACATATTTTTTGACTTTCTTTCTTCATACACTAAATGAATCGGATTGAAAAGTTTTGAACTCCCCCAAAACCGAACTACCATACAAGCTAGCCTACGGGTCGTAATTGCAAACTCTTAAAATTGCAGTTACGTAACCAATCTTTATAACGTGACTTATAATACCGGAGATTACGTTTTAGCCGCATAGCTAAAAAACTACTTACGCGATAGACTTCAATTTTTTGTCAAAAATTAAGGCTCGTATGGGGATGGCCTGGTAATATTTTGGTAAAAATCTAACATGGCGAAACAAAATGATGGCCTAGTGAAAAAAATTATTATTAACCCATAATAGCCCAAATTTTTTTTTTTTAATAAGGACTGTTTTTTTCCTAAATATATGACTCTAGGCGTATATTAATACGTTATTTTGAATAAATTTACAGAAATTTCATTTAGGTTTTGTAAAATTCGGTGTTACCATATGGTAACGCTAGGCTTTAAATGAGGTAACACAGGTATATTTAGTTATAAACATTATTATTGAAAACCCTTTCAAAGCGCACAAATGGATAAAAAATGAACATGTTTTTCTTTGAATTACAACAAAAGCAGTAAAATAAGACAAATGAAGCACCTAAACACCATCATGGAGTGTGATATATCAAGTTACAATCAACGCAAAGACCAACGTCACACTTGTTACACATCGAACGCCCGCTAGAGGAACAGCCTTCTCCTGCACAACGTCGTCTTTTGTTATTCGGAATTCGGATTAGGAAGTGTCCTTTTCCATCATACCTGACATCATCGCATACTCTGTTCAACGTTATACTCGTTTTTGATATTGCTGGACGACCCGGACCTTTAGGAAGTGTACCATAGCGTAGAAGGTATGACATTACAATATCGCGCCTGAATTCTAGTTGACATAAATTGCCTCCGGATTTTTTATGAATTATCCAGGCATTTTCAATTGAAACGTCAATTAGCCAGCTAAATATACACCACCACCACTTCTTGCTCCTCATCGAAATCCTATAACGTGAAATATTCTGATCCATGAGGTCTGTACCTCCCATCCCATTGTTATATTTACGAATAAGGTTTGGCCTATTGACTTGTGTATATTTTTTTTCTACACGCGAGTATCTCTTTACTTGACCAATCGGAGCTACTCCATAGGAGGTAGACGCCATGGTAACAACATTATTATCTAGCCAATTTACAAAAATAATGCCGCTATTTTTGTCAATTATTGAAGCAAAATCTCCTTTGTTAGCATTTTTTGAAAAAGCCTTTTTATCGGATAATGGGATATTTTTCGGAAGCCTGTTGGCCCTCATTGTGCCGGTTCCCCCATATCCTTGTTCTTTCAGATGAACTAGAAGATTTGTGCTTGTGAATAAATTGTCCACATAAAATTGATACGGCATTTTTTTCTTATTTTCTGGAAATTCCCTAAGCATCCGCAGAAGTGGCGAGGTAGCCTTACCAAAAGTAATGTCATCCTCTTCGTTTGAATTTGGTCCTTTGCCTTGATATAAGTCGAAGTTAACAAGATATCCGGAGGTCGTATTTAGGGACCACATTTTGAACCCAAATCTTATGGGCTTCCCTCGGATAAATTGTTTACATCCATGATGCTTCCACATTTTGTCAACGTTACTGGGGTTGGCATTGTCAGCAAAATGCAAACATTGCATAATTTGGAAAAATCGGTTTCTTCTCATAGCATCCGCAACCATATTGTTATGCATATCGTTTTTCGAATTCCAATAAAATCTTCTTCCGGGTAATTTATTGTAACCGCTCAATATGAGGATGGCCAATGTACATTTCAACTCTTCCTCGGTGAGTTTGGGATCAGGCCAGTTTCGAAAAGCTGCATATTTAGTTGACTCGTTGATAATGAAAGAGCATAAATCATCATCAAAAAAAAGTTCGAATAATTCCGCTGGATTCTTGTTTACATATTTAGAGTAATCTGGGATCGGAAAATCTGGACAGCAATTATCCTCAATATCTCCTTCAATCCATGAAAATGATCTATTTTTCTTTTGTTCCTTTTTTCCAGTTTTCCCCTTTCTCTTTTCTGTTTGTGGTGTTTCGGCAGTATTGTGAGCTTCAGTCATATCTTCATCATATTCATCAGGTTGAATCAGGCGATCAATCCTCTCATTGTTAGCTAAAACGAGTTCCGCTTGTGCCGCTAGTTGACGAGGCGGTAGATGATTCAGTTCACCTTCGTCATCTTCATCACCTGACTCCTCATCGGTAAGTACGTTACAATCGGGTGGTTCGACGTAGATAGATTCGGCATTGAGATCCTCTTCATAAGCTATTTTTAGGACATCCTCCAACGTAAAACCACGCCTGTAACAAACAAAAACAACATTAACGGTGTAAAAAACTAAACTACTACCATACTAATACTACCTACTGAAAAACTACCATCAAGTACATGTTTTCAAAGCAAAAGTAAATGTTTATGTGATATTTCGTAAAACACGATATAAATAGGTAGTGTAATGTCCTAGCGTTAACATATGGTAACACTTAAAAAAAACCTAACCTAACTCTCACATCTAAATGATAATTGTTATTCAATCGTTATAGTTATGTATGTTCATATGTTAGCAATACAACATGACAAGTACAGTAACACAAAATAAAAATAAATATATGTTTTAGTACTTACACGAAATTTGGTTCCATGTTTTCTCACACTTTACAAACGATCACTTTTCAAACCGGCCTAATTCTGAGTAACACTTGCGGTGATGAACAGCGAATGTGAGGGAGTTGTTTTAGACATTTTACATTCGAAAACTGGCGCCATCTATCACCTTTAACGCCAAATACGAAATATAGCCTACTTTACACGCGAGCGTGTAAGCGTTACCATATGGTAACTCTAGGCTAATATGGGTTAATAAAACTACTTATCCAATTTATCTCAAATTTTGCACAAACGTCAACTATTATGTTGGAATCAAGGGGTAAAAGTTTGGTACGAATCCAAGGTGGTGGAATAATAAAATATTTAAAAATTCAGCCTGAAAAACACAGCAATGCATTGATTTCAAATTATGTGCCATAACTAATTGTGGCCATCGTGAAAAAATTATCCTTCCAGTCTTTACATATCTTCACGTTTTAGCATCCCCAGATGCCAAAAAATATGTTTTGTCAATTCCGTCGGTCCGTCTGTCTGTCAGTTCGGGGCTTAGCTTAAAAACTATTTATCAAATTGACTTCAAATTTTGGTAAAAATTTAAGGGTCATATGGGGATAACCTGGTAATATTTTGGTAAAAATAGAATATGGTGGAACAATGTTAAAATAAATATTACTAAAAAACTAATCTATTTCAATTTTTGCCCAAAAATCAAGTGTTACATAAGAATAATACTACTTATAAAATTAATTTTAATTTTTGTTCAAAAATTAAGTGTGATATAGAGATAAACTGGTAAAGTTGATGAATGAATTTAATGAATAAATTGAATATAAGATGGCGAAACAAAATGGCAGCCAAATAATTTTTTTTAAATGAAAGTAAAGACATTTTGTTCAATTGACTTTAAATTTCGCAGAAAAAATAAATGTGAAAATGGGATCAACTGGTAGGAATTCAACATGACATAACGAAATGGAGACATGTGTCAATGTAAAAATTATTTATTTAATTTATGCCCAAAAGTCAAGTGTGGGATAGGTAGAAAGAAACTGGTAAATTATTGGTAGGAAGCGGCGTCCAATAGTAATGTTTGAAAAGTCAGTATATGTAACACATAGATACTGCTCCTACGTACTGAACAAAATTGGACCACACTTCACTATTCCTAACAAATGAAAAAAGATTATAACGAGGGAAGTTCCGGGTAAATGAAATTTACCGATTTTTTTAAATTTATTGAACAGCTTTTCTAAGTTATTAAATTTATTCCAGCTAACCGTTCCACCACATGTATTTTCAAATAGTAAGTTTGCGCAGATGATGCTTGATTAACTATGCGAAGATTTCTAATATTTACAAACGTTTTTAAAATATAGATTTCTGTTAATATATTTAGTATATGTGTAGAATATTTTATTGAAGGGTTTAATTATGTTAGGTAACTATGTAGATAAAATCTCTCTTCAGAGATTCTCTGTATCATGTAGGTGTATTAATATTTCATCTCCCCTCGCTCTCTACGTTCGACAGTCTGTTAGTTCTAGTTTGAGTCGCGTGCCGGAACATGTGCTCCATGAATAAGCATTTCCTGGTTTCATTCACCCCTTTACACCCCAAAGCTGGGGCGAGTCGAATAATTACACCCCGGGAACAATGCGAGAAACTGGATGTAATCCGTTTATAGCGCGGATAGTTGTTTAGGACCACATGCGGTTTTGAAAGCGTTAAATTTTCGGATTGTGTGTGGGCTCTAATTTTATTTGGACATAAGTACAATAAATTCTGTGGGGTTATTGCGATTCTAAAACTGTTAAATATATGGTTTGGTGCGAGTTTGAATGCAATATAGGGTGTATTGTCACCAATTTTAACAGTACATCATATGAAGTTGCACTTAATAGTCTGGGTGTTACTAGACTTAAGTATAATTATATACAGGGAGCCGTGGTTGCATTATTTTTTCCTACAAATATAAACAAAAAGGCTTTCAGTTACACTTCGGGTTTAGAAACTTAAAATATTTCGCATTTTCATCAATGCAAAAAAGTCAAAACAATAAAACTTGTGAAGAACCATCTACTTTTAGTTAGGTAGTTAAGCAAGGAATTAGTGGGAAAACATCTCTTAAAATAAAATATATGTCTTTGATTAATATTCCTGTACAAAGTACACCACTTTATTATCTCCCTTTTTTTGCTTTCCTCGTCAAAGATAAGTAACGTAATCCTAAAAAAAATCACACTCTCAGGTTTTTAAATATCTGCACGTTTTAGAGTTTTTAGATGCCAAATAAAGATGTTTTCTGAATTTTCTCTGTCTGTCGCTCTGTCTGTCGGCCTGTTTGTTGCGGTCTGTCGGTCTGTTTGTCTGTGTTTTTACTGCATAGCTAAAAAATACTTATCCAACTGAGTTCATATTTTGGTACGAATTCAAGATGGTAAAATAAAATAGCGGACTAATAAAGTATTAAAAAAATCAGCCTAAAACCTACTTATTAGATTTACAGAGATAAATAATAAAGTTTTAGTACGAATTTAACACTCGTAAGTCCGTCGTCACAAAAGGTCAAGCGGGGTGCAAATGCACCCGATACATTTTAGACCGTTTGAAGTTATATTTTGTGTGTTTATTTTTTATTGATGTAAAAACTCAAATTTTCTGCTTGAAATTTTATTTATTACTAGAATATATATGTACAGAATAAATAATACATTTTTTATTGTTTACATTTTTTACATATAATGTTTTTTGCTGAGTGGCCTGGACAAACAAACTGACTACATTTGATACATTTAACACGAGATTTTCGGTTCCTGCTTCTATCATATAAATGGCAACTTCCTTGACCTCGTTTTGAAACGTTTTGACAACCCCTTTCAGCTAATTCAGGAAATACTTTCTTCATTTATTCTTTTATAGAAGAATGCAAGCTGGTAGATTTCTCAAAGCGATTGTACACATGTTTCTTCATAATTTCTTTACCTAGTTCCAGTAAAAATTTTCTTCTCGCATCTAGACAGTTTTTCGTATATTCTGGATGCCACAACTTTCAGATTTTATAAGCACTTATTCCCGCTATGTCACGCATATGATAAAAAACAACTACTGGCCATCTATTACTTTTTCTTCGAGAAGTGTATTGACCAGCCAGTTTATCGACTACATCTACAGCTGCTTTTGTTTTATTATAATGTAAAATTATATCAGGCTTGAAAGCATCTTCTTCACCACTAACTTTATCGTCATAATGTTCACTGGACAACAGAAGAACTGCTCGATTTTTTTTTGGTACATATGAAACAAGTGTCTTTTCTAAACCCAAAAAAAGAAGAAAATACCAGTCTATCTTGTGAGGGAAGAAGTTCTTTTGGTATGAATGTTTTATTTTTTCGGAGTGTTCCACAAATCGTAAGCTTCTTTTCTCATAATTTGTCTGCCAGTTGCAGACTTGTAAAGAAGTTATCAACAGTTATTCCATAACCTGGGCCTAATTGAGATACCATATCCAAAACTACCCGTTCTCCTTGATTGGTTTCTCTTTGGTTGTTTTGTTTGCCTGCAACAAACGTTGAAGTTTAGATATCTAATAATAGGATCTATATGAGAAAGTACTTACCTAAAAATGTGCATGTTGAATGTATAAAAAGATGTGCAATCTGCCAAAGCCCAGACGTTGGTGCTCGCCCCCTAAATGGAACAAGCTGTTCATCTATGCAAGGGTGACTACCAGGGTTCATAGCTTTTATAAAATCATTAACCATTTTGTCAAATATTTCCCTAAATGGAGCGCCTTTATCTTGACCCTTCCTTTCTTCCCTTGTTTCAAAATTATCGAAACGCAAGAACCTCATCAAGAATTTAAATTTGTTCCGAGAGAAACAGGTACTATTGGTCGACAATAGGCTCGACCACTCTGCTACAGCATATCAATGGGTTTATTATTACTTTGTAGGGCCACAAATGTTAGAAGTAATCCAGGTAGAGCTTCAGTTTTTACTTGGTTGGCGGGAATAAATGTTTTCTTACTACATGAATTACTAGAATTCCATACATCATGAAAATGTTTAACTTTTTTATTTGTTTCTAAAACAATGACATTTAGAATATCCGGTGAAAAAAAATAAAATAAATGCGTCTCTAGTTTCAGTGACCCCAGAAGTATATTTTGTGAGACCTGAAGCTTTCGTAATTATATTTCCAGCAGAAGTTCCCCTTATTGTATTTATAGGAACTCTAGACCATACCAAACTGTCCTAAGATGTGTAATGGGAAAACTCACATAACTGAACCCCTTCTTGTGTGTTTTGGGCCTGCTTTTCTGGTTATTCAGGACCTACAATTTCATCATCAAATTCTTGAGCCTCGGAGATGTGTTCATCGTACTCCTCATCACTTGCTTCAGTCTAATAACGTCTCATATTCTGGATCATCATTTTCCATCAAATAAAGCAATTCGTCGTCTGTTAGTTTATTGTTATCTCTAAATTGTGGCTTATGATCCATTTTACACGAAAAAATAAATACAACTTACTGCACTCATAAACAAAATCAGTCTGAACGGTAAACAGTGCACCGAGGTTTATTTCATATTATGTCTACGTGACTTACAGTCGACCAAGCAACACGCGGCATACAATAGTCCACGAAGGCGACTCAGAGATATATGGTCAACTGCAAAAGACGCACATGCGTACAGTCACACGTTAGTGTACGTGATCTATACGAGGGCTTCTCAAAATATATCGCAAATATAATAACTTCAAATGGCCAGGCGGGGTGCAAATGCACCCCGGCCACGTTTTTTTGCTATAATTTTGGAAAAAAGAACTAAAATTGAAAAAGAGTAACATTTGCTGTTTAAGGCTATATTTGCCCACAGCTACTAAGAAGGGAGTGTTGATTACTTGGTTGTTTTGAATAATACAAACGAAAATTGAAATATGCTTGGCCTTACGAGTGTTAAGTTGGCAGAACAAAATGTTTAAAAAATACTTTTATCAATTGACTTTAAATTTTGCATAAAATTTAAATGTGATATAGGGATAAAAAATACGAATTCGCTATTACAGAACAAGACGGCGCGCGGAGGTCTTAAAAAATAGTATGAAAACTACTTATTCGGTAAACTGAATAAAAATATTTGAAAAGATAGTATATATGTGTTACTAAACGACTTCATTATTTCTAGTAATTTGAAAGATTCAAAACAAGGGAAGTTCCGGATAAAAAAAATACCGATTTTTTTTACTATACAACCCTTAACTCCTGAAGTTGAGTCAAGTGGACTCATCGTCATGAACGCCTTACTGTTGCTCCCATTATACATTTTATTAACGCCTGCCGTGATGAGTACCTTTCCTCATATTTAGTTCTCAATAGCATATTGAAGTGGTTATATCGTGCAATTTATTTTTCTCGAATTATACGCTTCTAGGAGTCCGGCAGACTCCGTATCAGTTTTACGCTAGTACAGGAGATTTTCAATTTTAAACAAGTTTAGGGCTTGACAATTCGGAAGATATTTATGCCGGCAAAGACAGTGACGGTTAGGGATTGACAGATGAAGAAAAAAAGCTAAGTAAACCTTCCCAAACAGTTGTCAGGCTTACAAAACCTTTGTATAATTCAAACAGAAATATAACTGCGAAGAATTGGATTTCGTCGCAGGAACTTGCTTAAAAAAATAAAAAAGAGATCCCTCCCGAGTTTTTATCTAGAACAGATCGCAAAGTAGGTGACACGCTATACGAAAAATATGACCATTGTTTCACACACACCTAAAAAAAATAAAGCTGTTATTCTTTTATGAACCATGCAATATGCTAAAGCAACTATCGAGACAACAGGAAAGCACAAAATAATCGTATTTTAGAACCCTACAAAAGGAGGTGAGCATGCTATGGACAAAAAGTGTGAAAAATATACATGTGGTCGTCGCACTAGGAGGTGGCCGATGCAATTTTTTACAAACTTGTAGATATTTGCAGTGTAAACTCATTTATAATGTACTCTTCTTTCCCTGAAAACGACATGAAACGTTTCGATTTTATAAAAACATTAGCGGGTCAGTTGATCGAAAATCATTTGCGAAACAGATTAGAGAAACCGCAGATAAACAGCAAATTGAAATGCGTAATTCGTCGTATTTTGCACATGCCGGAAGAGCCACAGCAAATTAGAAAAAAACGTCTGCAAATCCGAAAAATTGCTATATATGCCCTTTAGTGATGCCTACGAGACGAGACAAGATGATCTTGGCCTAAGAAAAGTGGAATGTCTCGTCTCGCAATAAGTCTCGTCCCGCCTTGTGTCTCGCGCGAGAATGTCGCAAAAGTCTCGCAAAATTTTTATCTTTCCTGTCTAAATGAAAAACACAAACAAAATCGGTCCTAATTGTTAGTTTCATGATCAAAAATGATAAAATACTTTTATCCATAACTTTATCCGGTTAGTAAGTATTACAGTAAAACGTGTCCATATAACCATTTAAATAATAAAAGTAACAATATTTTTCAAGTAAGTTAAATATCCAGATATGTTTATTATGGTCACATACATATCGTTAAAATACCTAAAAGAAATATTTTCAAATTAGCAATTGCAAATATACCTAAAGTAGCAATAGTTATTTAACAATATTGAATCTGCACCTATGACTATAAGTTTTGCTGTACCTATACTCTACAGTAATTTTAAATATATTTTTTTGTTATTTTAACTGATTTTTATTTCAGTGTAGTTCCATAACAAACAAAGGGTATTATTTGCTGGAAAACTATAAACTTGACAACATCGCCAGTAGCTACTAGTACCGTATTTGCAACAATCTTATACATCATACCACCAATTTTTGAATCATCCGGAAAATTGGCTCTGGAGATAATTGCCCATACCGTAATCAGGACACTGAAATAAGCCAATTTATTATCTTCAAAATGCCTTAAAATAATTTAGCGAAATCTCTTAAACTATTTGCTGTGTTAAATTTGCCCAATAAAAACAAACAATTGAGGACCATCCATAAATTTTGTCACACAAATTTCACAGTCTTGTCCTTGTCATAAGTAGTCACACTCATATGATCCCATCCCTGTCTTGTGTCACACATTTTGCAATTTTAAATTTGGGATGTTTAATTTAATTAAAACAGTACTTCCAATAATATTTTTAATGTTTTTAAATGCAATACAATTTGTTTATTCTCGAATAATAGGTATAATATCACCGCTACTCCAAATAAAAAAAAATTATTGACGTTACGCTAACTTCATAGCAAGGATACTATGCTCCATGTCTGGAATTGCTACACTGCAGGGCATGCCCTGGACATGGATCATAGTATCCTTGTTATCACGTTAATGTAATATAGAATAAAAACATATTGACTTTATTGCTCGCAACAAAAATCAGGAGTCAACCGTGGAATTCATTGCCGGCCGTGGTATTAGCAAGAGGAACAGTGGCGTTTGTGATTCCATTTTGTAAAAAATGATATTCTTACATTCCTATTCAAGTAAAGATATTGCTTTTGGATGATTTTAATTTGTCGGATTTTTTGAACACAGTTGGAACTAATCCTAGTGAAAAAACTTTATGCTTATCTAATTTCGTAAGTTTCCTAAACCTAAATCAACACAATTCAATTCCAAATTTTAGCGACAAATTCGTGGATCTAGTTTTTGCTACTGAGGTTCTTGATTGCACTGTTGGCAGGGCAGGAGACTTACTGTTGCCTGAAGACTATCATCATCCGGCTTTGGAAGTGCAAATAAAGGTGAAATCTTCTTGTAAGTTTAATAAAGAGAAAATTGACCACACTTATTATAACTTTAGGCGAGCGGATTTTCTTGGACTTTATAATGATCTAGCAAACGTTGACTGGCTCATTTTGGATTCAATCACTGATGTAATTGCAGCATGTAGGGAATTTTATTATATTCTTTATGATTGTTTGAATAGATTTGTCCCTAAGACTAAAAGACGCAGGAGAACTTATCCACCTTGGTTCTGTTCCGGTATAGTGCGATTACTAAAACAAAAGTTTTTAACTTGGAAGCGCTCTAAGCGAATAAGGGATCATGAAGATTTGTTAAAATTTAGGTGTTTAAGAACAAAAATAAAAACTGATATTTCAACATCGTATACTAATTATTGTATAAATGGCGAAAACCAAATTGCATCCAGTCCACATCAATTTTGGAATTTTATTAATGACAAAAGAAATAACGCAGTACTTCTGGAAACGATGTATTTGGGCGAGGATGGTTATACAAATCCTAAATATATTGCTAATGCCTTTGCAAATTTTTTTCAGACGTCCCATACTGAACCAAGTAATAATGTACCGTTTAACGAAAAAAATTATATTTGTCTGGAAAATATTAATCTGAATCAGGTGGATGAGGATTTTGTCCTGCGCTGTTTGAGGAAAATGAAGCCTAAGGGAATGGTTGGACCTAATGGATTTCCTTTCTTTTTGCTTCGCGATTGTGCTGTTGTTTTTGCGTCCCCGCTTACTAAAAAATTTAATTTATGTTTAAAAACGTGTCAGTTTCCGCATAGTTGGAAGGAATCTAAAATTATACCAGTTTTTAAAAAGGGATCTAAGAACCAAATCGATAATTACCGACCCGTGTCTATAATTTGTAATTTTTCGAAGTGTCTGGAAATATTGCTCCATGAGACTTTCTCATTTTATTTAAAAAATAAAATCTCAAATTTTCAACACGGTTTTGTAAATGGCAAATCAACTAGCACTAATCTTTTTGTTATTACACAGTTTATTGCCAAAGCCTTTGACGATAAGTGTTAAGTTGATGTTATATATACAGATTTTTCGAAGGCTTTTGAAGGACTTGATCACAGCATTCTATTGTCGCATTTGCACAATTTCGGTTTTTCACAAAACTTACTAACTTTTTTAAAATCATATCTAACTGACAGGCAACAAATAGTGGAATGCAGTGGTCTAGTCTCTTACTCACTAAAGCCTGAAATTATCTACCATTATACAATATATCAAAGTACGCTGAGTCGTGAAACTAATTTTCGTGACCTTGGTGTTTTATTCGATAATAGATTATCATTTGTACCGCATATATCTGATCTTATTCAAACTTGTTTCAAGACTTTAGGGTTTGTTATAAGAAACCGTCGAGAGTTTGTTAATACAGGGACAATGAAACTCTTGTTTTTCGCATTTGTTAGGTTAGTTGGAATATGCATCTCTCATATGGTCACCATTTTATCGAACGTATATAGACAATATCGAGAAAATTCAAAGACGCTCTCTTAAATACCTTTCCTTTAAGATTGATGGGGTTTACCCAGATATTGGCTTTTCACACGATCAGCTTTTGGAAAGACATTCTTTTTTTCTCTGGCAGACCGACGCACACTTTCTGAATTAAAATTTTTATATAATATTATCCATAATAAATTAGATTGTCTCGATATTTTAAGTCAGATCAACATATTAGTTCCGCGTACCTCCGCTCGACTATCGATGCCCACTCCACGTACTAATATTTGCAAATATTCCCCGCTTCACAGACTATTGAATACCTGCAATCAACATCACGACAAGTTCGATATCTTTAACTGTAAACTGTCGGATTTAAAAATATACTAGATATATACAGATATTTAAATGCCGTTAGAATACTTTTACTGAAAGCTTTTCTTTGTATGAGACTTTGTTTTTTTTGTAATATTTGTGTATGTACCCATTCATTAATTGGCGTATGCTGTCGAATGGTCTAGATAAAAAAATAAATAAATAAACTAAATTAATCATACCGTGTCCACGGATTTGCAACTCGGAATTCTATATTCCTAATTTCACAACATCTGTTTGATTATTAATGTGGTTTCATGTAACGTATCCTCCCAAAATTTTGCAGCTCTTCAATGGGGTTCATAGATGCCAAAAAAAAAACATATTTCCTCAATTCTACCCGTCTCTTGATCTGTATCTCGGTCTGTCTGTCTGTCTGTCTGTTCGTGGCAGAGCCAAAAAAAGTACTTACCAGATTGACTCGAAATATTTGTTAAAGAATATAGGTTGTAATTAACCGGCTAAATTTTGGTACGAAATCAAAATAGCGGCTTAATAAAATAATTAAAAAATCAGCCCGAAAAAACTATTTATTAGATTTTAAATTTTTGTG
Organism: Kuschelorhynchus macadamiae; assembly: GCA_030620095.1. Taxonomy (NCBI): domain Eukaryota; kingdom Metazoa; phylum Arthropoda; class Insecta; order Coleoptera; family Curculionidae; genus Kuschelorhynchus; species Kuschelorhynchus macadamiae. The sequence continues at coordinate 553,458 of JAUTXW010005163.1, forward strand.
CAAGCATTAAGTGTAAAATAAAAATAATCTGCTAAAATTGTAGTATAAATTCAAGATGGCGATATAAAATGGCGGCCAAATCAATTTTTTGTAATTGTAAAAAATTAATCTGGCTTTACAGATATTCACTTTTAGCGTGCCTAGATGCCAAAAAACATGTTTTCTCAATTCCGTCGGTTTGCTGGCGGTCTGTTCGACTGTCTAACAGTTCGCGGCATAGCTATAATACCACTTACCCGATTGACTTCAGGTTTTGGTCAGCCACTAAGGGTCATATGATAAAGATGATCTGGTAACATTTTGGTAAGCATTTAATATGGCGAAACAAAACTGCAGTCTGATGAAAAGTAAAAAAAAAATTTAATTAAGAAACTAATTAACTAGTTTATCTCAAATTTTCCATAAACATGAACCCTCGTATTCACTAAAAAGGTTTAAGAATAAAATCAGGTCTACTTGCCATGGTACTTAAAACTCTTAGATCGCCAGTTATGTTTCTGTCAATCTCATTTTGTAATTCTGACATTTAGAAAAATTATTGGTTCAATTGTTAAAAATGTCATCTTAAACCTATAAGTGTCAAGTTAGACCTGGTCTAAGTTTAAACATCTTTAGTGAATACGGGTGTAAGTGTTACATAGGAATGAAATTTTGTTACAATACCAAAATGACGGTCTAATATATTATTTAAAAAAATTGTCTAAAAGCTTTAATAGATTCATTTCAAATTTTGTATAAGCTTTAAGTGTGATATAGAAACTGGTAAAATTGTGGTACGAATCCAATATGGCTGAAAAACGATGTTCAATAAAAATGTTTAAAAAATCTATGTAAGAAATCTTCTTATTCAATTGACTGGTAAGTTAAAAGAGTTCATAAGTTTGGTTGTCCGTCTCTCGATTTTATTTGTCGTGTCTGCTGATGATTTCTCTCTAGGGGCTCTCGTACAAAAATAGTTCTATTTTCTCCACGTAATTCGTTTTGTTAATGACGACATTAGCATTTCCCTTGTTCACTGGTAGTACCAAAATATCTTTATTGCTAATGTAAAGTTTTGATCGCCTTTTTTTCAGCGGCTGATAGATTCGACTTGCTGTGGCGCCTTAGAATTTTTGATGATCTTCGCTGCTTTATACCTTATTACGTCAGCTTCTGCTTGTAGCTTGAATGGTTGACACTATGTCTTCTGCGGGTATGTTCCCTGGTGTAATGGCGAAGTTTTAGTCCTTAAACGGGACCGATTGTACTGCTTCAAAGTCATTACTAGGTAAGACAGGTTTATTACGGTGTTTAGTGGCGGTTTCACTTACTAATGGTAACTGCTTGACGTATTCTTTCTGTTTGCTCATTGGTAATTTCATCCAGAGTTTTAAACATTTAATGTTTTAGTATAAAAGCTAATTTTAAATAAATATCTAAAACGAGAGTTTATATTCATTTAAAATTAGCTTGGGACATGAACAATGTATTCTTGCGCCGGTCTCAGAATTCTGTAAACAAAAAATTAGAGAGTTTATTGAAATTTATAAGCATCCTAATAATTTGACTAAAGATACGGGCTCCAGTCTACATCATAAATAAAAACCGATCAATATACCGTGTCACGATTTGGTGAACACAGGTTTAAATAGCCGGCCTGAATCTCTCCAAGCTCATTCAGTTTTCCGAACTCGCAAAGTAAATATCCATGAAGATGCCTTAAGCAACCGACGGCGGAACGTCAGAAAGTGATTCTATATTTACCCGATCTTACTCCGAGAACCATGATTTCTTAATTAACCAGAGCCTTGAAGAGTTTCTTTTTATGAGGGTTTAAAGGTTTAGTTTTCTTTTCACTATCTATAGATATAAGTATATTTCAATGAAAACGAAATAGTTTGCCTGACCAAAATTAGGTTTAAATTTAACCATGACTAAAAGCTATCTGCATTTAACAAAATAGAGGAAATACTTTTTTCCCCGACGATTTTCCTTCATAATTTAGTAGCTGATGCAAGACGGTCGATTGAAAAACATCAAAACACAACTCGATCCGCTCAAAAATTCAGTTGAAGTTCCATCAACGCTGTTATATTTTAAGGGAGAAACCCAGCAGTAAATAAAGTGTTTCATGATTTATTTATTTAAAATAGGGAGTTTCGAATGATAAAGTGTTGTTGCTTCACCCGCTTGTTTTCTAAAATCAAGCCAGGTGAAACAGGGGCGCAAATAAGAATGTTCAGAGTGCTTCAAAGGGACCCGAATTTCCAAAAACTATTTATTCTGTTTATTATTACAGTGTTGTCAGTTCTCAGAGTTAAGAACTTTTCACTTTTAATGTAAGTACACAATTTTATCAATATTTAAACAATATTTGTTTAAATAAGTATATACGTCCGTTTGGCTTTATAATTCTCCACTTTTAGAAAGTAAATCGTAAAATCCAAAATCTCGGAATTTTAGAAAAATAAGCTGTAATAGTGGTGAAAACTTTCAAAATTTGTCAATACCAAATAAATTATTGCTTTTTGTTACAAAGATCCAGTCAGATGACTTTCTCAAAGAAAATGTCAAACAGGTTATTTTCGTAATGTGTATTTAGTATCTTGGGTTCAAATTATTTTGAGTGACCAGAGTAAACGAACGGATTTTTATATTTCACCTAATACATCGTAAATTTCAACAATCAATACTTTAGTGGCTATTACAGTAACATTTAGTCGGTGTCTTAACGTTTTGCTTTTAATCGGGTTTTTAATCTATTATTTTGTTAATAGTTCGTGTTTGAGTTTTTTTTCAGTTGTGTATTTGAAGTGGCTAATATCTTTATTTATTATAAGTCTAATATTACAGAAAAAGCCTAAAAATAAAATAGCATTTGAAAAAATTAAAATGAACCTTTTAAATGACAAGTATTTATGTAAAAGCCCCAAATAAAAATAATATGGGATCGATTCAGGCCTATATATTTACTTGGCTAAAAAAAAGAGATGGGGCACGTTGCAAAATACGCCCCACATTATTTTATTTTTCAATCGACTGTTGAAACTTGTATTTTATAAAATGAAACAGAAACGCTGGATTATTTGGGCGGATTTGTATGCGTAAAAACAGACAAAATAGGCGCACATATATGCAAGAATTTTGTGAATGTATGCACTAGATAAGCAGTATATATGCACAAAATGTGATATACGAATATACCGGTGATCCCATTAAAAAAGTATGTAATTCCGATATTCCGAAAAGTATGTAATTCCGATAAACAGAATTACAAAACTTCTATAAAAACGTTAAACACTCGTCTTTTCCACCTTTTCAGACCTTGCTAAAAAACATCAGGAAAATATGTGTTAATATATAGAGACCTATTGATTTAAAAAAAAAACACCTTGTAATGTTAATTCCAGACGCCTTTTTATTAACAATTCTACTTTGTTAGACATTTTATATTGCATAACTCGATAATACCCTTCTCAGGGTAAATAGTTTACATCTAAGTGAACGGCCAAACATGATTGATATAAAGATACCATATTTTATATAGCAAACGAGGTTATTACGAGCAGGGAAAAGTCAGGCTTCAGAATTATGTCTAGCTAATGTAATAGAATGATTGGGATATGTTCTAACAGGGATTTTACTGAACTCCCTTATAATTCCACTGAGAAATTAAATTAATATTTTAGATGCCTATCTAATAAATGACAGGCAAATATTACATTTGTTCCAAAATATGGAAAAATTTTTAAAATATATAAAAATTGCATACATATGCATTTATATGCACTTTGCATATAATCTAGCTTTAGTTATAATAAACAACAAAGCAAGTTTGTATTATAATTTTATTTTGACGTATAAATAAAGCGGCATACTTTCAAACGAAAATATAATACTTAAATTTGAAGTGAAACCGCAACCTTTTTACACGTCTGCTTAAAATGAGAAGTCGGGAAAGTTTATTTGCACATAACCCCACTCTTAGAATGTTACGCCTCTGATGTAAAAAGCTAGAGATTAACCAATTTAAATAATGACCATGGAATTAGCATGCACGAATATTTGAAACACACAGCTAGATAAAGTACTTATTGATACACTTTCACAAAATTAATTTAACTGATTGGCGATACAAAGAGCTTAGTTCTAGCTACTTTCTTAATAAGACCCGAGGGCGTACTGTCGGTAATATCCTAGACTCTGGATTTCTTCAACCTACAAACTGGTGGTTTGTTTAAAAGAAATAGCTACAAAATATGTATTTTCCGAGCAAAGGCTAAATTACCAGCGCGCTAAGCACAAGATCTGTATCTATTATTTTGAATTTATTTTAGGTTATTTAGATGCTCCAGCAATTTTTATTACATTTTTACTGTTGCAAAAATTAGAATTTTCTACATGCCCGGGATTTACGTACATTCAATCTCGTATTTTTTTAAATCGGATAACCAACGTTATTATAAACCTATTTATCTAGAAGAAACATTAATATATTTCAAACAGTCTATAAGATTTTACTCGTAAACGAATATTCACAGGAGAAAATTTGATATTTTTTTGTTAAGTTTACTATGCATGCCCGTAAATAATTTTTCTTTAAATTAATATCGAAATAAGATCAACATTTAATGATGAACTTGAAAATTGCATCAATTCCTTTAAAAATATTGTTTTTTTCATTATCGTGTGCTCGGTTTTGGCAAAATTATTGTGACTATCGATGACAAGGATGGAAACTTTAAATTTTTAGTAACTAGCAAATTTCTAGTACTAGCAAACCATCGATCTTACAACTTGATTTACGAAAAAGTCATTGCATTTTCGAAAAAAAAACTGGTGGAAATAAAATAAATATTTTTGAGATATATATGGATTATTTCTAATATTTTAGTTGAAGGGAAATCTTATTATCAAATATTTTCACAATCTTTTAGAATTTTCTACAAGAGCTGCAACTTATATTGTCTATTAACCGTCTTGTGATTTTATCAATAAAATGAGAATCATATAACAACTAGTTATGAAAGAAATATTATATAAAATAGTAGTACCTGCTTCTTAATTTAAAAAAAAGACAATATAATGAATGGAAAATAAAACCCGCTAAAAAAATAGCCCTCTAGTTTGGATCCATCGGGAGATTTCCGCGGAGCTGAACGGTCGAAATTACCATACCGCCACGGACAGTCTCCAACCTGCTGATTAAACTTATTTATGAATTGGTTTAACGCGATTAACTGATAATCCTCTTTGTCTTTTTAAAGCATACATTTTGCATTATATTTCCGAATAAGTAGACCTAAATCACGCTACTGTCAAATACTTGTTACTTATGCACTAATATTACGATTAAATATCGTCATAAGTGACTGATCTAGTAAGACTGAAGTAGAATGCGAAAGGCCTATAGAGATTATTATTAGACTTTGGTTAATTTTTTTTTTATGAAAACGTGGATTATAATAAATATAAATTTGAATAATTTTATCTCATTTAATTTATTTCTAGTTACAAAATATCCTGGTGTTCCGAGTATTTGTTTATAATGTTTATAAAAAATTATGAAATTAGTACTATTAAAAATAAATTCAAAGATTTCTAAAACTACATTTTGTGCAATAGATATTTTGAGTTAAATTCCATTTTTTATAATACTATATTTACTAAATTTAAAGGCATTTTACTAAATATTGAACATCTAAAATCCACACAATCAAGAGTCTTGCAAAACATATATTATCTATCGAATTATTTACTTAAAATATCACAAAAAAGTTATTAATTTTATTGTTAGGCTTTTGGTACTTTCTTCGATAGTTATCATGTGTAAATTTTTAACTTTGCCAACGAAATCATTATAATTATTTTCAATGTGATAGTGATATTACTAATTAATTGTTTGTAAGTATTCTTTATTATATATAATGTTGTTTAAAAATTTTATTATTAATACATAATTATGTTTTTGTTCCATCTAGGTAATAAATTTCTCTTTGTCCTGATGGCCTTTATATTTGGAGGTAGACCAAATTTTTGAATCCTAAGAGTAAAATGTTTTAAATTTCTGAAGGAATTCCTATGTTAAATAATTTTTTTAGTCCAGTAATTCTAGTAAAAAAAATCCTTTTCTTTATTGAGCTTAATTTTTGATGAACTCAAAAATGAGGAAAAGGGAGATTTTTCTACTAGAATGCCGAAGACACAACCTTATTCCAAATCACATTGATAATAATTTTAACAATAATATTGATTGTTTTCGAAAAGGAGATGGGCAAAACATTTAGGAGGTAATTATTTTTAAAAATAATTCTACTAACAAAATTCGTAATTTAGCAATTAAATTTACACATAATTCAATTAATAATTTAGAACAACCACGCAAAATTTATCTTAAATTACACATACCTTAATACTTAATGATATATGGGAGTAGTAGAAACATAGACAAAATTTCCCTTATAACAGACTATTCAATAAAACCAAAAGATTAAATTATTCTTAGCTGGTATTGAAGAAAATTTATTATATGGATTTAGTGGAAATAAAAAAAATTATTTGGATCTAAATTAAGGAACAAATTTCCCTCAAATATAAAAGACATCTCGGTTCCAAAATTCTTAGCTGGTATTGAAAATTTCCTATATGGATTTAATGTAAATAAAAAATAATTATTTAGAGCTAAATTAACAAAACTAAAAACCAATTTTATTTAAAAATCAAATTTTTTTAATAATTACTTTGATCAACTTTAAGACAAACAATTTTTTTAAAGTTTATAATAATTTATTAATAACAAAATCAGATAAAGCAATATTACAGTTATTATAAATAAATATAAGTATGTTGAACTCTTAAATAACAATATATGTCATGAAGAATCTTACAAAAAAAGAAAGTAATATCACTACCACCATTAAAAAGAATTCTAATGATTTCATTAACAAATATGATAACTATCAAAGAAAGTTCTAATTTAGAAATGTATAATTCAATATGTCCAAAATTTTAAAGTCTTCCTAAATGTCATAAACCTAATTTATCTCTTAGACCCATTATTTCCTCAATACATTTGCCTGACAGTAAAATTACTTTTTTGACATTTTAAACAAATCATATAATAGTGGCTGAGTATTTAGTATTTTACGAAAGATTCTTTTGATTTTGTGCGCTTTGTTAATAATAACAATTCCTGAAAATTATATTCTTATAAGCTTAAAAGTTATTTCGCTATTTAATAAAATACCGTTAAATTAAGGGGAAACTGCACGCTGAACTTGACAAGGTCTAGTCAAGTTCTAAGTAAGATGGAAAGGTACCTGCGTGTTAGAAAAAACTTCTTACACGTCCGATCTTAAAAAATTTTGCTATGTATAGGCAATTTAAATTACATGTCGGTTAAAAACGGGTTCACGCGCTGCAGAATTACACAAGCATGAGTACGGTTTAACGTTTCAAATTTTGCAGTTATGTACAAAAGAGATCAATGCATGTCATAAAATGGTCGAAAATTACCAAACCTACTTCTATTTTTATCATTCTAGATTTGATTTTTTCATATAAAAAACGAATGTAGTGCCCAGCTATACATATTTTCTTATTAAAATCACATTGAACCTAATAAATATCTCTAACAGTTTTACCATAACATTGCAGCAGCGGAAGGCTTGCAAATGATCCGTAATACAGCGTGTAGTTCCTTTTTAATTAAAAAATGTTGAATTTAATTTAAAATATCTGTAATATTGCCCAAAATGTATTTTTAGGAATCGTTGAATTTATTTTTATTGCTAACAATTTTTCATTTGAAAATAAATATTATAAATACTCGGAACACAAATAGCATATACTAGCTTTCCAATTATTACCCGGAATATAATAGACGATTTATTTGAGCACCGTTCCACTGCATACCTTTCAGTTATAACGTTCTCTTAAAAAAAATGATTGCATTTTTTGTTGTATCCAATATAAGAAATCCGATTGAATAATAAAAATTGAAAATAATAAATGAATTACAGATTGGTATATCAAGCTTCCAGTTCCGGTAGATATATTAATTATAAGTTATATCGTAGTAAAAAAATGAAAATTAACTTTAGAAAATAAAATTGAAACATTAGTTTACCCAACTTTAAAATAATAATGTCCTAAGCGGCTATAATTATGAAAAAAATCATATAAATCTTATAATGACTTTATTTTTTGGTTGAATTCCCCATATTCTCTTGACTCATAAGGTAAATATAATTATATAATTTATTGGAGTTCCCCCAACTTGTTGCAATTACTGAGCACTGCCTGAATCTAAACGAACCCTTTTATATTGAGAGGTATACCACAATAGCTAGATATGACAGAAAAAAACTCAGCTCATGGGGAACACTGATTCTATTCCTAAATGGAGATTTCATGTCGGTATCTAAATATGATCATTTGCTAGCGGATGGCTCTTTTGAATTCTCTATGGTATATAATCAAAACTTTGATCTTTATGTAATTTGTATTTATAGATCACCAAACTCTGATGTACAATCATTTTTAAATAGCCTGGTAAGTTTGCTAGACAGTCTACCGATTAAAGGTAAAAAAATTCCATGCGGGGAGTTTAATATTGACTATACTACTATTTGTGCCATCCCAAAATATCTAATTTCTATATTCGACTCTTTCGGTCTTTCAATGCATGTATCCTCGCCAACTAGAATTTCAAAAAACTTCTTCTATCATCGATTACATGGCGTCTGATTTTTCTCCATCAAAGGTGCATTCACAGGTCTATAACTCCTATAGGTCTTTCCGATCACGAGGCGGTAATTTCCAGGTTTAGTTTACCTATTAGGCCCTTACCAAGATCTCGCCATCGAGAACCAGAATTTTCTCGGCCGCAAATTTCTAAGTATTTCATAATATTTGCTTTAACACCGGAATTTTGAATCTGATAATGTCAACACAAACTTCAGAACTTTTTTAAATAAAACTTTAAGTGCTTTTAACAAGGCCTTCCCGCTTAAGAATATCAAACCTTAGCGGCATAAACCGTGGACCAAGAAAGGAATACGAATTTCTGCTAAAAATATGCGCTCGCTCTCATATATAAAAAATCACCGACTCCTTTCTTATTCTCGACTATATCTCTAACTATAGGAGGATCTACACTACTCTTATTAAGTCAGCAAAAAAATTACACTACCAAAAATGTCTAACAAACTCAAATAACGTTTCAAAAGAAACCTGGTCCATCATCAATAACCTCAGAAACAAATCAAACCCTGTGACTCAGATCTTGCCAGGGGCTAATGATCTAAATGATTATTTTATTAATGTAAGCAAAAATGTTACCTCTAGTATCTCGCCAAGTTTGGACCCTCTTCGTTTCTCCCTCCTTCAAAAAATTTAGCTGATAGCTTTTTCTTAAGTCCCGTTAGCAACACTGAACTATTGAAGGTAATAAATAATATCAAAAGTAAATCTTCGTGTAGCACTGATGGCCCATCAATTAGAATATTCCTGAACTTGCCACTCCCAGTCATAGAGGCCCTTACAACATTAATAAATGAGTCCTTTATAAAAGGTGTATTCCCTGATTGCCTTAAAACAGCTATAATTATTCCACTTCATAAAGGCAGCGAAAAAACTAACTCTTGCAATTATCGCCCAATTGCACTACTACCAGTGCTATCAAAAATCATCGAAAGGCTACTGAAGAATCGTCTTGTGCCATTTCTCCTGAAACATCAGATAATATCCCCGGAGCAGTTCGGATTTCTACCCAAGTGCACCAGCGACGCCATGTTCACGTTGCTTAGAGGCGTCTACTTATCTCTCAATAACAACCACCCAACTGCCTCAGTTTTTTGTGACTATGCGAAAGCCTTTGATTGTGTTAGTCATGAAATTCTGATAAACAAACTAAATTTTTATGGAATTCGTGGTACTTCTTTAAATTGGTTCAAATCTTATCTTGGGAAAAGGCAACAAATTGTAAGGGCTAATGGTTCCGATTCTGATTGTAAGTTGATTACAAGTGGAGTCCCTGAAGGTTCAGTCTTGGGACCTATTCTTTTTTTGTTATACATTAATGATATCATGAACCTTAAAATTAAAGGAAAAATTTCCCTTTTTGCTGACGACACAAGCATAACTTGGAGTGATTTTGATACAACGTCTTTACACTCTAGTATCTCCAAAGACTTGGTTATAATTAAGGCTTGGTCCGATTCCAATATGCTTTGTTTTAATGTCGATAAAACGGTGGCGTTATCTTATAAGGGAACTTTACAACCACTTCAGGTACATAACAGCAATATTGAATACGTAGAGTCGGTTAAATTTCTGGGTTTAAATATAACTAACAACCTAAAATGGTCTAATCATATTGACACCTTAACTAAAAAACTTTCTACCGCCCGCTTCGCCATTTGATCAGTTTCAAAAGAACTAGACGTTCCTTCTGCCAGACTTACTTATTTCTCTTTATTTGAATCCCACCTCCGCTATGGCCTTCCCTTTTGGGGCTGCTGTACCACCGAGCAATTTCGTAGTATTTTTATGCTTCAAAAGAGAGCCATTCGTTATTTGTTTGGTCTAAATAATAGAGCTTACTGCCAATACTATATCAAAAAACATGAAATATTAACACTTCCTGCATTATTTATTTTGAAAACGGTATGTTTGCTGAGAAAACATATAAACACCCTCCCAGAAAGGTCACAACATGTATACCCTACCAAAAACTCTAGGCATTATATATATCTTCCCATTCCTTCCTCAGAATTAATAAAAAAATCAATTATTTACAACGCCATAAAACTTTACAACAATCTGCCAGTACAATTAAAATCTATCCCTATGCTTGCACAATTTCGAAAAAACACCAAAGCATACCTCATTGAGAGACCATTTTACAGCGTTAATGATTTTTACAGCGAGTAAGTCTCTTGAAATTGTCATTAAATTCGCCTGTTTACTTAAATCTTTTGTGAGTCATGTCCTAACTCGAAGCATAGAATTTTGAAAATCATCATATAGAGAAAAGAACTGTCGAACATTCACTTAAAACTTAATTATTTTTGTTAGGTATTGGATTAAAAACAAAATTTAATTTTTTTTTTGTATACTACATTCTACACTAGTTCATTATACCTTCTGTTTAACATAACAATTATTTGTATAACTATAATAACATAGAGTTTAAGGTCGCATAGTTGCAATTTTGATTTCAATGTCATCGAAATTATTCACCCCGTGCATGTGTGTTTGTTTACTTCTATAAGGTTATTAGGATTCATTAACTGTTTTGCGGCAATGTTGTGTTATATTCTAACGTGTGTTTTACGATTTGGTAAATTGATAATTTACATTTTTAAAAAGCATTGACCTAACGAAATTCTTTTCGATTAATGTTTTGATATGTCTTATTTTAGGTATATTTTGCTTTGTCCATAAAATTGTAAAATTTTTCTGCGGCAATAAAGCATACTTTTGTTGTTTGTTGTTGTTGTTGTTTATTGAAACAGAGAATATAAAAATCGCACAAGCCAATGTTAAAACCATTGGAACTTCGTACAGAAAATTTAAAAAATCAATATTACGATTTAAACCAGTACCATTGCGTTTATTCTATTCTTTGCTCTCACTATGATAAAAAATACATTGGTCAAACAATGCAAAGATTAAGAATTGCATTACAGAAAAGTGAATAAAGACTTACTAAACGGTCTTGTGCTTTTTCAGTACATATTATAGTTACAAGACATACATTAAACAAAAATTTAATACACTGAACATAACACTATCACAAGGCTTTTCTTGGAAATGACCGAAATGCATAAAGAAAAGTTTACAGTGGATGGTATAAAATATTTAAGTTCCATTTATTATTATGTTATAAGTTTAGACGAATAACTGCTTAAAAATCATAAATATTTCTTATTCAAATTACTTCAAATATTTTGCTTCACATTTTTAACTTTTTTCAACATATGACTTTCAGATATTTAACTTCTATCATTCTTTACTTAATAGAAAAACAATTGCATTTAAATTGTCTATTTCTTGTCAATGTCAAAATTTACTGCCGAGTACCCGCAACATCGATCGCGTCTAGTGATAACAAAAGGGCTATAAACGGGTACTTAAATCCCCTTCTATAAATAACTCTATAAACCCCGTTTTGGTTTGCTTTTTCTTTCAATTTTTGACAACAGGGGCTTAGGAGGTTTTTGTTTATAAATTTTTTCCGAATTTTTGGAACACCTTGTATACATTTTTAAATAATATGTAGGACAATGAAATAAAAATATATCTGTTCAAGTTTGAAAGTCCAACCATATTTAAGAGGCGGTTTCATCTCCTTGAAATTCGATTTTTGGAAAATCTCTTCTTATCAAATGTGCACATATTACAATTAAACGGTATGCCAAATTTCAGCTTTTTACGTCAAGCAATTTGCTTAGGATCGTAATCAATCAGTAACCCGATTTTTTAAAACATCTTGTATATATTTTGAAGAAACTTGAAAATATGTAAAATAATCTAATAAGATACACGTTACATTATTTCCGTTACGGTTTAAGCGTTTTTTCGAGAAAACAACCGTTTTTTAAATAAAAAAATATTGTTATATTTAAGTGTCGGTTTCACCCCAGTAAAATTTGAGTTTTATAAAAATCCCTCCTTATTGATCCTCTACATCCTACGGTCAACCTGTATGCCAAAATTCAGCTTTTTACGTCAAGCGGTTTGAGCAGAATCGTGATTAATCAGTGATTCGATTTTTTTAAATATCCTGTATAAATTTTAAAATATGTAAAATATTTAAATAAAATACACGAATTGAAACGTTTTTCCAAAAAAAAAAACAACTGTTTTTTAAATCAAAAATATTTAAGGGGCGGTTTCACCTCCTTAAAAATTGAGTTTTGAAAAATCTCTTCTTATCGAACCTTTACATCCTACTATCAACCTGAGTGCCAAAATGCAGTTTTTTACGTCAAGCAGTTTGAGGTGAATCTTGTTTAATCAGTGGCCCAATTTTTTGGAACACCCTGTTTAAATTTACAATATAAAAATAGTGTTGAGAGGTCTCGGTAATCAGAAGATCATTTCAAAAAAAATCCTATAAATCGGTAAAAAACAGCTCTCTCATGAACTTGCTTAGAAATTTGGCTTAGTGTTTTAAATATATATAATTTATATATTTCTGAAGATTATGCATAATTGTCTATAAATTGAATTAGAATAAGTAACTTTTAACTGTAAAATACTTTTTCTGAAAATTATGTAATTTTAAAAGACCTGATGAAGAAGCGAATTGTATCGAAAGTATGTAATATAGACCTTTTAGTCGAATCCTATTTACTTCTTTATATGGTTGATAGTATACAGACGTAACCTACAAGAACATTATATATATATACATATATATATATATATATATATATATATATATATATATATATATATATATATATATATATATATATATATATATATATATATATATATATATATATATATAAAGTAGAAAACATATAACGCGGCAAGTATATAGTAGAAAATGGATTCTTTGGGAGGACCGTTAAAGCAATAGAATTTGGCTAACCATAGACACGTGTTTCTGACTTAAGGTCTTCATCAGTACAGTTAACTAGTTGAAACAGAGTCACTAACTGGAGCAAAACCGACATTTGTGATTACCAAGAGAACATCCGAAATCTTCGCCGGACTTGATACTCTATTTACCACGGAGCAGCATATAGCCACCTGTGGCAAAACTCATAACCTATATATATATATATATATATATATATATATATATATATATATATAGCTGAAAAATTAGATGATGCAAATGCAAGCTCTAATAGCTATTACTAAAACTTGCGCACGCACAACCCATTTCAACAAATTATATATCCTCCATTATGTTACAGTTTTGAACTTCTATTGCTTTCGCTATTATTTTTATTTAATTAAAAAATATGTTTGAAGTAACTTCTACTACATAAATTAAATAACATTTTCCTTCAGGGTAGAAACAGCTGCTGTCACGATAATATTCGTGTTCTTTTTAATACTAATTACGACATGAAACAAAATGCTGGTGCTCATTAAAGGAATTAACAAAAACCGCTTTTGATATTCCTTTACATTTCTCCCTTATTAAAACCAAAGTTTCAAAATAAATACTTTCATCCTTGCTGTTTCTTAAAATGTCCATAAATCTTCCTCGAAAAAGAATTTTTCAATCAGATTTCCTCAGGATAAAATATAGTCATTTTCAAACGTGGAATTCGGTTTCGCGTCAAAATGTCAGCTTATTCGACTGGAGCAAAGAAACATCATCTAAACCTGTCGGCTTGTTAGAGCGTGATTTTTCAAAAAGTGCTGCCATGATTGAAATGAATTAAATTCCTTACGTATGCAATCGATTTGGTGCATGTTTCTGCAAATGAAATATAGTTTTTAGTAGTCAGACGTCGACTAGAAATTCCTTGAGATATAAAGCAGCGTCTACTGTTATATCTCTAGAAATTAATATAAATGTCAATATATATATATATATATATATATATATATATATATATATATATATAGCCATTTTTCTTTAAAGCACTTGATATTATATTAAGTTCGTTTTTTCTTGTGTTTCAGGTAATCGCACGGATTTAGATATTTGGGTATTGGCCGCAGCTTGAATTTGTGCTGATGCGATCGTGCATTTAAATATCTGTCGGTATGTGTTGGTTTTCTATATACGATGTATTCGAAAAGCCTATTATGCAATTTTGTGACCTAAAAATGGAAGTTTGTTGTTTTCCTCTAGAGTAAATTGTATTCTGGGATGCATACGTGAGACAAAAATTTTTCAAACTCTGTATGGCCATGTTGCCATATAATAAATGTCATCCACATAACGAATCCTTAATTTGGACTTTAAACTTGCTTTCTCAAGACTTTCATTCTCGAAGTATACCGTAAATAAATTCGCGACTACGGGTGATAGCGAGGATCCCATTGGAGCAATGCTCCGAGTGTTGTATTAAGTGTACCTGGAAATCCTCGTTCATAATAATCCTGTCCAATATTTCGTCGATGACAATACTGGTATACAACGACTTGACATCTAGGTTTGCTATGATATCGTCTTTGTCAAGAACGATGTCTCGTATAATTCGAGTGAAATGCTCCGAGTTTTTTACAAATGAATCAGCTTTTTTGAGAACTGGTTGCATAATTTCAGCCAGACATTTTTCAAGTTTTTGTAGCGGCGAATTAACAGCACTAACAATAGATCTGATGAGCGCCACTTGTTTGTGTATTTTTGGTAAACTATACAGTTTAGGACATGTACTCGATTTCTCCCATGGTATGATTTTTTGTTGTTTTTCGGGGTTTATTGGTGAACTTTTTATTTTATTTTTAGTTGTTTTTTCTAGATACGTAGTCGGGTCCCTTGGAACAGGCTTATAAAAATTGTCTTGTAGGTTATCCTCATTTTTTGTGTGTAGTCTATTCATAGCTACGGTTGCATTTCCTTTATGTACCTTGAAGGATTATGATGACTTTATTTTTTCGAAGGCTTGTGAGGGTCTTTTGTTTAGTGGCATTTAGGTTTTGTTCCGGTGGTTTAGTTGATAGTAAAATTCCTGCCACTTCTTGTCGAATCTACTTTGCTTTCGTTTCTTCAGAGGAGTCAAGGTCAGCTTCTACTCCAGCTATTAATTCTTCTTTAGGGATTTCCTTAGGACATATCGCAAAATTAAAACTCTTTCTTAGTACGGATTTTTCACCTCCTAGATAAATGACTGCGTAATATATCATGTTATACTCTTTCAAAAAAAAATCAAGTGCTTTAAGAAAAATGGCTATACATATTGCACCATATTAATACAAAGTGTTCACGAACACCGAATCACACAAAATTATGAACCGGGAAGGCAACAAGTAGCCTTACCATGTGTAAAAGGGACTAACTATAGGTAAACTACTTGGAAACCTAAAACACAAATTTAAGTTGGAAAACCAATTTACAATATACAGCATTGCTTGCCAGAAACGTGAAAAGATGTTTAGACGAATATCAGCAAACAAACAAATAAAAACAAAATAAATTGCGATGAGTGTAGGAAGATTGCTAATACAGATCGTTATAACTCGAGAATAAACGGAGAAGCCATAGAAATTGAAAAACGAGGTGATTTAAATAAAAGGAACGAATCACTAAAACTATTAACAGAATGGAAGAGAATAATCGACAAATCTAAAATCACAAAAAATCTAGCACAATTAGCGCAACAACAACAGCAATATCCTGAAAACATAAATAAGGACCAAAGGCCGTTCTGATATGGCCTCCGGCCCTGGGTGAGGGTACAAAGGAAGCCTCGCAGTCACTAACAGTTCTGTCTCTATTCGGACGCGGGAAAGGAAGCTTCGAAAATGGCAAATGTCATTTTGGCGATATATATACATATGTATATATATATATATATATATATATATATATATATATATACATACATATATATATATATATATATATATATATATATATATATATATATATATATATATATATATATATATATATATATATATATATATATATATATATATATATATATATATATATATATATATATGTCCATATATATGGTTTTTGTTCTTTGGGAATGTAAGATCCATTCAGTTGTTTTTTTATTGCATTTTTGATGTTTCGGTCAGGCACGACCTTCTTCAGAAAATTATGATCTGGTTTATAAAAAAACCGTAATAGGTAATCAAACATACATGTAAATAGAAAAATATTTATAAAACTTACTACAAACGAAACTTTCCAAGATTCGTTGTAAAATGTAATCCTAACAGTTAAGATTAAAAAAAACAAACATACGATTTGAAACATTGAACAATTTTCATTTTTTGATGAACATAATGTGAACAAATTAAAACACTTTTTCAAGCATACTTGGTTATCGAGTGATTTGTGACTGCCAATGCAAGAATAATTATTTAATAGCCACGTAAAATCTACCAGAGATGCAGATGCTTCTAGAATATACTCTTATTATTAAGTTATAATATATATATTGCTTAGTTTTTTCCCGTCAGTTTTTGAGTTTACCTAATATGCGTTTCCTTGTTCTTCAATCATCTTAATAAATTCCCTTTTTCTTGAATTATTTTCTGTTTATAAAATTTTCACGTTTTCGAAGACAAAGATATATTTATTTTCTACAGCGTGATTAGTTAGTTATTATAGTTTTTTTATCATATTTGTTACAGTTTATGCGTTTACCAAGGTGTTGGCTGGTTTGTCCGATGTAAACTTCATTACAATCGTTGCAAGGAATTTGATATGCTACGTGCGTTTTCATATTTTTAGAGATATTGGACTTTAATTGACTAAATTTTTTTTAGTAGCTTGTGATCTTCATGTGCTACTTTTATGTTATGTGCTTTAAATAAATGTGTGAGTTTTTTCTATATGACAAGTACGGACATCATCAAGAAATGGGCCATAAAATATATTTCGAGGAGCGGGGAGATCGCTATTATAGAACAGTATAATACAAAAATAACCCGAGAAGCCATAGAAATTTAAAAACAACGTAATTACACTATTCGTCCATTCGTCAGCATACATTCGATTCGTCGATTTATATTAGTGAACGAATTGGTGAATCAATGAATAGACGCACATTTCATCCACACTATCAATTTTTATTTAATTCGTTCGCAAGGAGGTCATGCGTTCCAATGTTTGAAAATATACAAAAAAGAGAAGGCTAGATTCGGATTAATGTTTCGCAGGTGCCAAAGACTACTTGATTATTCGCCCAAAAGACGGTATCGCTGCACAACGAATCAAATGTATAAACTGAACCCTCCACACTATGCGGACGAATGAAGGAATGGACGAATCAAGAGGGGCTTTAACGTACTTCATACTATTTGTCCTTTCGATCATTCTTCCGCATACATTGGACTCGTCAATTCATTTAAATGAATTGGCAAATCAACGAATTGACGAAAATTTTATCCACACTCTTCATCAATTTTTATTTAATTCGTTCCCATGGATTTCATGCGTTTCAATGTCTGAAAATTTACAAAAAACAAAAGACTAGATTTTTTTTTGGTAGAACTGTTCCTTGTTTTAAAATTAGGTAATTTACAGTACACGTAGAAGAGAGAACGGTGAACTCTACATTTAGGTCACGAATAAATAATTTTTAAATTGAAAAACACACTTTTCCTTAGCATTTGTTTTTCTTTATTTTCCAAATAAACAGGTCTACACAACAATTTGAAAGAATAGAGGCAATTTCCTGGATGTCAATCTTAGTTATATCCCGACAATATCCTGAAGTTAGCATTGTTTCCAAACTTCGTAATGCATTTTAAGCAACTAATGTATCCTACTGCAAATTCTCGTTAAACCCAGCTATCGAAAGGGCTTTCACCAATCAGCTTTTGCGGAAAATGAATATCGCAACATCCGGTTTCTCGGGGTAGAGGCATCTTACGTCAAACATTATCAACTTATTTCGTTTGATTGGAAAGTTACAAAGTAATTTAAACTTCCTAAGTAATTTACATATTACGTCTCACACATGGGCGTTTCGCAGATGGGTAAGTTAAATAATAAAAAAACATTATGTTGCTACTAACATGTAAGAGTTGGATTCGACTTAAAAACTGACAGTATATTAAGTATTGCTACCAATACAGAAGTTAACAAAAAATAATATGTCTTATTTTCCCTAATATTTCTTAGACTTTATTTTAAACAGGGTGTGCCACTTACAAGTTCACCCCCTTATCTCGGTTATTTTTTAAAATATCTCGATGTCATTTCAAACTTTATCTTAAATAATTTCTAGAGGTGTTGCCATATTTTACCTCATTTGATTACACAGTATTTTCTTTTCAAAAACGGCATTTTTAGATTATTTCTTTAATAGTTGTAATTTTTAATTCCCTCGTAAAAGGTGAAGTATTGTGTTCGTGAAAAAATCGCCCTCCTAGTTTTTTTCAAATCTTTATGTTTCAGGGTCCCTAGATAACGAAAAACATCTTTTCTCAATTCCGTCGGTCTATCTGGCTGTCTGTGGGTCTGTCTGTTTGCGGCATAGCTAAAAAACTACTTAACCTATTCACTTCAAATTTTGGTCAAAAATTAAGGGTTATATGGGGATGACCTAGTAACATTTTAGTAAAAATCCAAAATAGTGTCACAAAACGGTGGCCTAGTGAAATTTTAAAATAATTGTTACTAAAAAACTACTTATCCAAATCCAGTATGATGTACGAGTTAACTGGTAAAATTTTAGTACAAATCCAAGATGGCGGAGTCTGACAAACTATTTAAAGGATGGATCTCAAATTGTGTGCTATAGCTAATTGTGGTATACAGATGAACTAGTAAAATTGGAGTACTAATTCGAGATGGCGGGACAAAATGGCGATGAATAGAATGTTCGTAATCGTTTTAGCGTCCCTAGACGCAAAAAAATACGTTTTATTTTTCCGTCGGTATGTATGTCAGTCTGTTTGTCTGTCAGTTTCCGGCATAGCTTAAAAACTATTTACCGGATTGACTTTAAATTTTAGTCAAACATTGAGGGTCATATGGGGATGACCTGGTAATATTTTGGTAAATATCGAATATGCCGGGACAACATGGCGGCCTAGTGAAACGTTAAAAAATTACTACTAAAAAGCTTTTTATCCAGTTTCCTCAAATTTTGTACAAAAACAAGTGTTACATAGGAATTTATTGGTAACATATTGGTATGTGAATATAAGATAGCAAAACAAGATTGCGGTCTAATAAAATATTTAAAAAAATCGGCCTGAAAATACTACTCATTAGATTAGTTTCAAAATGTATGCTAACATTAAAAGGTCGTACGAATTCAGAATGGCGGTACAAAATGGGGGACATATATTTTTTTTAAATCAACGCAAAAAAAATGTATTCAATAAAATGTGATATAGGGATAAACTGGTACGAATTCAACGTGACGTCAAAAAACGGGGGTGTGTGTCAATGTAAAAAATACTTATTAAATTTGTTTTAAATTATGCCAAAAATCAAGTGTGACATAGATAAAAACTGGTAAGATATTAGAAGGAATCAATATGATGGAACAAAATGGCGCCTTGGTTTGAAAAGATAGTTTAGAAAACATAGAACGAAAGCTTTCACGGCTTTGGTCAATTAAGAAATCATGGTTCTTGGGATTAGACCGTGTCAAATAAGAATTACTATCCGACGTTCCGCTTTCAATTGCACGAGGCATCTTCAGGGATCTTTACTCCACGAGATCTGAACACTGAATGAGCTCGAAGAGATTCAGGCGGGCTTTTATACCCGACTTGTGCTCGCCGAACCGTGACCCTGTGATAAGATCGGTTTCCACGTGTGATGTAGACCGTAACCCGTATCTCTATTGAAATTTTTTGTATGTTTAAATATTTAAATAGATTCTCTAACCTTTTCGTTTATAAAAACCTGGAACCGATGCTAGAACCTTGGTTTCCTTTAAATTTATGAAATGGCCAGTGTTATACTGGTGTTCAGCTACAGCAGATTGAACAATTTGTTTCTTTTTAATACATCAATCATTCATGTTCCTTAAGTCTAATTGATATTGAGCGTCCTGTTTCTCCCACATACACTTCTCCACAGGAGCAAGGAATTTTATATACTCCTTCTGTTTGGAAAGGTACAAGATAAAAATCTTCTTATGTGTATTGAAGATTGTACGTATGTTGGACCGCCAAAGTAATCGTCTTATTTTGTCTGTAGTGCCATGTATGTAAGGAAGAACCACACTACCTAATGGTGGCTCTTTATCATTCTCCTTTGACGGAGTTGGTTTGCTATGTCTTTTAGATAACGCGTAATACCTTCAGAGCAATAGCCATTCCCTCTGAGAGCTTCGGTCAGTTTCGAAGTCTCCGATGTTAAAGAACTCCGAGGGAATGGCTATTGCACTAAAGATATTACTCGTTCAACTAAAAGACATAGCAAACCAACTCCGCCAAAGGAGAATGATAAAGAGCCACAATTAGGTAGTGTGGTTCTTCCCTACACACATGGCACTACAGACAAAATAGGACGATTACTTCGGCGGTCCAACATACGTACAATCTTCAAAACACATAAGAAGATTGGACATTGCTTGCGATTTCCGAAAGATATTGTACCTTTCCAAATAGAAGGAGTATATAAAATTCCCTGCTCCTGTGGAGAAGTGTATGTGAACATGAACGATGTACTAAAAAGAAACAAATTGTTCAATCTGCTGTAGCTGAACACCAGCGTAACACTGGCGAAACGTCGGATAGTAATTCCAATTTGACACGGTCTAATCCCAAGAACCATGATTTCTAAAAAGATAGTTCAGAAGTTTAGATATGTTATTAAATGACTATGTACTGAACTAAATTGGGTCATACTTCACAATTCCTAATAAAAGGAAATATTCATAACGAGGGAAGGGCTTTAAGCATTTAGTTTTATATTTTTAATAATATCATATTGGTTTCGAAGTTTGTCATAGCCGCTAGGTGCCTATTGTTGTATACATTTTCTAAGACCCAAGAGCAATACATTAATTTTGTATATTTTTATACAAACAACAAAATCCATAGATTGCTGCATACCGTTATATTGTAGCGTGGTTGTCTTAATAATGCCTCGTACTATCCAGTAATTTAGGGGAAGGATACCAGATTGATGAAGTTTATTTAGCATTTCTAAAGCGTTCAGTAGCAGTTATCATAAAGTTCTCTAAAGAACTTCGCTAATTTCATGTTTGAGCTTCCTTCCTAGACTAGCAAATTATGTTAATTCAGTAGCCGAAATAAGCGAGGGATTCATTTTGTTTCGCGTATTTCTTGTTTGGCAATATTTGCAAGTAATAAAGACTGAAGTTTTTTAAAAGATTTTTTTTCTCTTGTAATACAACGATCTAAACGTATTAGGACTATAATTATTTGTCTTCTTATTCAAGAAAACTTTTTCATTCTTGATTTTATTAAATTTATCATTCTCCTATTTTACAAAGAAATAAAGAATAAACTTAATAGTAGATTTCGGTGTTCCCTATAAATTATTCGCATAAGAAACATGAATTGCACTTATTTAGATGTTATTTAGAGAGTCTTAATTTACGAGTAATCAATAGTGTTTAATAATAATTCAATAAGATTTTATTTTATTACAAGCCATTTGTTCATTTTAAAACTAATAATAAAAAATCACCAGTACCTAAATAATAGCACCAAGACTTGCCATCTAGGTTTGTTATAAGATTGTCTTTTTCAAGACCGGTGACTCGTATAATTCGAATGAAATGCTCCGAGTTTTTAACGAATGAAAACTGATTTCAGCAAGATGTTTTTCCAGTTTTTGTACCGGGAATTAATAGCACGAACAATAGGTCTCGTGGACGCCCCTAGTTTGTGTATTTTTGGTAAACCATAGAGCTTAGGACAACGGCTCGACTTTTCCCGTGGTATGATTTTTTGTTGTATTTCGGGGTTTGTTGGTAAACTTTTTATTTTATTTTTAGTTGTTTTTTTCTAGGTACTTAGTCGGGTCCCTTGGAACAGGCTTATAAAAATTGTCTTGTAGGATATCCTGCATTTTTTGTACGTAGTCTTGGGTATTCATGACTATGGCTGCGTTTCCTTTATCTGCTGGAAGGATTGTGATGTCTACCTTTTTTCGAAGGTTTGGTAGGGCTCTTTGTTCAGTGGTATTTAGGTTTTCCGGTGGTTTACTTGATCTTAAAATTCTTGCCACTTCTTGTCGAATCTCCTTTCGTTTCTTTAGAGGAGTCAAGAACAGCTTCCATTCCAGCTATTATTTCTTCTTTGGGATTTCCTTAGGGGATATCACACAATTAAAACCCTAAGTTAGTATAGATTTTTCATTTTCCGAGATATTGTAGCACTAATTATAAAGGACCTAACAAACCTTCGAAAAAATAAAGACATCACAAACCTTTCAGCAGATAAAGAAAAAGCAATGGTAGTTATGAATACCCAAGACTACATACCAAAAATGCAGTATATCCTACAAGACAATTGGTATAAGCCCGTTCCAAGAGACGCGACTACGTATCTAGAAAAAACAAGTAAAAATAAATTTCTATAATAATGTAAACCAAAACACCTGTAAATCATATTTCATGCAGTTCTTGATTTAAACTGAAATAAATTATATGTTTCCAGAAGAAAATAAATAATTCATTGCAATAAATAAAACTAAGTGAGGCGTAACACGTTAATATATTGCGGCATAATGAACATATAGCCAACAAAATTTCTTTGTTAGGGAATATAATTAATATTACAACATAAAACTTTCATTTAATACGATCGAAAATTGCTACTAGTGATACAAATGCTAACAAAGGAAGGCGGATTAGAGTTCAAATTTTGGTTGAAGTATTTAGCGTAACATAATAATTCAAATAGATTAGTATAATTATTTCTTTCTAATAATACTTTTTTAGTTTATTTCTAAAAGGCACCTTTTGCAAAGATAATTTCTCAATTTTAAAACAGTGGTTTAAATTGCTAGGTCTGTACAGATTTTTCATTCATATTTTTACAGTTCCCTAAACTCTAACTATAGCAGATACAAAAAAGCATTTACAGAATTTTTTTAAATCTGACCTGTATATAGAACAGAAGCTTTCACGACTTTGATTAATTAAGAAATCATGGTTCTTGGCATTAGACCGTGTCAAATTGGAATTACTATCCGACGTTTCGTCCTTGATTGCTCGGGGCATCTTCAAGGATCTCCACTCCACGTAATCTAAATACTGAATTAGCTCGGAGCGATTCAGGCCGGGTTTTATAGAATAGAATAGAATAGAATAATAGAATAGTTTATATTACCATAGAATACATTATTGTATAAAGGGTAGTCAAAAAAATATATATATGTTATATCTATTCTCACCAGCTAGTTCATCATACAAGTTACGCCAACCTTGGTTCCCAGACTATCAGATATCACCCGCCAACGCAGTATTCAGAAGCCGAGCTTATCTCAATAACAAAAGTATCATATATCAGCAGGTGCCACTTGTTTACGAAAACAAGTCTATACCAAGAAAGCTTCATCAGCAGAACCCACGTCCTGACCCAAGTGTTCAAGAAAG
The DNA here is from genome assembly GCA_030620095.1 of Kuschelorhynchus macadamiae. Classification (NCBI taxonomy): domain Eukaryota; kingdom Metazoa; phylum Arthropoda; class Insecta; order Coleoptera; family Curculionidae; genus Kuschelorhynchus; species Kuschelorhynchus macadamiae. The sequence goes on from JAUTXW010005163.1 coordinate 577,637, forward strand.
AAGTAAACAGTTCCCACTGAGTCAGCATAACGAAACATATAAATAGTTATTTTCTTTGTATACAGTTAAGTTCAGTCTAGCTTCTCATTTGTTAAACGTCACGCTGTAATTTTGCAAGTTCAAATATATATTTTAATTTGTATTTTTTCAAGTAATAAAATAATTTTTTAAAAAGTAATTTCGCAAGAAAGTGATTTAACAAACTGACGCAGTCGGTAGGATCTGAAAACGTCTAACAGAACACGAAGCCCTTGTGCACTCTCACTGTCGACGGAGGATCCCAATCCATTGTTCAGAAGAACCTGTGAAAACCAAGAAAAATACAAGAAGTACTGAAACTCAAGAAAAGCAGAGAAAATCACGACCCGACGTCACCAACTCGCAGTCAATCTACGGATTAGGAACATCTAGTGAAACCCCTGGTAGAATTTGCTGCAGAGAACACGACGAAGTCTGATGTTTCTACTAGTAACGTAAGACTGAATCATCTCGTTATTAATTTTCTTTATATTTTTCAATTTTCCAAAATATTGAATTTTTTTTATTCAAATTTAAGGAAATTGTTCGATTTTTCAATTTTGATATTTAGTTAACGAAAAACTGAATTCAAAAACAAGTTTCAAAAATACAAAAGAATATTTTAATTTCAAATTTTGATTATACAGTTAATCAAATTTCAGACAAACAAAACAAAACCACTTGAATTTTGTAGATTTTAGTATTGCTTTAATTTACGTTGATTTGTGTACTACTTTACGTACTGCCAATCAACCTAAATTCTTAATTTTAAGTTCGTATCCTTTATATAATATTGTGTGCCTATATTTGATAATATTGTGTGCCTATATTATTTTATTTTGATATATTGATATATTGAGCAACCATGACTGATAACGGAATACAAAATGTCCCTGAGACACCCGAAATTGAACCATATAAACTATCTGAAATATTTTCAATAATTCCTGAATACGATGGTGATCAAATTTTTCTCCAAACATTTCTCAATGCTTGTGATTGTGCTTACAATATGTCTACACGCGATCAAAAAGATTTATTAGTAATCCACATAAAAAATAAATTACGTGCAAGAGCAGCGCAGCTAATAAGCTCTCGCAACCCTATTTCTTATTTAGAAATAAAACAACTTTTAAATTCTCACTTTGGAGATACGCGAGACTTGTCTTCTTTAATACAAGACTTACAACGTATTAAACAATTACCAAATGAAAGTCCTTTAACCTTTCTCAACCGACTTCAAGTGCTAAATGCAAAAATGCACGCTAACATACAAAAGTCTAATCTCACCCCACAACAAAAACAAGCTCAAATAACTCTAATCGAATCCATGTCTCTGAGTACCCTCTTAACTGGTCTTGAACCCCGTATTGGACACATAATTCGTGCCAGTAACCCAAGAGATCTTCTTGAAGCTCAAATACGTATTCGACGTGAACTTCAATTGTCTTATTTTGAATCTCAAAAAGTTTCAAAACCGAACCCACCAAAGCCATTCAACCAATCTTTGAAAAAAACAAACTTTCAAACACAAAAATGTTTTAAATGCGGACGTACTGGTCATTCAGCAAATCAATGCCATGCCAATAACGGACAACCACGTCCCAATTTTTCCCAAAGCTCAAATTTTCAGCGACCCCAGTTTGCCCCCCAAACAAATTCTCTTCAGTCACAAAGACCAAACATGCAACAACAAAGAAGCCCAAATACGCAAACCCCAAATATGACAAATAATCAATCAAATCAAAATAATTTCCAACGTCAACCGAATTCTAATTATTCTCGACCCTCAGTAATTCACAAAAATCCCAATTTTAAAGCTCACTTAGTTGGCACAGATAATAATCAAGAAAAATATTTTAATGACTATTATCAAGACTATCAACAAGATTATCAACAAGATTACCAAGATCCCTCATACTTTTCTTATGAAGACACCTCTACTTTATTCGAAAATGAATACGACAATTTTTATGAGAATCCAGATCCCAATTTAAACTTTAACGAATCAATCGAAAACGATCAAAATTTTCCAATCGAGGAAAATCAAAATTTTCCTTTATCCCCAGATCAAAACCATCCACCCAATCAAGAAATAGATCAAATACAAGCCCAAATAGAAACTCTCACGCTAGACGATATGAATCCCTCACTCAATTTCCCCGAACAACGATTTCTTTAAATCCTTTTCTTGCGATAAATCCTAAAAATCTTTACTATATCAAAGACGCAACAAATACTTTCAAACTACTCATAGATTCTGGTGCAGGTATTTCAATTTTCAAAGAAAATACAGTAAGGAACTTTCCAAATCGTTTCCCCGAAAATGCAACAATTCAAGGCATTACCGAACAAAAACTTTTAATAACTGAATCAACTTTGATAAATTTTAACAACGGTGACCCTCACAAAGTCTATATTTATAATTTAGACATTGATTTTGACGGAATTCTAGGTCTTGACTTCCTAGAACACTACGAATGTACAATCGATTTAAAAAATAAACAACTTATTACCAATTTTAAAACACTACCATTGTATAAAGTTGAAGACAATTATTCTTCAACAAAACTCGAAACATACGAGGCAAATAAAAATAAAATAACTATACAAGGTAGAATGGAACAAGTTTTTAAATTAAAATGTCATCTAATCAATACTGATGCTATTTTATACCGAAAAGAAATAGAAAAAGTACATATCCCTAATGCCCTTGTCCATGTCAATCAAAACGGTGAATTTTTGACAACAATTATCAATGCGAATGCAATTCCAAAAACAATTGATTTCTCAAATATCGAAATAGAACCATTTTCGATACACACACTTCTTAATTTCAATTTTCCCGAATCTTCCGAATTTCAAACTTTAAATAGAATCCCGACTATTAGATCCCAGCTTAGACTTGACCATTTAAACGAAGAAGAAAAAGAATTAATCACAAATCTTTGTGTCAATTTTGAAGACATTTTTTATCTAGAAGGTGACAACCTTTCCTTCACAAGTGAAATTAAACATAAGATAGACACGAATAATACAAAACCCATTTTTACTAAATCTTATAGATATCCCCAAATACATAAACGAGAGGTTAAAACGCAAGTAAACAATATGTTACAACAAGGTATAATTAGACCATCAATTTCTCCCTGGTCATCTCCCGTTTGGGTTGTACCGAAAAAAATCGACTCTAGTAATAAACAAAAATGGAGAATCGTAATAGATTATAGAAAACTGAACGAATCCACTGTTAATGATAAATATCCACTTCCTAATATCTCAGATTTACTTGACCAACTTGGACAGTGTCAATATTTCACGACTCTTGATCTCGCTTCTGGTTTCCATCAGATAGAGATAGATCCCAAAGATATTTCAAAAACAGCGTTCTCAGTAGAAAACGGTCATTATGAATTTAAACGAATGCCCTTCGGACTAAAGAATGCCCCATCTACATTCCAACGTGTAATGGATAATATTCTTTTAGGAATCTTAAATGAACGATGTCTTGTCTATATGGACGATATTATAGTCTATTCCGCTACAATTGATGAACATATTCAACGATTACGCGAAGTTTTCAAAAGACTAAGAAAAGCTAATCTTAAAATACAACCAGACAAATGCGAATTTTTACGCAAAGAAGTAGCATATCTTGGACACGTAATAACTAAAGACGGTGTTAAAACGAATCCAACAAAAATTGAATGTATCCAAAATTTTCCCCAACCAAAAAATCCTAAGGATATAAAATCTTTCCTTGGCTTAGCAGGCTATTATCGACGATTCATTCCTAATTTTGCGAAAATTTCTAAACCACTTACTCGTCTACTCAAAAAAGAAATAAAATTTGACTTTGATTCTGATTGCAAAGAATCTTTTGATGAACTGAAAAAATTGCTAATTTCTGACCCAATTCTTATATACCCAAATTTTAACGAACCATTTCTTTTAACCACAGATGCTAGTGCTTTTGCAATAGGCGCTGTGTTATCACAAGGACCTGTAGGAAAAGATTTACCAATTGGCTATGCATCTAGAACCTTATGTAAAGCCGAAACAAATTATTCAACTATTGAACGTGAACTCCTTGCAATTGTATGGGCAGTAAAACATTTTCGCCCGTATCTTTTTGGCAGAAAATTTAAACTAATTACAGACCACCGCCCTCTTACTTGGCTTTTTTCAATTAAAGACCCAGGTAGTAGACTCGCACGCTGGAGACTTAAACTCGAAGAATATGAGTATGAAATAATTTACAAACCCGGTAAGATTAATAAAAACGCAGACGCATTATCAAGAATTAAAATGAATCATTTTAATCAATGCGCAAAATTCCAATCAAAACTTTCTATTTTTGCGACAAATCAAGACGATGACGAAAATTCTAATAACTCAAATTTAAATTTCGATGATGAAAAAATAACCGAAGATTACAACACATTTGCTAATATGTACGAAACAAAATCTTTAATTGATTATTCAAAAATTGAAACTTCACATGAACAACTTCTAAATAAATCACATAAAAACATAATAACCTTTTTTCAACAAAAGAATTTAGGAGAATTACAACATGAAATATTAGAAGACATTTTTGAAGAAAATGCAGATTTTTCAATGCAAAGACTAAATATTTTCTCTAGTAAAACAGTCAAAAATCGGAAATATTACATAATTCCTTTGTTACTCGACCCAGAAAATATAGTCCAACATCTTTTCTATATTATTTATACAGGACAAAACGAATTTGACCTTTTGTCAATATATTTTCTCGAAAATAAAATAGACCTTCCTATTCTTGAAATATTTTCTTTTATCTTTGCAGACAAAGATATTAAAATATGTATTTGTCAAAATATTGTAACCATCCCAGATAAAGACCAAATACCAATTATATTGGAACAATACCATTTAGGCAAAAGTAATTTACACCGCGGAATTAATGAAACTTTAAGACGCATCAAAGAAAAATATAATTGGCCCAAAATGATTAAAGATGTAGAAAACTTTATAAAAAGTTGTGAAACATGTCAAAAAATTAAAATATGCCGAAAAAATTTAAGCAACCCTTTAGTGCTAACAGAAACACCGAAAACACCATTTGAACGAATAAATATTGATATATTTGAATATCCATCTAAAAACTATGCTTTGACAATACGAGACGAACTTACTAAATTTACCCAAGCTTATCCAATTGAAGATAAAACGGCAAAAACTATCGTTAATACTATTATTTTATTTTTCCAACATTATGGTACCCCACTACGAATCCATTGTGATTATGGCCGTGAATTTAATAATACATTAATGAAAGACCTATGTGAACTATACGACATAAAAATAACATTTTCAAGTGTAGGTCATCCCCAATCAAACGGCTCTTTAGAAAGATTTCACGCTACACTTAGCGAAATGATAAGAGCTAATCAAACCGAAAACCCACATGAACATCCGTTCAACGTACTTCCGTATGCTGTTATTTGTTACAATAACACGAAAAATAAAACCCACGGTTTTACGCCCTTTGAACTAATTTTCGGACATACTTCTTCTAGACCCCCTGAAACCCTATATAATGAGAAAAACCTCATATCAAAATACATACGTGATTTAAACAATCGTATGCAATTCCTTTATAAATCTGCTCGTAATAAAACGAAACAACAAAAAGAAAAAGCAAAAGAACGTTTCGATCAACATGTTGCCAAACATCCTTATGATTATAAAATAGGTGAAAAAGTATATGTACGTGAATCCCAAATTAAAGATAAGGCTCAAAACAAATTTAATGGCCCTTTCGAAATTCTCGAAATTTATCAAAACTCAGCCCTTTTATTAAATCCCAATTCTAAACAAAAATCTAAAATAAATTTTGATAGATTAAAACCATACTACGAGCAAATTTCTCTTCCAGGACCATCCTCGGACTGTCATCAGTCGTCCAGTCCCAATACTCCATAAGTCCAATTAACAACACGATAGGAGTCTTCTTTCATGAAGAAGCAAAAATAAGAATATCTAATGATAAATGGACATTACTTGTATATAAAGATTTAGAACCAATTAAGGATACAATTGTAAATAATGATAGAATTTTAGAAAACCTTATTAATAATATTAATGAAGACGTACCACGAATGAAAGCATTTAAATCTGAAGTACTAACACATATTAGTCTCCTTAGACAAATATCAGGAGCTGTAAATCAAAAATATACAGAAATAATGGCAGATACTAAAAAATATATTTTTAGAGAAAAACGTGGAATTTTTAATGGTATAGGAACATTTTGGAAAGCAATTACAGGAAACTTAGATGCTTCCGATGGCGAATATTTTAATGACTGTATAGAAAAAATAACACATGATGAATATCAAATCGAAAATCTTCTTAAAAATCAAATTTCAGTAACTACCTCAGTAAAAGAATTTAATTCAACTATTCAGAAACTTAAAATTGACGAAGAAACATTCAATAATGACATAATAGAAATACGAAAATCAATACTGGATATTTCTGACGATCTGAAATATTATTCCTCTCAAATAGAAATATTAAATATTTGCGAACTATTAATGGAAAGCTATTCATTTCTTGAAAATTCCTTGAATGATATTATAAATTCAATTGTTTTCGCCCGTTTACGAATTTTACACAGTTCGATTATTACACCTTTTGACCTAATAGAATCACTAAAGCACATATCTCAATCATTGCAGAGAAATAATTTACCTTTGCTAATTCACCCTTCAAGATGATTCATTATTATACATCACAATTCGCAACTTGGAATCATGCAAATCTTTGAGCAGCCGAACACTAATATGTTCCAACATCCTGCCATATCCAATAGACAGTGATGCTGTTTGTGAAGCCCAGTTACTACGATTAATCAATCGCCTTCCAAGAACGTGCCAAGTTTCAGTTATCCTAGCCAAAGACTATCATGTGCAAGAACTTAACCAAAACTCCTGGTTAGTTGCCGTTGCAGACCCTTTACCTGTGACCATTAAATGTGGTTCCAGAGACGTTGTTACCCAAACAATCAGTACCAACGCCATAATCAAACTCCAACCAGAGTGTAGTGCATTTATTGGCAGCACCAAAGTTCTAGCGAAGAAATTTGTAAATACCTATGACAATGTTACCTACAGCAACGTTCCAATCCAAATTCCATTTGATTGCTGCAGTCATTACCCTGAAAAGATTCACATACCAGACTTGAAGCCTCTTCAGTTACACCACATTGATACAGAAAATTTAAATATAGCTCAACATAAATTAAATGAATATTCTGATCAGTTGGACAGACTAATCAATCAACCATTCGTAAAGAAACATATCGGTTGGTTTACGATCCTGACCATAACTCTGATCATCAGTCTAATTATCCTGTATATATTTTGTAAATGTTATAGAAGAAAACCTAAAAACCTCAGTATTGGAATTGTCAATGCCAATAGTGATGACTACCCACCTTCTCCACCAAGGTCCAGAACAAATTTCGTACAATGGAGAAGAATATTTCCAAAAAGGCGACCAAATATACGTGTTGGTGAACCAACAGAAGAATCTGAAGAAATAGAACTTAACCTGAACAAACATTCAGCTTGAAAGTTGCTTCCACGCATCAACTTTCATCTTGATGGGGGAGTTGTTATATCTATTCTCACCAGCTAGTTCATCATTCAAGTTATGCCAACCTTGGTTCCCAGACTATCAGATATCACCCGCCAACGCAGTATTCAGAAGCCGAGCTTATCTCAATAACAAAAGTATCATATATCAGCAGGTGCCACTTGTTTACGAAAACAAGTCTATACCAAGAAAGCTTCATCAGCAGAACCCACGTCCTGACCCAAGTGTTCAAGAAAGAAGTAAACAGTTCCCACTGAGTCAGCATAACGAAACATATAAATAGTTATTTTCTTTGTATACAGTTAAGTTCAGTCTAGCTTCTCATTTGTTAAACGTCACGCTGTAATTTTGCAAGTTCAAATATATATTTTAATTTGTATTTTTTCAAGTAATAAAATAATTTTTTAAAAAGTAATTTCGCAAGAAAGTGATTTAACATATATATAAAAAAAAGAAAAACTATACGATCAAAAATAAATATAAATTTATAATACACACTAAAAAACAAACACAAATAAAAAACATACATGTAAAACATCTTAAAAAATATTTTTTCAGAAAAATAAGCACACATAAGATGCAATTGAAATATAAAAACTGAACAATTCGCACAAGAATATGGCATAAGAAAAACAAGACAAACTATTAGTATAAATAATATCATGTGTCAAGCAGTAACGAAACGCTCAGAACTGCAAATATTCTTGTTCCGAATAGAAAGCTTTATCAATAAAAAATTGCCTAACTTTGTTCCTCAAGTTGTTGCCACTAAAAACTTTATAGTGTTTGGGCAGTTTGCTATAAAGGGTCAGACAACTGTAATATTGAGATCTCAGAAAGAATGAGTTTTTATGAGATGGTACACTAATGACATTCTCACTTCTAGTCTTGTACGAATTGGTCTCTCCCAATTTGACAAATAATGTAAGGTTATTGTTTGTATAAATTACAACTTAAAAATATGTATACAGGGTAATATTATATACCTTAAACCTATTATATACCCTACTATTTTGGTATGTTCGAATTAAATAATTTACTTCTTTTTAATAGAGAGTTCATGTTCCATAAGTCTAGTGGATATTGAGCATCCTGTTTCTAACACATACATTTCTACTTCTCCAGAGGAACAAGGAATTTTATATATTCCTTCTGTTTGAAAAGGTACAATATCTTTCATGGATCACAAGCATTGTCCAATCTTCTTATGGGTATTGAAGATTGTACGTATGTTGGGCCGCTGAATTAATCGTTCTATTTTGTCTATTGAGCGCATAATATCTTCAGTGGAGTAGCCATTCCCCCTCAAAGCTTCGGTTAGTTTCGCTGTTTCCGATGTTAGACAATCTTGATCAGAAATCGAAATAGTTCTAAATACTAGCGAAATAATTACCGATTTCTTTTGTGCTGAATGGTGGTGGAAATTTGCATTTAAGTATTAATTTGTATCCCTTGAACCAATACATCTAGAAAGGGAATCGTTCCATTTGATTCAATTTCCATTGTAAATTTAATATTGCGATATTGTTGGCTGTTAGGCTGAACAACAAAAGTATCATCTGCATACCTGAACCAGAGTTTAGGTTTTAGTAGAGCGGATGTTAAACCAATATACTCAAAGGCTTTCACAAAGATATTCGCTATCACAGGTGATAGAGGAGATCCTAGAGCTGACCCTGAGGTTTGTTCATAAAAAGTTTCTTGGAAAATGAAATAAGTAGATGTATCACTAGATATATTAAGTTATTATCAAGATTGAATCGTTAACAGGAATATTTATGTATATTATAGTATATATAGTATATTTCTACATCGAAACTGACCAAAATGTCTTCGAGATCCAACTGGAATGCCACGTTGGCACGAAGTTTTCCACGAAATGTGCGCAGGTCTGTTGCACTGGCGATCCCTCGAAGTGGTACATTCTTCCTGTGAATCTTTGAAAGAATCTAGAATGTTGCGTTAATTGGAATGGTGATGCATCTTTCTGTTCTACTTGTAGGATCAGCCTGCATAAACAAACAACCTCAGCTTTATTCCTACATCATCAGGAAATCGGCCATAAAATAAATTGCGATGGGTGTAGGGAGATTGCCAATATAGAACATTATAAGACCAGAATAATCCGAGAAGCCATAGAAATTGAAAAACAAGTTGATTTGAATAAAAGGGACGAATCATTGAAACTACCAACAGTATGGAAGACAATAATCGACAAATCTAAAATCGCAAAAACTCAAGCGCAATTAGCGCAACAACAACAGCACCATCCGGAAAACATAAATAACGACCAACGCCAACACAGATATAACCTTCGGCCCCGAGTGGGGGTATAAAAGGAAGCGTGGCAGTCACCAACACTTGAGTCTCTATTCAGACGCGAAAAAAAAAAGCTTCGAAAATGCCAAATGTGATTTTGGCGAAACGTCAGCAAAACTGTTCTTTTCAGAACGACAGTAGTGAACGGATGTACACCCGGAATGAAAACACACTGTATTTTTCCATCCGTGAAGGACTAAAAATCAACAAAAAAAATATATATTTATATATATATATATATATATATATATATATATATATATATATATATATATACAAAGCTTACATAATCTAAAATTACCTACCATTAAAAAACGTTTTGAGTCGCTTAAAATGTTTGAAACTAAAAGCAATCAACTTGACGTAAAGGTCAAGGTATATAAAAAAGTACTGATAACATACCTCATTTGATCATCAGCAGTGTCTTAAGTTTCTTTTTTTAAAAAATCCATAAATTCGTTAGAAGACAAATCTGTTATGTGCGTTGCAGTTTTTACAGATTTTATGGATTTTTAATGAAAAGAAGCTTAAGACGCTGCTGGTGATCAATTGATGTGTGTAATCCACCCGATATTTTAATTTGTTTTACATTATTTTTTAAGCAATCTTATCTAGTTTCCAATAACATTGAAATTCCCAAAAACGTGTCCTCAGGTACCGACCAAAATATAAATATATCTAGACTTAGTGATCGAGGTATTACCTGTACTATTAAAAAACTTAAACCTAAATGTACTGCCGGACCAATACGGTATGCCTAGATTCTAAGAACAGTGAGTAATCAGACTTATAGAACTATAGACCTGTTTCCATAATATGTTATTTCTCAAAAGTCTGTGAGTTCATTTTAAACGACGTTATTTTTCCTTTGGTTCATAATAAAATTGTATCTCAACAGCAAGGTTTCTTTAAAAATTGTTTTACAACTACCAACCTAGCCGTTATAACTCAATACGTTAAATGAGGACCTGCAAACTGACGTAATATATTTAGACTTCTCTATTTAGCATTTGGCAAATTAGACCACCTTTTGTTAATTAATAAACTCTCTAGTATTGCATCCTCAGACTCACTATTAAGGCCCTTGATAAGTTACCTTTCAAATAGCGCACAATATGTACCTGTAAATGTCTATCAATCGATGGATTATATAGCATCCTCGGGGGTACCCTTGCTCTTCAATATTTATATTAACGCCACAGTACAGAATGTTAAAAAACGTATTTATATTTGATTTAAATTATTTTTTTGTCGTCTTGTCTGAAAAATCAAGTCACATAGTCTTTGCTTAACATAAAGTCCGATATTAAGGAATAATTATTTTATTTTTGATAAACTAGATAACAAAACCGTAACAAATTAGCTGACAAACAAATATTTGGACGCTAATCTTTACTGGCATTAAAATCAATATTATGCACGCATTTACTGATAAATTTAGTGTGCGTTGGTCAACCGCTGTCAGCTTAGGTTTTATCCGCCAAGTTATATAAATAAATATATATACATTTATAAAAAAACAAGATATTATAATATCTCTGTGCAATAGAGGTAAATCAATGTAAAATATTTTAAATGGCTTAAATCTTGCAAAATCAACAGTTGGGATAATAATAACAAATATGGAGAGATAACTAGTCCAGGCTGATCTCGTAGAATCACTGACAGAGATCATCGTTTTCTGGTCAAAATTTGTGCAGAACTAACAGAAGGGGTACCTTATGAAAAACACAAGCCCAATGGAATCCGAGGCAAAAATAAATATCTCCAGGGAATGCTGTAGACTGTAGCTACATAAGCCTGATTTTTATATGCTAAATTTGTAATTTTTCCTGGTAAAACAAGAATGAATTATTTTCTTCTTTTATCCAATTTCTTTAAAAGCCAAGGAAAAGTCGTTATTAACAGCTATTCAAACAAAAACCGTTTGGATTGGGCAAAATCGAAAATATCCTGGATAACACAAATGTGTAGTAATATTATCTTTAGCGACAAATCGAGATTTGATGTCTGCGTAGGTAATTTTCGAAAAAGGGTGATTCGTACAAATTCAGAAATATTTTATAAAGACTGTCTAAAGCATACAGTAAAATGTTCCTAAGGGGTTATGATATGGAGATGTATGAGTAAATATGAGTTCATTGATGGTACAGAGGATGCAAAAGTTTTGGAAATGACAATTTGATATTTTAGCAAGACCTGCCCTGCAAAACTGCGAAAACCACATTAAATGGTTTGGGGACCATAGTTTAAAAGTTTTGTTCATCGAGTAGCCATTAAAACTTTATGTCATTAGATGAAGAAGACTTTGCGTAATGATTTTCAGCGTACGGTCAGGTATTCAATCACGCAAATATTGCAAGACTTTAGTAGATTCCATGCCCAAACGCATACAAGTTGTTATTGCAGCAAAAGGTGATGCTAAATTGTTAAACTTTAATGTCCGATTTAAATTATAAGATTCAAATGTGTCCGAGTATTTATTTATCAGTGAATATGTTATGTTTTGTAATTTTGTTATCTGCAACAAACGTTAAACATAAATATGTTTTCTTAATATTTCGTACTTTTATTATTTGCTAACCTTAAGTCATATATCACTGTCTAAAAATTCAATTAAATTTACAGCATATAATTTGACTGGTGCCGGGGAAATGGTCACCAGCTTAATGTTGGAAAATTCAGTGCTATGTCGTTTACTACAAAGTCAGAACCGATTTTCTTTAACTTCGATATTGAAATTGTGGGTAGGTCTAAGGAGTTGTGTGATCTGAGAGTTACATTTGATCAAAAATTATACTTACCTCACATTACAGCTCTATTATGTTTGATTCTTCTAAAATGTTGGGGTTTATAATTCGTTCCACTAAAGAGTTTAGCCAGGTGGAAGCTATAAAGTTACTATAGTATAGTTACTCCGATCTAAGCTTGTATACGCAACAGTTGTCCCCTGGACAAAATGTAGATGTATGGTATGGTATGGTATTGAAAGTATACAGAGGAAATTTGTAAAATAGCTTAGCTTTAAAAAGGACGGTATTTATCCCTCTTAAGGATAATCAGAGGAAGAGGTTTTAAAAGACTTAAAAACAAAAAGAGATAATGATATTTTGTATAAAGCAAAAGCAACGTTTTTTACTTACTTACTCCTCGAAGAAACATCCTAAAATTTTCGCCTATACATACGATGTGTAACAAGTTTAACCTAAAACTGATTTGGATCTATTTTCTGATAACTTATTACATATAAAGGGTATAATTCAAAAATCCAGTCAGTAGGTACTAGAAAGCAAGTAAATTAGCTGAAATTAGTACATTTTCTTAGAAGTGAGAATAATACAATTTCAGCAGATTCGGAATAAAGAAAGTGATTAGAATATTTATGTGAATATTTGAGTGTGATTAAAAAAACAACATTAAAGAATACTTCGTGTTATGAGAGATGTAAAATGGAATATTATGTATTGATTTGGCATTATGCTCAGTATATGAATATTATTCAATCACAAATGTTTCAAATGTGCCGGATTCAACCATAAAGCGGACATGTGGAAAATGTGGATTAGAAAGTCACCAGTTGTAAAGAAAAATCATGCCCCAATTGTAGAGAATAAAATAGGGAGTTTGGGTTACAACTAGACTCTCAATATTCCCACTTTAACAGACACTGCAGATTATTTTTAAAAAAAGTAAATATTTAAAAGAAATTTACGGCGCTAAACCGTTTTACTAATTTAGAGTTTTAACAAAAGGTAAAATTGACGATGTAATTACTATTGTTATGTTTTATAGTTTAGTTTTTTTTATAGGTAAAATGTAACTTCTATAAAGCTTAATTATCTAGTATACTATCTTGTAATGGGAATTTTTCCTGTAAGACGGTTATTATAAATAAATAAATAATTAAATAAATAACTGATTCTTATAACAAACTGTAGCTTATCTAATGGTCTTTTTTAATACTTACAGTGTCTGTTTTCGCTTTTTCTTGTATGTCAGTCTTACCTGAAATAAAAAAAAATTAGAGTATCCAATAGTTATAATAAAATTAAGGCGTAATGAAATGTTAGGGCTTATTAATATGACTTAAGACGTTATCGGAGTAACCCTAAAACGCGTCGACTTTTTAACACCTTACTTATCGACGAAAAAAATATATATTCCGAGTAAAATTATGAGGTTTTTTCTGTGATGCTTTTTTTGTTGATATTTTTCAAATGCCAGTATCCTTTTATATTTTTTCTACTACAAGAGAGCTTATCGTTTTGTTCGTTGAAAAGCTATTTCAATATTTTGTTATCCATTCTAGATGAATTTTTGTTTTAATTCTTTTTTCAAAAAATACCAAACGACAATGCGTTTGTCAAAGGCAACCACCATATTTTGTATTTGGCAGAATATCCGGCTTCCCTGTATACAGGGTGTCCCAATTTTGCTTTGTCAAAAATAAACATAAGTTACCAATTTAAACTATAGTCGATTTCTGCGTAGTTTCCGAGTTAATCAAGGTTATGTATAATTTTTTGAAAACTGGAACTATTTTTCAAATCACTATAAAATTAGCAAAATCAAAAATTGGGCGTTTGACAAGGAATCAAATAATGGACAAAAATACAGGGTGTCCCACTTAAAACTTTTAAGTTGATGTCGTCCCAGCAAAATTGGGACACCCTGTATACATGGAAACATTATATTTTAAAAGAACTTCAAATTTAAAGAAAGTTTGTATAAAACTTTTTTTCGTATCTATTACGGATTTCCAGATAGTATAGCGGGTACTTTTATGTAGAACACGGTGTACAGGGTATCCGAATTTCGATGGTTTTGCTGGGTATCTCCCTTATTGCCGAGAATAGAGAGACGCGGTTTTCGCAACACTGCGCTACTTTTTTGTGAAACCAAAGAAACCACAAACAAATTTTTCCTCTTCGTTTTTGAGATACAGGGTGAAATTGAAAATTTTGCGTTTTTAGGTACCCCTCGTATCTCAATGGCCTGGCAACTTACCGAAAAGGTAAAAACTAACATCGATAGAGTTTTTTGCGTAGAATCCAGTGGCGTATTCAGTTTTTAGTTAGCTACTATCGTTTTCGAGGTATAGACTAAAGTTGGGTTTTTTTAAATGGGATACCCTGTATATTTTTTAATTTTTGGTTTCCGCTCATTTTTAGCTTCTCAAAAATATATAATACTTGGTATTTATTTCAATCCGGTATTGACAATTAAGTCAATTTAAAGAAATTTTAATCTGTTTTTCTAGTAGGCCCTAAAAATTGTGTATTAATTTTCTAAATCTGAATTATTTGTACCAAAGTTTGTTATACTATCATTATTACAATAAATATATACATATGACGATAATTTAATTACTTTTCTAATGTTGACAATAAAATTGTATTCTGTCAAATACTTACTATTCACTAAATTAGAAAAAAAGGCTATGCAGGATGTAGAAATTACAGATACTGTTCGAACTGTTCCCCATTATACCTTATACACATACCACACATCTTTCTTATTCTACTTAGAACTTGTAAATATCTAAAGGCTCTTCTTGTGTCGTTTGGTAGATCTTCGATCGTGTGGTGTTGCCTTTGGTAGAGAATGCCTTTGGTAGATGCTGCCTTCAAGATATCCCCATAGAAAAAAGTTTAGGACCGACAAATCTGGCGACCTAGGCAGCTATCTTACAGCCCCATTTATACCAATACAGCGACCTGGAAATTCATTTTCTAAAAAGGTACTTACAGTCCGTGCATTATGAGCCGGGGCACCATCTTGCTGAAGAAAAATATATTGTAATTGTTCCAAAGGAATATTATTTAATAAATCAGGAAGCGTATTTTCCAGTATTTCTAGGTACCGGTTTCCAGTAAGACTACTGTTATAAATGACATACCTTATTTTTGTGCCAAGGATAAAGCAGGACATGCTAAATCCAAACCTGCCTTGTTGTTCGCGTGGAAATATAAGGTGTTCATTTTCTTTGGACCAGTATCTATTATTGTGTCGATTTAGAATACCTGCACTTGAGATATATGCCTCGTCAGACCATATAACTTTTCTTTCATACGAATGTACAAATTACAGAAATCTATGCCACACTGTGCATCTCCCGGGTGCAAATGGTGCACTTAACTTAAATATTTATATGGTTTGACATGGTATTTTTTTAGAATAGTCTGCACTGTTGACTTAGGTACTCCCACTTCATCCTTGAGTTGACGGATTGATTGCAATGACAGCTAAAACATTAATCTCTTCAGTTTCCCGATTTTCTTTGCAATATGATTTCGGTCGCGGTACTTTGAATGATCCGTGATTGATCAGATTTACTTTTATTCTTGAAAATGTTCTTTTATCGGACTGTCTTCGTTCTGGGTATCTGGAATAAATGCTTATTTACAGATATATGGAGTATAGAACGACATATTCAAAATAAATTAAATTGAATTATTTTATTATACAGGGCGATGTAAAAGATGTTTTTTCTTATCACTTATCAACAAAACTGCTATTCAACTTTTCTGAAAAAAAAAGTCATAAAACTAAAGTTTTTTTTTTATCTATACTTTTGTATTTCAAAAATACTGTGAGTCCTTCTACATCGGCTATCACTAGTTCCGAAAAGCCTTGGTTTAGGAAGCAAAGTTATTTTGTTTACTTACCTGTCACTTACCGGATTAGATACGTCTCTGATGCTTCATCCGGATTTTCCTGGCACTGTATAAAACAAACAAGCATGTCATATTTCTTTAAGTTTTTGAAATTCGCAACCATTTGATTCATTTCATAAATGGGACAAAGGCAATATTTGATTAAAATAATTTAACAATGACAAATGTCAATTAGTTTCTACAATGGCTCAACAGAATCTATATATTCTTTTGTTTAATCAAGTCATGGTCGCCTTATTTTATTTAAAACAAATCTTGGGTATTTCTAAAGGATAAATTAAATAGTTGTAAGTAAGTATTTTCAAACAACACAATTGTCAACATTAGAAAAATATTAAATCCAACGTCATTTGTTGTAAATAAAACATTTTTAGTGCATGATAGGTATATATTTTTTTTATTACATTTCCTAAATATTTGTGTTAGTTGTGTTGTCCAGGGTAAATTCTAAATAGTAGGTATGTATCTTTGTTTATTGATTTATTGTTTAATTATGATATTATAAAAAAACTTTGGTACAGATAATTCAGGTTTAGAAAATTAACACACAATTTTCATGGCCTACTAGAAAAACCGATTAAAATTTCTTTAAATTGACTTTATTGTCGGTACCGGATTAAAAAAAAGTATTATATATTTTTGAGAAGCTAAAAATAAGCGGAAACCAAATATTAAAAAACATACAGCGTATCCCATTTAAAAAAACCCAACTTTAGTCTATACCTCGAAAACGATAGTATCTAACCAAAAACTGACTACGCCACTGGATTCTACGCAAAAAACTCTATCGAATTTAGTTTTAACCTTTTCGGTAAGTTGCCAGACCATCGAGATACGAGGGGTACTTGAAAACGCAAAATTTTCAATTTCACCTCGTATCTCAAAAACGAAAAGGGCTAGGAAAAATTTGTTCGCGGCTTCTTTGGTTTCACAAAAAAGTAGCACAGTGTTGCGAAAACAGCATCTCTCTATATTCAATAATAAGGGAGACTCCGCAAAACCATCGAAATTCAGATACCCTGTACAGCTGCAGAAAGGAAAATTTAGATTCACTTTGATATCGTCCGAAAGTTAACTTAGAACTGATATAACAACTTTCTAAATCATTAAATTGTCTCCTAAATAGCAAGTTGCTTAAGTATTCAGAACCAGCTACATTTTCCAAGGCACGTTATCTCTATCCTTCAGAGATATGGAAAATAAGGACAGTTATACTTGCACAGGTCTAGCAAGTACGACAGCAGCAAACTAAGATTATCGGCTTAAATTTATGCATTAATTGACAAAGTTTCGAGACAAACCTGAAAGTAAATCACTGTAGGTTTGTCAAACGCCGGATTTTGGTTATCTCAGTGACTGTATCAAAGTTTCGGTTATTTAGATTTGAAACTATTGAAAAGTTTAACTGCGCCATAATAAAAAGTAAATACCAGTATAATAAAGCAATTTCAATCTAAAACTAATAGATACACATTTGCATATTTTTATCTACTTGTTTTAGTTATAATAATACTACAATAATTTAGGCCTTGGGGAATAAAAAGAAATACACTAGATATCTAATTAGAAAAAAGTTAGATTTAGGAACACAAAAGAACGTGCTATTCTTCATTTAGCTTTTTTTAATATTTGCAGTTTTTATATTTTCCGTCGCTAGCTCTTGATATAATTATTACAGTATAGTTTCCGAAAATCTATCCATCAGCACGAATCTTTTTAAAATTTACAATTCATCTTTTCCCCTGATATTCTCAACTGCCGATCCCTTGCGTCATTCCGTTTTCGTGCTCGTCGGCATCGAATCGACTTCGCAGACAACAATAACAATTGGCGCACTGATGAGTCCCGATAGGATGAAAGTATTTGTACAATTACTTGTGTCTATAAAAACTTAAGGTAAATGATATAATTTCTTATGCTTGCTTAAATAATATTGTTTATATTATGTATCGAAACATTATACATATAAAATTATAAAAATTTGCTTCAATTAATTTAAAGTTAAATATTTTTATTCAGTTGCGGAAAATCCAAAAAAGATTTTTGTTTGTCAATCTATACGCAACAAATAATCTGAATAACAATTGTGCTAGAAAGTGGGTTAAGACGTGAAAAAGGGCTAACTTACTTTAAAAGGTCAACAAGAATAATAAAATTAAGAAACTTAATAGGCAACGGCGCGAAATGCAATAACAAATAAATAAAATTCAGTAATTTTTCTTTCCATTGTTCAACACAAGATTCTTCAGGTAGGTTGTTTATTATATTTATTATTACAAATATCAAATGGGACAGATCGCTTCATATTAACTTTAAAAATAGATCATAAAGATGCATACTTTTTAGCAGCGATAAAGAAAAATCTTGATTGCTTATATGAATTGTATTTACCGTTCGGTCTTAACATAGCGCCGTATATATTTACCAAACTTCTTAAACCAGTAGCAAGGAAACTTTAACTTAAGGGATACAGTAACAGTTTTCTTTTTTGGAGGAATGATAGGCAGAACCAAATCAAAATGCATAATAAACACCAAAACTACCTTAAAACGGCTCGGAAAACTAGGGTTTATAATTAACTTAGAAAAAAGTACGTTAGATCCTAAACAAAACATAACATTTTACTAGCTTATATATAGGAGAACGTGTGTCACTCCGGATAGCTTAAATAAATAAAACTCGTACTAGTAAATTAAAAGTAACCTTTACCTCCACAAACCAGCCCTAAACCCTAATACTGCCCTGAAATTAAAGTGTTTCGTCGTAACATTTGATAGAACTAGGTGCTATCGAGAAATGTGGTCGTTTTAAGGAACAATTTATATCGTCGTACTTTCCTGCTTAAAAAAAACCAAATGTGGTTTACCATAGAGATGCAAATTTTGCTTCCCAATGAAAAAATGTTAGCTATAAAAAAATGTATCTTTAGTTTTAAAAAGAAAAATAAAAAATATACATTAACGGAATTTGCCATGTTAATAGGTAAACTTGTAGCTGCATGAACAGCTAAAACATATGGTTTTGTACATATCAAACCTATTGAAACAATAAAACATATTTTTTTAAAAGATAATTGTCTAAATTATCAAAAAAAAAATTAGTACCGGAACTAGATTGGCTGGCGGCGGTACAAACATGTTGGATTAGGTCAGGATATAAGACTAACCAAATTTTCTTGTTAAATGTTCTCGGATACCTCAACGACGAGTTGAGGAGCTTTTTATAGGGAAACTAGGGGCCGTGATTTTTGGGCTCAAAGTTGCATTTGAATTATTTAAAGATCAGAATGGCATACTATTCATTAAAGTCTTTTGCAAAACATCAATTAATCAATTAAAAATATATTTATTTGTAATATCATCAAAACAATTACAAAATATTTTTAAACAGTGGTAAAACAATAAATATATGGAGTGGCAATTACCATATTCGTTTTATCATATTTTCATAAATAAGTTTAATAACACAATACGGCTGTGCAAAGCTGATAGCTTGACTGCTACTAGCCGATTGTGGAAGTTACTTGGTTTAAATCTTATACCAAAATATTATTAATTTGTACAAATTCAAATCTGGCTGCATTCTATAAGCATTACAATGTTAATCCTAACCATAAAACAATACAATTAAACAATACCCACAAATAATACAAACAACCAACCTATTAAGTACTTACAAAAAATTTACCTCAGTATAAAAAATATATCCATATATGTTGCGTAAGTAATTTGAATTTAATACTAAAGTAATTTAGGACTGTTTTCGATAATCCATTTCGTAATCTTGCGTTTGAAGTTTGGCAATTGAATCAGGTTTGTTAAATCTAGAGGAATCAGATTAAATGATTTACAATCTATATATTCAAAACTTCTTTTTCCTATAGATTTGTTCACTTTAGGCAATATTCTATTATCATTTCTTTGAAATCTAGTGCGATAGTACGTACAGGAGAAGTAAAATGATTATTTTTATTTAGGTGCAGGATTGAATTTTTTAGAAAAATATTTCTAAAAAAAATGTCAAGTAGGTTTACCGTCCTAAATAGTTGTTCAGTGGGATATCTTATATCTAGATTAAAAATTATTTTAATTATTTTTTTCTTGGCCATTTTTAATGGGTTCGATGTACTATCATAGGCTCCTCCCCATGCGATAATTCCGTAATTCAGAAGCGATTAAACAAGAGCAAAATAGACAGTCCGTAAATTGTCCACGTCTGAAATATATTTTATGTGTTTAAAAAGGTAAAACAATGATCTAAGCTTTGTTAGCTGATATATTGATCTATTTGGTGGTCCCATTTTAAATGTTAATAGAAAAGTATTCCCAAATAGTCAATATAATCGACCCTCTCAATGCTTCAGTAACTATTTTTTCTGAATGGTAAATATATTCCTATTTGATCATTGGTAAGCAAACCCGTGACATTGTTCGAGAATGCTAAATATTTCGTTTTTGTTAAATTTACACTTAAAAGATTGTAATCTAGCCATTTTATAATTTTCTTCTATTTTAGTTTCTACTTCATCCCTCTCTACAAACAACACCGTGTCGTCCGCGAACGAAATTATATCCTCTGAATAATTTTGGATTATCAATGAGTTGATGTATATATTAAATAATAACTGGCCTAATACCGTCCACTATGGCACGCCATACGTAATTTCCTTCACCGTGCTAAAAGAATCTTTTATTTGTACCCTTTGCGTGTGACCGTATATATAACTAGTTAGGAGAGATAACGCCGGACCATGTATACTAACGTCTTCCAAATTCGCAAGAAGCTTCCAGTGACCCACTGTGTCAAAGGCTTTCGCCAAGTCCAAGAAAACTGCGGCACATGGTTTGCTTACATCTAGATTTTTGTATATTCTCTTTGTCAGCTCTGCCATTGCATCGTTAGTCGATAATTTATGTTGAAAACCAAACTGATGTTTTAAAATTATTTTATTTTTTTCCAAAAAATCTGTTATCCTAGTTTTAAGGGCTTTTTCGAATATCTTTGCAATATTTTATATTAGACTGATAGGTCTATAGTTTTCAACTTGAGTAGTGTCGTCCTTCTTGAAAATTGGTTTTACCTTCGAGACTTTAAAAGAATTTAGGCATATACCACTAGTGAAAATTAATTAAGGGTTTTGTTATAAAAGGAGATATGTGTTGTTATATAATGTACTGCTATTTATATTATCAAAGCCGGGTGAATAATAATTTTTTTGGGGTTGAATTAAATGCCTGACTTCAGGTTTATCTACCAGTCTAAGAAAAATGGACGTGTCATTTTTATATGAGATAAAATTATCCTGGCATTGATCGTGATTTAAGTTATCTTTAAATTTAGCCGCCATTTTTTCACCTATCGAGATGTAATGATCGTTGAAAATATTGCTGACTCGGGAGGGGTCGTTTTCAATTATATTAGAATCATTCTTTATTTCGAGGTTAGTGTTTTTTGACTTTTTGTTGATTTATTCGTAAATTCATTAAATATTTTTGTTTTATTTTTTAAAAGAGTCTTTTATAATACTTTTCTTTAAGTTTTTTGTTTAAATCTGCTATCTTATTTCTTACTATTTTGCATTTCTGAAAATTTTCCATATTTTGGTTTTTTACGTAATCTTTATATTATTTGTCTCTATTTTTGATCGAATTAAGTAATCTCTGAGTAATACAGGGTTTTTTTCACGTTCTCAAACTTGTTATATTTTTTGTTGTTTTACTGGAATTTAAAGCGTTATTAAGAGTAGTGATAAAGATCTTCGCTACAATTTCAACATTGTCAGACCTATATAAATCTTCAAAATTTGAAGACTCTAATAATTGGTTAAGCTTTGCAAAATTGATGTATTCTTTCTTAGTATTGGTATCTAAACCGTACTTTGGAGTATTCAACTGTATAATTAATGGATCGTGGTCTATTATTTTTGAATTTAGAATTGCAGGGCGAATATCGTTTTGGTGAAATTGTGATGTTTTGACAAAGCAATGGTCCAAACAACTTCGAGAGAGTCTTTCTATTCTAGTGTATTTATTTATAACCGATTTATATCCATGTTCATATAGAGTATTAAGATATTGTTTGTTTACGACCGAGTTATCAAGAATATTAATGTTGAAGAGTAACAGTGCATAAGTAGTTATCAAGACTAGAAATAAAATCATTGTCTTGAACATTTTGACACTTATATACAGGCAGCTATTCCTATAGTTGAATTAGATTTTGTTGTTAGACAAAGACGAATGCATCTTAGACCAGCGATTTCAATTATCTCGTTTTTACATGGATATTTAGTTTTTACATAAACGATAACTCCGCCATTTTGGTTATATTTCCCGTCCGTATAATACATATTATAATTTTCTAGTCTAAATAGTTCCAAGGTGTTCACATTCCAAGTCTCTGTGAGCACTATTATATCAAAAGGATT
Organism: Kuschelorhynchus macadamiae; assembly: GCA_030620095.1. NCBI lineage: Eukaryota > Metazoa > Arthropoda > Insecta > Coleoptera > Curculionidae > Kuschelorhynchus > Kuschelorhynchus macadamiae. Next base: position 600,722 of record JAUTXW010005163.1, read on the forward strand.
GCCAAACTCACTCAACAAAACTTCAAAATTACGGAAAATTTTATGTATGCTCCTATTATTTGAGTGAAATAAGCTAAAACTTTTATTATCTAAAATTGTGTTTGCCATTATTAATAAAAGTAATGTTCGCATATTATTGAGAATAAACAGTCAAACAGCAATTTCCTGTAAAAATCGAGGAGGAATTGTTAAATATCCATCTCTAAATAAGGCCACAAAGGAATGGTGGCAATGGTGTGAAGAGAGAGGAAGAGTCGTCCACTCTACGAGGAGATGCCCCTGGTGGTGGGGAAGTTGTTTGATGGTCTCCTTTAACAAAAGGTGTAACAGAAACTGCAATCAATCAATGTAATAATATCCTCCCTAGCAGAAGGAATCCTAAAACATTATTTGGCTTGCCTTAAAAAATTCTGGGACTATTGTATATGTCAGCAAGTAAATCCTTATGAATACAATTGGCAACCATACCTTATTTTTTTAATCGAAATTTTAAACAATAAAAATTTCTTCTCATTATTAAATTCCTACAAATCAACTTTGAATTTGATATTTACTTCCATAGACCCTAGTGACTTAAAAATAATAAGATATTTCCAATATTCGACCACAAAACCCTAAATATGCATTCACATGGAATCCCGATCTAATTTTAAGATATTTAGAAAAATAGTATTCCATAGAGCGTTAAGCATAAAGAATTTATCATATAAGCTTGTTACTCTTATGGCCTTAACATCTGCCACTATAGTGCAGACTCTTTCTCTCATAAAAATTGAGAATCTTAGAATATTAGAAGATAAAATTTAAATTAAAGTTCCTGACCGATTAAAAATATGCATATGCATAGAATACAACCTATACTCGTTTTTCCTTACTTTAAAGTAAGACCAGAGTTACGTGTGGTATCCACTATAGAGAATTACTTAAGAAATCAGAAGCTTCTCGTCATCACGAAAAAAAAATCTTATAGTTTCTTTTAAAAAGCCAATTCACACTGCCTCTTCACAGACTATTAGCCGTTGGATCAAGAAAGCATATCTTTATCTTTTTCATCTCATAGCGCGCGCCATACATCAACTCCTGCAGCTTACAGAGCATGTGTAAGTGTAGAAGTGTTTTTCCAGCAGAAATATATGCCATCATGATGGCGGAAGTTAAAGAAGGCTTAGAAGATGAAGTAGTTATTTTCTCAGATAGCCAAGCAGCGTTAAAAGCATTGAACTCACCCAAGGACAGTACGGTTTTGGTCCAGGACTGATGTGATACACTGGAAAGACTAGCAATGATAAAAAGTGTAGAACTCATTCGAGTTCCTAGTCACTATGCAATAGCAGGCAACGAAATGGCGGATAATCTAGCTACGCTTAGAGCCAACTTGCCGCCCATAAGACCGGAACCCATCTTAGGATTGTTTAGACAATAAGTCAAGGTGGCCTTAAATGATTGGGTCTTTTAGACCGTTTCTAGGGGGTGGCTCTCCTACAACAAAGAAAGGCAAGGAAAAAACTGGTTGCATACTAGAAGTAGGGGAACCATTAGCTCTCTCATAGGGGTGCTAATAGGCCACTCCCGTTGAGAAGACACCTAGCACTGCTAGTAATAAAGGAGGACTCGACCTGCATCGCATGCGGTGAGGAGAAGGAAACTACACTACACTATTTGTACAGGTGCGAGGCTGGAGCCAGGCTGCGGCAAGACATTTTTGGAGTCGCGGTGCTGCAAAGGGAAGTTATTAAGGAGCTATCTTGAAAGGACATCCTGGCCTATATTAATAGGTCTGGAATGTTAAAGCCTGCTAGGGAGGTGGTATAAACGGTTAGAATGAGATCTTTGGGTAAACCGCAAGGGCCAGATTAATAAAAGGGTAATATTGACAAAATCTACCTTCAAGATTTTTGCATGAGAAAAACCTCCCCTCAACTTCTACTGCTAATAAAAGGGAGGTATGGTAATCTTGACAAAATCAACCTCCAAGATTTTTGCAGTTCTTTGAGTTTTTGGACTCTGAGAAACAGTAAAACTACTTATACAATTGACTTTTTGCATAAAAATCATGCGTTAAACAAGAATAGACTGATGCATGCACAAAAAATGCGAATCTTCATGGATAAAATTATCGTTTTATAGAGAAAAATAATAAAAAACTTAATTTATTCCTTGTAGACTGATTTTTATTGTTATTACCATAATATAGGCTGGGTAAATAATTACGAAATTGTTATATATAGACCGTTTATTGTAAATAGTTGAATTCTGTAGCATTTAGTTAACATTTTGATATTTTGTAGCAGTAAACATTAACATTTTAGGCAATTACTAGACAAATTATAGATTTTTTAGGCTTTATTTTATCAAAAAACAAATTAATTTTCGCATTTCCTTAACATTTGGCTCCTGAATACTAAATATCAGCATTTGTGAATACTGAAAATTTTAAAATACAAGTTAAACATTTGTAAATATGGATGTGAATGAAAACCACCTTAATGTACGCTACCACAACTTTACCAGAAAAAAGAGAAATAAATTTGAAATTTTAACATATCTGCTCATGTTTTGTCCTCAATTTCTCGGGGAGATGTTTTTTTAAATTTATATAGCTTCGTAAAAATATTTTTGTATTCCTTTAAACACGCTAGTTCAATTACCAGATTTTCCGTACTCGATGGTACGTTAGAAGCATCGAAAAGAAAAATAAATTTGAAATTTTGCATCAACTTTAAAAAAGTTTATATGGGACAACCCGTAGTTTATTTTATTTTTAGATTATGAGAAAAGATCTAAGTTTTTTTTTGTATAGGATATTTTTTCTTACCGTTTTTTAACCAAAACTATGTGAATTAAAACTTCAATATTTTCGTCTCTAGGCGTCAAATTAATGTAAAATTATAATAATATTTAGTCAGCATGTGGTACTTTAATTTAAGCAACATAGGATCGCCGATTTTTATACAGTGTCCTAAAAATTAACTGCGACTTAGATTTTATAATAATTTGATAAAAAGTGACTTTTTTTTAAATAGAACAGCCCGTATATTATCGAAGCGTTGAATACAGTGGAAAATTGATTTTTTTTTCATATAAGGTGTTTCTATACCTATTTTAAACTGCTTTCGATTTATAAGCGGTTTTATGAATAATTATTACTATAAATATTCGACAAATAGACATAAAGATGTCGATTTATCAGCAAATTTATACATAATTAATATTGATATTCGCGAAATAGACATTAAATATCTAAAACTCTAAGTCTTTTATGATGTAACCATAGCTTACGAAAGGCCCAACGAATATCTTTTAATATAACTTGTGGTTCTGAAAAGAACCGATTTTGTCAGTAAATTAAAACTTTTGGAATTCTCCCTAATACGCCAGGGGTTTAAAGTGCTGACCATTTACATGTGAGTAATCGGTAATACCTTTCATCACATGACAGGTAGTAGCTCTTTGAATTTCTGATGTATCAAGTTGTTCAAGGGCAACTTATGCAGGTTCTTGCAACAATTCTTTTCAATAACTATTACTCTCGATTTTCGCTAACTTAATCTGACAAAAACTAAAAAGTGAGATATGTAATGCCACCATCGTTACGTATTGCAGTTGTTACATCACAGCACACTTGGCGTTTTAGATCATTAATGTCTTGTCGAATATTAATGGTAATTATTCATAAAATCGCTTATAAATCGAAAGCGGTTCAAAATAGGCACAGAAACACAATAAATGAAAAAAATTCAATGTGCCCACTCTATTTAATGTTTCAATAATATACAGGGTGTTCCATTTAAAAAAGTCACTTTTGATCAAATTTATAAAATCTGAATTGCAGTTAATTTTTAGGACACTGTGTAAAAGTCGGCGATCCTATGATACTAGAATTAAAGTACCATATGTCGACTAAATAATATTACAATTTTACATTGATATATCTGGAGACGAAAATATTTAAGTTTTAATTCACACAATTTTGGTAAAAAAGCACAAATTAATTAATATTTAAGAAACGATAAAGAGAAATGAAAAAAATAACCTATACAAAAAAACTGAATGTGTCGCGAAATCTAAAAATAAAATAAACTACAGTGTGTATAATTTATATATATATATATATATATATATATATATATATATATATATATATATGTAGGAATAACTTGTTTTTCTTGGACCTTCCTTTATATATGATTATTTTTTATTTTTTTGAAGAAAATAAAAAGTAATTATATATATATATATATATATATTTATATATATATATATATATATATATATATATATATATATATATATATATATATATATTAACTAATATAGACGTATATTTATATGTATTTAATGAAGTAACCCTAAGGAAAGATATTAAAAAATAATCAGCAGCTTTCCGGAAACATACAGCCCTCGCATGCTATGTTTGAATTTTTCAATTCGCATGAGCCGACATTTTGCCCTATTTCAGATGCAATTTTTCAATGTTCCACTATTCGTGTGGTATTCGTGTCCATATCTCATCGCGAAAGATATTTATTATGGTTAGGTGACTAACATAATTTGTCGACGTAGATTGAAATGGATAAAGTCAATTAACTATGAATTAGATTCTAAATAAAACAATATATAGCCAAAAAACAACAAAACCACTGTCTGGCCATTATTTACTTTTGTTTTTACTATAATGAACTTTGTAGTGTTTTTAAGAAAAAAACTGTATTTCTATGAAATATTACAGAATCAAAAAATATATGAATCAGGAAATATAATAACTGATTATTGCTTGGTCGATTTATATATTATTTAGCATATTTAAAAAAAAAAGTTGAATAATTTCGTAACAAGCGGAGATATTAAGATTCCGTATATATAGATCTATACCTAAATTGTATAAATTCATCTCCAATATTTTAAAAAATGATTTCTAATTTCCAAAAATAAGAAAAATATAATGAGAATAATTAAAAAAACATATTATCTGAACGAAAAATTAGTTAAAACAAATTACGTATGTAGTTTAGTATCATAAAAACCACAGGGATAAAAACAACAAATAAAATGATAAAATATGTTAAAAACATTGACAAACAGATATACAGGAGATTGAAAGCAATGTTTTTATTGCATTATTTTTGTGTTATTACTGTAAGTGAGGATGTACAATGTACATAGATGGATAAAGGTATGCACCTTAGTCTGCAAAATAAGAAAAAAATAATAACAAATAAATTATATATAAAATATAAAGGAAGTTATTAACTGAACGAAAAATTAGTTAAAACAAGAAGTAATGTAAAATTGAAATTTAAAGATATCTAGGATGTGCTTATTACGTCTCAGATCATAGAAATGAAATTTTAAAGTTTTGTTTTTATTTGGTTACTGTATATTTCTATATAGATGGATAAATTAATAAAGAGTTGGACTCAGCTAAATCCGTTCAACTTAATAATAATTAGTAATACTTCATTATAAATTATACTTTGTCCTCCATCATCTGCCTGAATTACTTTTTGCATTTGACAGTTATAACACTATAATGATTGGTTGTTGATATTTATCAAATATCGATATAGAATATTAGAATTATTTAATATATTAATATTATTAATATTTACCTTGTGAATTACAAAATAATAGGATAAAAATATGCCACATTTAAATATTTCTGCAAGAAATAAATAGTCTCGGATAGGATAAGTTACTTTAGTTTATATATATATATCTGCTGATGATGCTAACTTGGTTCACGAAACGCACATCCAGAACGTAAAAAGTTGTGATGTAGTGTGGTTAGAACTCTTGTATTTTAATCCAACAATAATAACAATAGACGACATTTACTTTTTTGTTACAATTTTTCTCACTTCTTTTTCATTCCTTACCTATTCTAAAAATGGTCGACGTGAAGAGCCTCGGTTTGCATAAAAATGTTGTCTTTTAAAGGTCTCCAAAATAAGGTAAAATTCGATATAGTGTTGCTTTATTGGTACATACTCAACTACAAATTTTTAAAGTTTTTTTACTTCACCAGTGTTTGAGATATTAGTCTAAAGAAAGGATTCTGGGACACACTGTATGTGTGCGCTCCATTTTGTTCGTAGAGAGAAGCAAGAAATGTTGCCATTACTTGCACCTAATTGGAATACCGAATATCTCTTGTGGCAATTCTATAGATTAGTCACAAGATTTCTATGGAAATGACATGAAGTAATGGTGGAGATCTCCGAAATAAATAGAGTATGTATCTGTGCAAATACAAACACTCGCCAAGGAAGCTGATAAATTAGCCAGAACGGTGGCCAGTTTGCTAATATAGTAGCTTTGCTAGATAGTTTATTGTCAGTGTTAGTAATATTACAAATTATCACTTCTAGTTGCAAAGGTTTCGAACAAAGACATCATTTATTCTAAGAGCGTCTGCTTCATCATGGCCAGACTAAGATAGCGAGGGCATCCTGTGCTATTTATTTTTTGAGGACAGGCTGATCGACAGCGTAAGATGGCGTTCGAGACGAGATATACAGTAACCGGCAAAAAGTTTGCAACAAGTGGGAATTTTTTTTATTATTGATTTCCCAGAAAATTTTATTCTTGATAAAATTTGGTCTTAAAGAAAAACTAATTTTGACTGCATCAAACCTCAGGTCGGATGTACAATGTGTTCAAAAAATTTAAAAATCAAACTAAATACAAATTAAGTAAAATTTTTTGATATCTAGTGTAGTTAAAAAGAACATTTGCATTTTTGAGTCTAATTTTCTCTTTAACTAATTTATATATAAAAAATATTAACTTAACTTTATAAAGTTCTGTGTTCTACGGATCTTGAAATTTAATTTTTAATTTTTTGAACACCCTGTACATCCGAACTGAAACTTAATGCAGCCAAAATTAGTTTTTCTTTAAGCATCAACTTTTATCAATTTTCTGAGAAATCAAAAATAATAAAAAATTCCATTTGTTGCAAACTCTCTGCCGGTCACTGTATAAATTGCTCAAAAAGGCTTATATTTTTAAAAAGTGAGAGGCACAATAATTTTATTAATTTCCTAATTAAATTAATCGAGTTCTAGTGGAGGCGCTAATTCCTTATTACCATAAAACAAATTAAGTTCTATTTGGTCTGCAATATCCAGTGTAGGACTTTTTTCAATAAATGAGTGTTCTGTCCGTAACAAACAATTCAAAGACACGACTGGGAGTATTAATATATCTTTATAATAGATCATGTGCCACATATAAGCCATTAGCCTGCACCAACTCCCTTAAATATATCACTATCAGCTGTAACTGGCAAGCGGAAAAATAATAATTAACCTCACCCTTAAAAGGTGTGACCGCCTATCCCCTAAACAATTTTATCCCCTAAATAAAACCAGAGGATCGTGCTTGCGCATTTGATAGGTCGGATTAACAGCCGCTCATGATTTAATTTGATTGAAATTATATTAACTTTGGTTTTAGTCTGTACCATTTCCGGATCAAATTTGTGGTACAGAAATTATTTACAAATAAATTTCAGGAAAATTAGCAATATATCAGTGCTTATAATTTATAACGTGCGAATTATTAGGACAGTTTCAGACAAATGAATGGTTTTGTTTATCATTAATAACAAATGCTACGGCGGCAAAATTTTTATAACCACGTTTGGCCTCAATGCGTTCACTTTCGAATACCCAAAATTTTCTGTAAAACGGGATGGGAAAGAAGTTCATATTTTTAGTATAACTAATATTTATATAGCGACTGACCATGAAATAAAATTCATCCTTTTTTTTTCTTTCCTTGTAACAGATTTTTGGGGATTTAGGGTCCGTAGGTCCTAAGAAACATGTTCCTCCATTTCTGTCGGTCTCCCGCTCTGTTGTCTTGTCGATCTGTTCGTTCATGGCATAGTTGAAAATCTGTTTACCCAAATTACTTCTTTTTTCGCCCAAAAATAGTTGCTCATTGATATGAAGTAACTTCTGAATATTTTAGTGCTACTAAATTACCATTAAGATTTTATTAGAGGCGCTACTTAAAAATATGCCTTAAAACTAAAATTCTCAATTTTTTTAGAAAATATTTTTAATCTTTGCCTCCCTTATAAGAGGAATATTTTGCGTTTTTGGGGGGGAAAATGGGAAAAACCTATTTTCCCATTTTCGTCAATCTGTCGGTCTATCTGTGTGGCACAACTCAAAAACTACATATCCGATTGACTTCAAATTTTGGTCAAAAATCAAGGGTTATAGGGGGATAAACATCCAATATGGCGGAATAAAAATATTTAAATATTTTGTAAAATGTAATTTCCCGGAATAGAACCTTCTTTTTATTGAGGAAAATAATAATATTAATAGAGTCATGTCTTACCCCAACCCTACTTTTGGAGACCTCTAATACCGCCGTGGTTGTAGCAGCTGTAGCAAGTATTAGACTCAATGACTCCGATATTCAAAGCGAATTAAAAGTAATCTAAGGAAAACAATTTACCCAAGCTTGGGACAGGCGACTGAACAACAAAGTAACTAAACTCAGGAAAGTGATTGGGTAACTTACTGTACATCAACAAGGATAAACAAAAACACACTCAGGCCAATATACAAAAAAATCGGTAAATTTCTTTTACCCGGGACAGTCCTCGTTATGAATCTTTCTCCTTATTAGGAATAGAGTTCTGTGACCCAATTTAGTTCGGTACGTATGTACATACACATTATATTGAGCGCCATTTTGTTCCTCCATTTTGGACTCCGACCTATGCCACAAGATTTATGGGCATAATTTAAACTAAAATTAAATAAGAAATTTTTGCAGTGATACACCGCCATTTGTTCATCATGTTAAAGTCGATTTTTTTTAAACATTTCATTTGGCCACCATTTTGTTGAGCATTCTTAAATTCGTACCACAAATTTACTGATTTATCTCTCTCTATAGGACACTGAATGCTTGCCCAAAATTTGAATTCAAACTAGTAAGTAACTGGACGATAAGTTTTTCAGTAATATTTTTTAACTTTTCATTAGGCCGCCATCTTGTTGCGTCATAATGAATTTTTCCAAAAATATTTAGGCAACAACATGTGACCATTAATTTTTGACCAAAATAAAGATATGTAAGAGTGTAATTTTTTTTCACGATTTGAAATATCTTATTTGACTGCCATCTTGACTTCGCACCACAATTATACCAGTTCGTCTCTATATTACAATTAATTATTGCACACAATTTGAAATAAATCCAATAAGTAAATTTTTCAGGCAGAATTTTAAAACATTTTATTAAGTCTCCGTATTCGCTTCGTACCACATTTCACTAGGCCGCCATTTTGTTTCCCCATATAAAATTTTCACAAAATGTACCCAGGTTATCTCTATATGACCCTTAATTTTTAATCAAAATTTATTTATCAGATAAGGAGTTTTTTAGCTATCCCGCGAACACACAGACCGACATAGCGACAGACCGACGAAATTGAGAAAACAATATGCAACACTCTAAACTTAAAGAATATAATAGATATTTTGAAACAGAAGCTAAGTGTGACTGCTCAAAGACATCGTAGATTTAAAGAATCTAATCTAACAAAAGAAACATGCAATAAACTGTTTCAGAACTAGAAACAGTTTTACCGAAAACTATATATACCAAAGAATTCAATCTGGTCCAGACCTGTAACCTACAAGAACAGAGCGGTATGGATTCGCAACGAAGAAAGAATCAACTTAGATCAATGAGTGTGAATACTATATTTCACTGTATTCACAACTTCTGTTATACATAATTTAAGTGTACACATACACATATAATCCACCACTTTAATTGTTTTCTGGAGAATCCTACTAAAATTCCAATTTTTTCACCAAGCGAATAACGTATCTGCTTCCAAAAGATGACGACACTGAAAACCTTACCATTACCTATCTACCGGAGATTTACAAACTGCTAACTTCATCTGTATCAAAGATGACCTATGAAAGATGCGAAACTAACAACATTATGGCTCAAGAACAAAAGGGATTTATTAAGGGATCACAGGAGTGTAGAAAGCAGTTAATTAATGATAATGTTATCACTGAACAAGCGATACAAAAAAAATAGAAATCTATGTACAAAAGATTAGAAATCTATATACAGCGTTTAGAGATTACCGAAAAAAGTTTGACTCTGAACCACATACCTACCTGGCTTATTAAAATACTGGAAATATATGAAGTGGCCTATCCGCTTGTTGAATTGTTAAAAGAACTGATGACTCACTGGACAACAGAACTAAACATTAGCGCCACAGACGGCACGATAGTAACTGACTGCATATAGATTCGAAGTGGCATCTTTCAGGGTGAGCCTTTGAGTCCCCTGTGGTTCTGTCAATCTTCAAATCCTCTTCCGAATAAGCTAAATGAGAGTCGCCAAAGGTTCGATATTAAATCTTATGAAAAAATTAAATACAATGCTACACGTTTAATGTATATGGATGACATTAAACTGTATGCCAATAGCTCGACACATATCCACGCCTTATTACGAACTGTTGAGATTTTCTCTGAAGGTATTAAGATCCGGCCTCCGTCTCGACAAATGCAGAACGTAGACAATTGTTAAAGGCAAGCATAGTACCAACGAATTCCAGCTACACGATGGCGATACAACCCAGTCTATATAACAAGGGAAATAAATATATATATATCCGGAAATACAAGCACCCCGTACAGAGCATAAGAAAATGAAAGAATAGATTTAAATATAACCAATAACACCAACCGCCTGAAAAGATTTTTGAAAGCGAAGCTGAATGCTAAAAACTTGATAAATGCAGTAAATACCCGCTATCCCTCTACTATCATATACTTTTAGAATTATTAAATGGCCCAAAACCGATATAGATAATATTGACAGAAAAAACATTCACCAAATTCCGAGCTTACCATCCCAAGCGAGCCATTGAGAAAACAACGATTTCTAGAGCAAAGGTTCGTAGGGGCCCAATAGACATTTCATCCATATGGCACAAACAGATTACCAACCTTCAGAAGTCCTTTCTGCATAAGAACGAAATTTCTGCTTTCTTTTAAAGGGAACACAATTCCAATTACTCGCAAAGCAGAACGAATGGGCAAAAAAATAAACTTTTGGCAGGTATAATTACGAATTCAGTGCTAAAACTGTAGATCAGGAGGCATCAAACTATTGGCTATCTCGGGGAGAACTGTTCCCTGAAACGGAAGGATTCATGACGACGGAGTTACCTTAAAAATATCACTAAGGATATTAAGGTGACGGATGACCGGTTGTAGAAAATCCCTTCGTTTCTCAGAGGCAATTCAGCATGACATAATTGTGTTGCAAAAATCATTCACCAAAAGTCGAAATTTACCATCTACCTAACAAGACCTGTCCTTACTACAATTCCACTTTAGAAATTGTTCGTGAGAACGAAAACTTCCTACTGGGATAGAACACACTTTGACAGTCAGAGCTGTACGATCCAACATAATGCTGGTTAGCAAAATAAAAAAGAAGACCTTTCTGAGCGATGTTGTTGCTCCAAATACAAATAATATCCAGGAGACCATTCATAATAAAATAACAAAATACGCGGACTTGACGCACGAGATTAGACAACATTAAAAACAGGAGGTAGTCCAGACAGCTGGGCCTTCCTTATTCATTGATTCACACTATGCAAAAATCTATTATCTTTAACTCTAGTAACATTGTACGCAAGTTCCTTATTCTACCACAGAAATGTTCATTTTGCTTAGGCCGATGAATAATATAATAGCACCGCTGAAGTATAGCGAGTTTAAATAATAATAAAAATAATAATGGTCTGAAAAAACACTTCACGGAAGACACAGGTACCACATAAAGCAAGACTATATACATAAAAAGCTTTATTTTTTGTACTGACTTGGTATAACCCGTCAGTATAAAATACAACAACAGGAATACTGTGAGACAACAAGTCATAATAATAATAAATTGAAAACTAAAAAATTGAAATAATGAATTTGTATAAAGTTATTACCAAATAATTATATGCGTATATAGATAGACTGTTTATTATAAGTAGTGGAATCTGTGAAAACTAAAAAATTGAAATAATGAATTTGTATAAAGTTATTACCAAATAATTATATGCGTATATAGATAGACTGGGAAGTTGAAGGTAAAGGTGAATTCACTGATTTTTTTAATTATTGATATAATTTATTGTATTTAATGGCCAATTATTATTTTGTCACAAAGTATTGGGTCATATTGAGTTCAAAAAAAGTAAACAATAAAAATAATTATTAAAAAATTAAATACGTCTTTAACAAGAAATTCTGATTTATGAAGTATTTCTAACAACGTATACAAATAAAAAAACGTAAAAGCCCTTTTTTGGGGCAATTAGCAAAAACGTATTTAATTTTAAGCAATAGTTAAAACTACATAACAAGTTATATATTATACGATGTGTTTATTTGGCATTTAAAATTAATTCTATATACGAGTATAACAAAAATAAAAATAATCGAAGAAAGGCGTATTATAAAGCTCGGTTGTTGGTTTTAGCATTTCTCTTATACTGAAACTATTTTAAATGGCAAATAAACATATTGTAGCCGCTTAGCTAGAAACTGAAAAGGGCCATAAATCAAGCACAAGTGACTGAAAAATCCGACGGGACCAGTTTTCGGCCTTTGGGCAGTGGGCAAAAAATTAAAACTTATCCATGTTTTGGGTATTTAATAATTTTAAAACTGTTTTGATATAAATGGCAAAAAATGTCAATATATAGCGGCGGGTAATATTTTAATGTAAAGTTATATGTCTATTTTAACCCTATTTTACTTCCCTCGTCAAGGGAAGCATTGTAATCGCGAAAAAAATACCCTAAGAGATTTTTTCAGATCTTCACCTTTCAGGGTTCCCAGATGCCGAAAAAACATGTTTTCTCAATTTTATCGGTCTCTCTGCCTGTTCGCGGATTAAATTAAAAGTACTAATCTGATTGACTTATTTTGGTCAAAAATTAAGTCATATGGGGATGACCTGGTAACATTTTAGTAAAAATCCAATATGGCAAAATAAAATGGCGAAGTTTTACTGTTAAAAAAATTATATTAAAAAACGGCTCATCCAATTTATCTCAAATTTTGCACAAACATTAAGAATTATCTTGGAGTCAACTGGTAATATTTTGGTACGAATACAAGATGACGGAACAAAATGGCGGCTTATTAAAATATTTAAAAATTCAGCCTGAAATATTTTCTTGATTGATTAATTTCAAATTGTGTGCTATAACTAATTGTGGAATAGGGGTCAACTAGTAAAATTATGATATTAATTCAAGATAGCCGATCAAAATGGCGGCCAAATAAAATTTTGGTAATAGCGCAAAAATACCCTCTCAGGTTTTACATATCTCACGTTTTGCGTCCCCAGATGCCAAAATAAAATATGTTTTAGCAATTGCGTCGGTCCGTCTGTCGGTCTATCAGTTCGCGACATAGCTTAAAGACTATTTACCCGATCGAATTAAAATATCGATACAACAATTAAGAGTCATATGGGGATGACCTGGTAATATTTCAGTAAAAATCCAATATGGCGAAATAAATTGGAATTTATGTTATTTTCAAAACTTGTTTGTTTATTTTGTGGTTTAAATTATTTGAAAAAATTAATGTTTTAAATAATGGTAGCCACAGTGGCTTAGAATCTAAAGACTTCAAAAGCCGCCAGTGAGCTGAACTTTGAGAAATGTCTCGAATTTAAGGCCAGATGTCGACGTTTGCCGGAACTTAAAACTCGGCAGACAAGTAAAGACAAAAACAAAAAAGTAAATTGTAACTTTAGTAAAAATATGTACGATTGTCTTCAAATTTTGTTAAAAAATTAAGGGTCATATAGAGATGATCTGGTAATATTTTGGTAAAAATTCAATATGACTAAACAAAATGGAGGCCTAGTGAAGTATTAAAAAAAAATTGTTAAAAAACTGCTTAACCAATTTATCTCACATCAAGTATTAAGTTGTAATCAACGGATAAAATGTTGGTACGAATCCAAGATGACCAAATGGCGACATAATGAAATATTTAAAAATTCTGCTTAAAAAACTATTGATTGATTTCAAAATATAGCTAATTGTGGTATAGGGATCAACCAGTAAAACTACGTTAATAATTCAAGATGGGGGAACAACGAAAAATGTTTGTAATCGTGAAAAAAATCACCCTCTCAGGTTTTACATATCTTCAGGTTTTAGCGATTAGATGCCAAAAAATATGTTTTATCAATTTCGTCTGTCCGTTTGTCAGTCTGTCTTTCTGTCTGTCAGTTCGCTGCAGACTTCAAAAACTACTTACCAGATTGACTTCAAATTTTAGTTAAAAATTAAGGGTTATATGGAGATGAACATATTGGTAAAAATCCAATACGGCGCAACAAGATGGCGACCTAATGAAACGTTCCCAGCTAGCACTAAAGTAGCTACAACTGTTTCCACTACTATTCTTTAAAAGTTTTTACGTATTTATTACTAATAATCCTACTATATATCAACAAACACGATTTTAAGTATTATATATGTATTTGTTATTGCAAATAATACTTTATAGTAATTTTTTATGTAAAGTAATTATATAATAACTACTGCCAAGCAACTACTTAAGGAATTGACTCCAATGTCGTCATTTCTTTTCCGTGACATAATAGTAATTATTAAAAATTACTAATCTGTATACTAAATTACAACTTTTTAAGTATCAGCACCTTCTTCAACTTTGCAAAGACTACTCCATTACGTTCAAATGTACTCCTATAACGTATCTATAAAGTAAAACGAGTCGTTGCAGAGTAGAAAAAGTTATCGACTACTGCTACTTTAAACTGGTTATTACCAGTCGTTATTTTTCTGTTGCAACTTAGAAATAAGAATTACAGTAATTATTTACTACAAGTAAACTATTACCTCTTGTACTTGAGGTTCCGGAGATAGTGGGAGCTGGTCCGAGATTCGGTCGGTGATTTTATTAGGACAGTGACAACAATAGAGTAACCAATTTTTGATTGGTTCGGCCATATTGCTGTTAAAATCGCTTGGTTTACTTTCCGCCTACGTGACTTTCTTATGAGGTTTGTTGTTTTAGTGTCTCATTTTATTAGTTTTTGTGATTATTAAAATGAATATTGATTCAAACAAGAAGTTCTCAGCCATTGGTCATATAGAGAAATGTGTTTAAGCCTGGTTCACCTGTTTTTGGCTTGTAATTATAAAGTGTTTGTAATGAATGTGTAAGAGACTATGACCGTAAATGTCTTAAGTTTAAGTTTACTCCAACAAAAGTTATAAATATAAAATATAAATATTGCACATTATTATATTTTCGTTTTATCTTGCTGTAAAAGACAATAGTGTTTCATGTCTTAGTGTATGTTTTACTTCATTCAGCACTTAAATTTGAGGTAAAAGCTTTCTAAGATTAGCATAAGAGAAACTATATTTGGTAGGTCTTCTTTAGTACATATTAATTATTAAATTCACTTGTCAGACAACTCTCATCAATCGCTTGCACATACATTGTTACTTGTTAAAAATCTAAATGAAAAAGAAAGTTTGTACTAGATAGCTCGAATGGATTATTAAAGGAAAACATTAACATAACCCTAAATTTACAAATGACGCTGACAAAGGTTGGCAATATAAAAGTAGATTAATTTAATTATATTTTGCGAAAAACTAACGATAATATGGTTGCCCCCATTTAAACCTTTAGAAATGATGCATTAATTTGGCGGGTGGGCTTCTATTGTCGCCACTGTCCTTATAAAGTCACTATAATTCGGTCTACAACTATTAATTAATTGTGTATGTGTTGTGTTATCGTCTACGCGTAACAAGTTAAAATGATTCACAATGGCTTCACATACCCAAGCAAAAAAATTAGCTTTCGTCTTTCAGTCACATTTTATAGAAAATTAAAAATACTACAACTTCGTTATGTGATACATGAAGAAAACAACCTAAAGCGGTATTTTAAGGAAACAAAAAACAAAAACAAAACAAACGGTTATGGTTATAATAGATGGCAGAATTATATTAGTGATACAAGTACTGCAACTCTTCGCATGTTACGACACAACGCATTAAATTCTAAATAACTGGCGGATTGTTCGCAAACAGTAACCGCTTGGTAATAATATATAGTATGGGATTAATGGGAACTTTGTAGATAACTAGTAGACTTCAATGTAATTGGGTATAAGTGACAGTTGCGTATTTAAAGAATCCAAAACTTTAAAAGCGTGTGGGAGCCGTCGTAGATACTTGATGTTAAGTAATTTTCTCAGTGAAGAAATGCAGCCAACCTAAAAGTGAAAGTCCAATAGAACGCCATTGTTTATTTTAATCTCCACTATAAATGTTTAGCTATGATGTTTGTTTTTGTGAGTAAAAAGATTAAAAATGCATACAAATTAAACATTACGTTACAAAAAGAATCACTCATTATAATAAGATATTTAATGATAATTACTATTTAAACCAAAGTCCAAAATTACCTTTTCGGAGATGTAAATTGGCCAATATATTTGACCAAAATGTATCGAAAACTAACGATTTTTAAAAATTACGACTATCATCAAATATTTATCAAAGAAATTGCCTTCCTTTTAACGTTAGGTCTTTAGCATAGCCAGAAAACTAAGTGAAACGCATGTATCCTACTTCAAATACCAATAACGTATTCTATACACCATATTCCCAATTTCAGTGTTTGTAGTCGCCGTAACTGTTTTGCTTGTATTAAAACGAACCTTACGAATTTTTAAAACGGATTAAATGAATACAGAAATAAGGAAGTGACGAATAGGGTAAATTATTACTATTCGGATGCTTAAATGGAACTACACAATTCCGTACTATCTACGTAATAGTCAAAGTCTATACGCTCTACACCATATTCCCAATTTGAGTGTTTGTAGTCGCCATAACTGTTTTGTTTGTATTAAAACGAACCATACATATTTTTAAAATGGACTAAATAAAGACAGAAATAAGGAAGTGACGAATAGGGTAAATTATTACTATTCGGCTACTTAAATGGAACTACACAATTCGGGACCATCTACGTAATAGTCAAAGTCACAGTTACATGTTATTCACGAAATAATTACCCTAAAATTGTTCTCTATTTTGGTAATGACTACGTAGTCTCAGCTTAAACAGAACGTGGCGACACCAAGTTCTGGTTACTTCAATGAAAATACATATGATAACAATGACGTATTCATGACTAAAAGGGTCACTTGGGTTGAAAAAATTATTACTGAAAAAATTAGTTATCCAATTTCCAAAATCCAAAAATCAAGTGTTACATAGGAATGAACTGGGAACATTTTAATATGAATCCAAGATAGCAAAACAAAATAGTGGCGTATTAAAATATTTAAAAAATCAGCTTGAAAATACTACTTATTAAATTAATTTCAATTTTTGTTCGAGAATTAAGTGTGATATAAAGATAAACTGGTAAGGTTGTAGTACGATTTTAGGATGGCGAAACAAAATGGTGGCCAAACAAATTATTTTAAATTATGCCCAAAAGTGAAGTGTGGCATAGGCCGAAAGAAACTGGCAGGAACAAAATATGATGGAACAAAATAGCGCCGAATGAAAATGTTTAAAAATGTGTACATGTACTGAACTAAACTGGGTCACACTTTACTTTTCCTAAGAAATGAAAAATAAATCATAACGAGGGAAGTTCCAGGTAAAGAAAATTTACCGATTTTTTAATTCAAAATGAAACTATGTCAATTTGACAATATGCAATGGGTCTTTAAAATGTTTGAATAATCAGAAAAAGAATGTACGAGAGTACGATAAGTATTACGACTATTTAGAATAAATTATTACAAAGAAGTGAACAGTAAAGGGGAAAATTGTTAAAAATATTTTATTAGATTCGAAACGTTCTAATACGATTAAACTAATATTGTAGTAGAATGTAGTAAGTATTAGAGTTTACAAAAGTGCAATAAAAGAACAGGTCCCTATTTAAAAATTCGGCCTGTTGGTTATCGCCAGCAAACAAAACCTCGCAACTAAAATCGGAGATTGGAGCTAATTAGAAATAAGGAAGTGAATATTATTTGTATTAACAGTCAGAGAAAAAAACAAAATTTTAATTTTTAATCTTTTTAAGAATATATTCAGACTTCCTCGGAATATTGTAAATTTCTGGCCGGTACAATAACACTGGGGAACAAATTTCAATTTTTTTTTGTTTCTTGAACAAAACGTATTTTTTTGGATTCAACTACATCCAAGTAACTAAAAAAATACCTATTAAAGGATTTAGTTGGCTCGCAAAAAAATGAATTATTTGTTACAAAATTTTAACTTATAGGGATATACACTCACCGGCACAAAATTCCGCCACTCTAAAATTTTGACTAAGTTCAATGTTTTATAACTTTTTTATTTTTTATCCGATTTTCATGATTTTGTTATCAGTTTGTAGATCCATTTAATTTGTTTTTCTTCATTTATTTTGTAAAGTAGCATTTTTCGATTAGACTATATTATACAGGAGTAGATCAAACTGTTGTTTTTTGACGTCACTTCAAAACACCCTGTAGAAAAATTGAGGTAGATAATTTTATTTACATACTGTTTCTGGTAATCAATAATGTATTCTAAACATTTCGTTTTTTGATTTATACCGTTACCTCATTTCTGCTTCGAGCTGCAGATTTTTTATTAAAACAATGTTATTTTTAGAAAATGCATGTCAAGCTTTCGGTTAAAAATTATCTACGTTGGCTAAGTAGGTGACAGAATGTTTGACAGTGACAATATTATAATTTGTTGTATGTTGTATGTCAATATGGTATTAACTCCAGCAGACGTGGGTAAAATTGTTGCGTTAATAGAGGATGGCCGTAGCAAAAGTTATGTCGCTCGTACTCTGAGAATTCCGAGGTCTACAGTTCGAGATGCCTGGAATAGGTACTTACAGACGGGAACTTTTACAAGGCGGCAAGGCTCTGGCAGAAAAAGAAAAACCACTGCAGTTGATGATCACTTTGTCGTCGTTAGTTCTTTAAGAGATCGAAGATCTACTGCTGTGTGTCTAAAAAATGACTTGCAAATGACTAGTGGAGTAAATGTAAGTGAAAAAACGATACGTAGAAGATTGGCATCATTCACGAAGGCCAGCAGTATGTCCACAACTCCTTCCTCGTCATCGGCAACAGCGACTAAGGTTTGCAAGATTGCATTCTGACTGGACTCTAGAACAGTGGGGAAACATACTATTCACAGATGAATCCAGGGTTTGTTTGAGGTCGCCAGATGGTTGTGAGCGGGTATACAGACGTAGGAATGAAAGACATGCTGAATGCACCATATCAGAACGAATCTCATATCATGGCGGTTCAGTTATGATTTGGGCGGGTATTTCTACCGAAGCACGAACCGATCTTGTATTTGTTGAAAATGGAACCCTAACCGCACAGCGTTACATTGAGGAAATAATACAGGAAGTGGTTGTTCTATTTGCTCCTTTCATTGGGAACCAATTTACATTAATGCATGATAATGCTAGACCTCACGTTGCACGTATAGTGAGCGAATATCTGGATGAAGTTGGACTTCCAAGATTGGAATGGCCCGCATGTAGCCCGGATCTCAACCCAATCGAACATCTCTGGGATCAACTTAAAAGGGCCGTACGGCGTCGTCCTGTTCAACCACAAACTTTGCAAGACTTACGACTGGCGCTGGCCGAAGAATATCAGGCTATTCCTCAGGAAAGAATAAGTAACCTTATTCAATCGATGCCACGAAGACTGCAAGCTGTAATTGCCGCGAGAGGAAGAAATACACGTTATTGAATTTTTATTGTTAATTATCTTTGTGATATACCTTGTGTTTTTCTTAATAAAAATAGGCTTCAAATCAGCGTTTCTTTTAAAATTTTGCAGCTCGAAGCAGAACTGAGGTAACGGTATAAATCAAAAAACGAAATGTTTAGAATACATTATTGATTACCAGAAACAGTATGTAAATAAAATTATCTACCTCAATTTTTCTACAAGGTGTTTTGAAGTGACGACAAAAAACAACAGTTTGATCTACTCCTGTATAATATAGTCTAATCGAAAAATTCTACTTTACAAAATAAATGAAGAAAAACACATTAAATGGATCTAAAAACTGATAACAAAATCATGAAAATCGGATAAAAAATAAAAAAGTTATAAAACATTGAACTTAGTCAAAATTTTAGAGTGGCGGAATTTTGTGCCGGTAAGTGTATAATAAACATACAAAATACTGATAACAATCAGGGTGGCCCATCGAAAACGTACCGCAAGGCATAACGGCCAGGGTAATTTTTTTTTCAAAAAATCCAAAAACACGTCAATTTTGTTTGTGAGGGGGACAATTTTTGCCCTTAAAATGATCGCAAAATTTTCAACCCTCTAAGCGGGGGTGTCATCCCCCAAACTTTTTCAAATGGGAAGAGGGGTCAAGTGGTACCGCAATGAAAAGGGCTTTCTATTCTCTATACATTCCCGCTTTGGTTTTGAAAATCGGTCCAGTCATTTAGAAAAGATGAAGGATTGAAATTTAAAATGTTTATTTACAAATTATCAGAGTAAATGATAAGGATAAATTCCTTCGACCAATTCGCTATTTTTGTCCTGTTATTTTAGATGTTTACTGCTGATTTTAGTGATTTGACATGCCACAACGATCAGGTGCGGTAGTTGCTAGATAGCTGTTCTGTAACTTGTGCGTTTAAATTTCTCAATATCATTAAATTTTTTATCAATAATTATGGTGTACTCACTTGCAGAAAAAGTGGAAATAATCGAACTTTATTTTAAAAATAATGAATGTGGCAATCGGGTTGCGCAGATATTTAATGAACGACATCCTGAAAAACACCTTTCCGGCAAAATTGTTCGCGAGTTAGTAGCAAAATTTCGCGAAACTGGATCCCTTATAAATAAAAAGAGGCAGATGGAAAATCCTGTAGTAAATGAAGCTATGGAGGTCTTTGTATTGGGCCAAGTTGCCATGGATAGTACGCTGAGTACAAGAAAATTAGCCAATGAGACCAGCGTGAATCGTAGAAGTGTCCAAAGAATATTGAAAAAAACACCATTTCCACCCGTATAAAATTCAGTTGGTACAAGAACTCAACGAAGACGATTTTGATCGCCGCTTGGAATTTTGTGAAACTATTAGTGAACGAGTGGCCAATAATAATAATTTTCTATTCAATGTGTGTTTTTCGGGTGAGTGCACTTTCTTTTTGAACGGTGTAGTTAATCGGCATAACTGTCGGTACTGGGCTGAGAACAACCCCAGGGTATTTCACGAGGTGCACACACAACATCCTCAGAAATTGAACGTGTGGGCTGGTATTTTTGGAAATTCTATTGTGGGTCCTTTTTTTCTTCCTGGAACTCTAACAGGTGATATGTACTTAGATTTACTGGAAAATACCATCGACCCAGCCCTAACTGACATCATCGAAAATAATCCTGGATACGTTGAAGCGGAACTGATATTTCAACAAGACGGTGCACCTCCACATTACTCTCAAAATGTGCGTAATTATTTAAACACTAACTTTCCCGGGCGGTGGAT
Source organism: Kuschelorhynchus macadamiae (assembly GCA_030620095.1). Lineage (NCBI taxonomy): Eukaryota > Metazoa > Arthropoda > Insecta > Coleoptera > Curculionidae > Kuschelorhynchus > Kuschelorhynchus macadamiae. Next base: position 622,374 of record JAUTXW010005163.1, read on the forward strand.
AGGAGGAAGGGGTGCCATTGAGTGGCCTCCCCGGTCATCCGACTTGACTCCTTTAGACTTTTTTCTATGGGGACACATAAAAATAAAGTGTATAGCACTCCACTTGCCTTATTAGAAGATCTGCGAACACGAATTATTGACGTTTGTCGCGAAGTGACCCCTCAAGTTCTTCAGAATGTTCGAGAACGATTTGAAGCTAATTTGTATTACTGTATGGAGGTCGACGGGCAACATTTTCAGCATTTGCTTCATTAATACGGTAAGTTTTTTTTTATTTAATTCAATTTATGCGTTTTTTGAAAAATGTATTTTTCAAATTTCAATCCTTCATATTTTCTAAATGACTTGACCGATTTTCAAAACCAAAGCGGGAATGTATAGAGAATAGAAAGCCCTTTTCATTGCGGTACCACTTGACCCCTCTTCCTATTTGAAAAAGTTTGGGGGATGACACCCCCGCTTAGAGGGTTGAAAATTTTGCGATCATTTTAAGGGCAAAAGTTGTCCCCCTCACAAACACAATTGATGTGTTTTTGGATTTTTTGAAAAAAAAATTACCCTGGCCGTTATGCCTTGCGGTACGTTTTCGATGGGCCACCCTGTATTGTTGGTTCAAGAAAACCAATTAAATAGAACATTTTTATCATTGAATCTAAAGCTTAGACCCACATTTTGCGCTTGTTAGCCTGCCTTTTGAACGCAGTGTCTGGGGCATCTCTCGTAATAGTCCAGCAGTAGTCGGCTAATATCCCTGCATTTTCCCTGATGCATAACTTCAGCACCACAATTTCCCGAAAAGTAATCCAGATGAGAATTGATAACACAAAAGAAGTTGGGCAATTAGGTCTTTATAGTTTTCTGCCTTTATGTCTCTTAAAAAATTTGTTGCAGCCATTTTAAAGGCAATATAGGTGTCTTTTTTCTTGCCTTCAAGTATGGAATCGAATTTTCCATCTCCGAAATGTTTCCTAATCTATGGACCCACAAATATTCTCTCTTTAATTTTAGGGTCACTGATACTAGGAAACTTTTCTTTTAATTACCTGAAAGTACAGCTTTCTTTGTCCATGACCTTCACAAAATTTTTCAATTTTATATGAAGTGGCGGTAGTAAAATCTGTTCAGGGGAAACTAATGGCGCGCTGGTTTTTCCTGGCTCAAAAGAAACTCTCTCGGTGACCAAATTTTCTTTCTGTACTGATCAGATCGTGCTTGACTGTCCCATTCGCAGAGGAAGCAGCAGTATTTGGTATCCAGTAACAGTTTCAAATTGCTACACATTTCTTTCATGTGGACTCTATGATCAATTGAAACTGAAGGCAATTTGTTTCCGTTATGGAGTGACACAGTCTTAAGACTTACTTTTGAGGAATCAATGAAAAGTCTCCAGTTTTCTGGATCATTGTCCAGATTTAAAGCTGCCAGTAAACCCTCAATGTCCCTACAGGCTACCAAATTGTTTTCCATGTTAAAAAATGGTGTTAGGTTTTTCTGACGGCTTCGGTACACAAACACTTTTACTTCATCTTGAAATAAATTCCATTGTTGCAATCGAGAGGCGAATAGTTCTTCTTATTTCCTAGACAGAAATTTAGATACTCTATCACAGACCTTTTTTTCTCCAAAAAGCCTTTTTTGATGGAGGTTTCAAGCAAAAGTAACAGTCAGTAACGTGGTCTTTCGGTTCTCGCCAGATCATAGCAATAGCGTAAGGCATCTTACGCTTTTTTCCACTTAGCCAGCCGCGAATGTTGGACGCACATTTGTTGTTGTATATGTATTTGAACCCCTTATGAAATACACCTGGTATAATAACTCCAAGTATTTCTCATTTAATGATCGGACTTTCCCATACATTAAGGGCTGGTATGTAAATTGTTATAATAAGCATGGATCTATAAAACCGGAGCCAACTGAGACTTCTGCAAGACAGATTGTTAATTAGTATAACAAAATAAGTAAGATTTTGGTTTCGGAAACATTTTTGCTGTTCCCCAGTATAATTATTTGAGCATCTTTGCCTTCATTTAACCGACTTTGCATCCCAAACTGTTTCCGAGACCCCAATGCGTACCTCGAATTTGCAACAATGAGTTAAAATAATGTCAGAATAAAACTACAGGCTAGGAGTTGACTTGGAATTGGTAACAACATTTCCGACTGGACTCTTTGTACAAGATGTTAATAAAACGATGTACAACATTTAATTTGTATCGCCGCTTTGTCGTCAAAGATGGAATTAATTTTAGGTTAAATTAAAGGATGTCCTCTAGTTGACATCATAGTTGCAGACTCGAACTTGAATTTTCTACCTTTTGCAGAATACATAATACTTCTTTTACTAAACATACAAAATAATTTTAAATATTTGTTTTTTTTTTGTTCACACAAATTTCAACAGCAATAAAACACCAACGATTCATATATTTCGGATGTCGGCATAATCAAATGGCTTTCCTGCAAAACTCAACAAGTCCATGTTTAAACAGAATGAGTTTGCATCGAAATTTAGTAAAACATCTGGATTATAAACCAGGTCTTACCAATTAAGAAATCATAGTTCTTGGGAATAGACAGTGTCAAAATGGAATCACTTTCCGACGTTTCGCCTGCGATTGCACGAGGCATCTTCAGGGATCTTTAGTTCACGACATCGGAACACTGAATGTCAGTTTTGATACGGTCTAACCTCAGGAACCATGATTTCTTAATTTACCACAGCCGTGAAAGCTTTCATTCTATGTAAGGTCTTACCAGTTTTAAATCACAACTTTACTAATTTTTTAGAAATTAAATAGCAAAAATGATAATTTGCATAAAACTGAACAAGTCCCAACACACATTAGCATGTTTTATTGTCATTTTTGATACAACTAGGGCGATCTATTGTGGAGTACTATTAATTAATATTAATCTAAATTTAGTATATGAAAGTATTGTAGCGATATACTAAGATGGAATTTGAGACGGGAAATATTTTCATTTGATACCAATTAAATTTTGAAGGTTAGAATTTTTTTAAGAGGATTAAGCTGCAGATGTGTTTTATTAATAAATATTTCATATCACTTCTGGGCATACCATTTGTATTCAAATAAAAGAATTTGACCTATACTGTGACTAAATAAAGCAAAAAAAAATTCTTGAAAAAAAATCACCCTTAAAAATAATACTATGAAAAGAGAAAAGAAAGAAAGTGGACTAAATAAAAAAAATAATAATCAAAGAAATTAATGAGGAAGCATGTGAATACTTGGACGATAAGATGGCCATTCGCCTATAAGTTTTAAGGTTTTTGAATTAGTTTTGTAATATTAAAAATAAAATTGCAATAAGGGATACTTATTTGTTTAAACACAAGTTAACAAGTTCATGTACCAAACGGTGCCAAACCAAACAAATCCACACTATTTTACCAAAACGCAACAAGTCCAAATAATTATTGTAAAATTAAAAAAAAAAATCGGTAAATTTCCTTTACCCCGAAGTTCCCTTGTTATGAATATTTCCTTTTGTTAGGAATAGTGTAATGTGTCCAGATTTAGTTATTATTAAGGAACAGTTATACACTGTTTTTTCAAACATTTTTACTGGACGCCATTTTGTTTCATCCTGTTGGATTCCTACCAATATTTTACCGGTTTCTACCAACGCCACACTTGATTTTTGGGCACAATTTAAAATAAATTTAATAAGTAGTTTTTACATTGACACACTTCCATTTTGTTTTGTCCTGTTGAGTTCGTACCATTTTAACCCTATATCATATTTAATTTTCAGTATAATATTTTTTGAACGCTTATCTTAGAGGATGATTTCTTTCAAAATTACAAATATTTTATTTGGAAGCCATTTTGTTCCGCTATCTTGAATTAGTACTACAATTTTGCTAGTTCATCTCTATACCACAATTAGTTATGGCACACAATTTGAAACCAGTCCATTAACTAGTTTTTTCAGGACGGATTTCTAAATTTTTGATCAAGCCGCCAGCCATTTTGTTCCATTCGTACAAAAATTTAATAAGTTGACATACATGTTTATTTGGAAAATTTGAGAAGTAGTATTTTAGTAATAAATAATTTTTTTAACATTCATTAAACCACTATTTTGTTTCGCCGTATTCGATTTTTAGCAAAATGTTCGGATAAGTAGTTTTTTAGCTATGCCGTGAAGAGACACATCAAAAGACAGACAGACAGAAGACCGACGAAATTGAGAAAATGTGTTTTTCGGCATCTAGGGATCCGTCAAGATTTGAAAAAATCTCGGAGGGTGATTTTTTTTTTCATAATTACAATAGGTACTTCACTTTTACGAGGGATGTAAAAATTATTTTTCCGCTATTTTGTTCCGCCATCTTGAATTCATACCACGTTTTTACCTGTTTATCTTTATATCACACTTAATGCTTGCATTTTTTCACGGTTACAATACTTTCCTTTTACGAGGGAATTAAAAAATCGGTAAATTCCTTTACCCGGAACTTCCCTGGATATGAATTATTACTTTTATTGGGAAGAGTGAAGTGTGATCCAAGTTAGCTCAGTGCATAGTCAGAGTATATAGGTGTTACATATACTATCTCTTCATTTTTATTAGGTGCCATTTTGTTTCATCATATTGGATTCCTACCAATATGTTTACCATTTCCTTTCTACCTATGCCACACTTGACTTTTGGGCATAATTTAAAATAAATTCAATAAGTATCCCATATTCACATTTAATTTTTCTGCAAATTAAAAAAATTTAAAATCAATTGAAACGTCAACTATTTAAAGTTAGTCTTTTGTTTTTTTTTTTACTGGATCCTAACCCCAAATAATACACCACACTAACATAACAACAAAAGGATTGTTAACGAAAATCATTTATAAACTTAATATCTGGGTAATATATGCGGAGCAATGGAGTAAAATTACAGATAATATGGGTTTCATGCAGGATATAGGATCTACATATGTGTCCTGAGAATGCTGAGGATGATCTATATATGTGTCCTAAGTTACGAAACGTCAAGAATTTAAAAAATACTTGTTTTTTTTACTGGATCTGAACCCCAAATAATACATTACTTAACCAACAAATTTTTGGTCAAAATTTGAAGTCAATCGGGTAAGTAATATTTAAGCTATGTCGCGAACTGACACACAGACCGACAGACGGACCGACGAAATTGATAAAACATGTTTTTTTGCATCAAGCAACGTTAAAACCTAAAGATATGTAAAACCTGAAAGAGTAATTTTTTGATTTTTTACGTGTTACAAATATTTTATTTGGCCGCCATTTTGTTCGACCATCTTGAATTAATACCACTATTTTCCTACTTGATCTCTATACCACAATTAGTTATGGCACACAATTTGAAATCAAACCATTGAGCAGTTTTTTCAGACTCAATATTTAAATAATTTATTATACCGCAATTTTGTTCCGCCATCTTGGATTCGTATCAAAATTTTACCACTTGATTTCAACGTAATAGTTGATGTTTTTGCAAAATTTCAGATAAATTGGATGAGTAGTTTTTTAATAATAATTTTTTTAACATTTCAATAGGCCGCCATTTTGTTTCGCCATATTGGATTTTTACCAAAATATTACCAGGTCATGTCTATATGACCCTTAATTTTTGACCAAAATTTAAAGTTAATCGGATAAGTAGTTTTTTAGCTACGCCCCGAACAGACAGACAGACAAACCGACGGAATTGAGAAAACATGTTTTTCATCGTCTAGGGACCCTAAAACATGAAGAACGTGAATCATTCGGAGAGTGATTTTTTTCACGATTACAATACTTCCCTTTTATGAGGGAAGTAAAAAGGAAACAGTGTATTGTAGGAATGCTGTTTCAAAAAACACATATGAATTAAAACATTCTTCGGATTTATTCTTGACGAAAAAACAGCAACGGAGCAGCTTTCATTTCGGAACATATGTGCAAAATTATGTAAAAAAAACATATAAAATATTATTTTTTGAATATCCAGGAAGTAATAAAATTTGATATTTTGACGTAACATTAAATTCAGCCAACTAATTACCTCAAAATTATTCCTTATAAAAATAACCTGGAGTAAGAAGTTAAAAATATTTAAAACCGAAATTTCATTGAAATATCCCATGTTATATAAATTCAAAAGCAGCCAGCTACATTTGCCGTATATGTTTGTATACTGAATAGAAAATGTGCCCTCTGGGGTCAAAGTTGTGAGCACATTTTATGATTTAATTTTACGTAACAATCCAAAAGTAAAGTGACAAGGTAAGTCCATTATAATTTGTTAAGCCTCATTTCTGTACTAAGTGTCAAACCCAGATGTTTTAAAATAAGGAAATTTAGGCAAATCTTTTTAATAGTCGGTTATTCATTTTATTAAAAAGTGTACAAAATGTACTTAACAGAACTAAATGTTTAAAAAAGCTAGGATAAATTATTATTTATATTTTGATAACTTAATGTGTACAAAGCTTTCTACTTAAAAAAAAATAGACAGTTAAAAATATTTTATTATGTTGTGATCTAATCTTCAGATTTTAGTTTTAAGAGAAAAATTCCATTTTATGAGTTCTGATGTAGATCACATTGTTGATCGAAACGTTAATATTTTGTAACAACTGACTTATTTTTATTTTTGAAGCTATCTTTCTCGCGTCCGAATAGAAACTGAAGTGTTAGTGACGGCGAAGCTTCCTTCTGTACCCCCACCCGGGGCCCAAGTTTATATCTGAGCGGCGTTGGTCGTTATTTATGTTTTCCGGATGTTGCTGTTATTGTTGCGCTAATTGTGCTTGTTTTCTTGTGAGTTTAGCATTGTTGATTATTGTCTTCCATGCTGTTCGTAGTTTTAATTATTCGTCTCTTTTATTTAAATTACGTTGTTTTCTTTTTCTATGGCTTCTTGGATTATTCTGGTCTTATAATGCTCTTATAAGCCGAGGTTGTTTGTGTGTTTCTGAGTTTATGCTCTTCTAATCTTACTGATTCGCCTGCTAGTTTGCCCTACGTACAAATTTTCACAGTCCTGGCATAGAATGCTGTGTACTTCTTGGTTTACCAATTTGATTTTCTCTTTTAGATTTCCAAGTAGTTTACCTATGGTTGTATGTGTTGATAACCGACATATATCTAAATGCAAGTTCACATTATCACAAATTCAAGCTGTGGCCAATACTCTAATATCTAGATCCGTGCGATTAACTGAAACAAAAACGAGACAAAACGAACTTAATATAATCTCTGATGCTTTAAAGAAAAATGTCTACACAAATCGCACCTTAGAGAAAAGTTTTTAGGTTAACTTACAGGGTTCCCGAACAACAAACACTAAAAATTATAAACCGGGAAGGCAACAAGTAGTCTTACACAACCGTACGTAAACTGGAAACCCAAAAGACAAAATCAAATTGGAAAACCACGCATACAGCATTCCGTGCCAGAATTGTACGTGGGGCAAACTACCAGGAGAATATCAGCAAGAATAAAAGATTATAAACTCAGCATCAGAAACAAACCAATAACCTCGGTCCTATTCCTGCATCATCAGGAAACCTGCCACAAAATAAATTTCGATGGAAGTAGGGATATTGCCAATACAGAGCACTATGAGACCAGAATAATCTGAGAAGCCGTAGAAATAGAAAAACAAGGTGATTTAAATAAAAGAGGCGAATCATTAAAACTAACGACAGTACGGAAAACAATAATCAACAAATCTAAAACCAAAAAAAATCAAGCGCAATTAGCACAACGACAGCAACATCTGGAAAACAAAAAAAACGACAAAAGGCCGCTCAGATATAGCTTTCGGCCCCGGGTCAAATGTCAGTTTTGCTCGTGTTGGTGACTCTGGTGTAGTTTTGTGTCTTAATTTTGGCGCTAGTTGTACTCATCTTTCACCTAGTTGACTATACTGATGAAGACTTAAGTCAAAACACGTGTCTATAGTCTTTAATAGTTATATTGTGCCTTTGCAAAACGAATTTATGGCAATACATCTGTTTTATTTATATATCTAAGAATCATTCAGGCTTAGACAAATATACGTGAATATAGATTACCTGCACAAAGTCTCATGGTCATTTGTCATTTCATTACTATGGGCGTCAAAATAAAGAAAAAAAAGTTAAAAGATTTATTTTCATTTTTTTAGAGTGACTTTTAACAAAAAAGGCCCACAATACAAAATATTTAAAGGGGGTGTGCGCCAAAAATTAAAGTTTTAGTACAAAAAAATCTAAGAATATTGGTTCAAACCGCGATATTCTAGGATAAACCATCGCCGAGAAATTTGGCCTTAAAGTATTCCGCGTCGAGTGTGTGACATCACAAGAGCTTCCAGCCACGCTCCGTATTGTTCGCGGCTGGTAGTGCAGTACGCGCAAACGGTAGTTTCTCCAGACGACCGACTCGACACCAGAATTATTGTGTACAATTTTATTATTTAATTACTTAGTATTTTTTTTTTGTAAATTATGGCTTTTGGTTTTGAACCAAAGTTTACCAAAAATGAGCTTAAACGAATGGAAGAAGAAAAAAAACTAACAACATACAAGGTGAAGGTGAACGATTACAGTCTTTAAAATGGTGTAAATGTTCGAACTGCATATTAATGCTTACCGAGAAAGAGTGCGTTTGTTGTTGTGAAAATGAAAACATTAGTGTTATTAGATGTGAAAATAACTGTATTACTTTGCATGACAGTTTTGACCAAATAATTTTAAATTTAGACTCTCTAAACATAGTTAGACATAATGTAATAATGCAATGTAAAACCAATACAGAAAAAGAAAAATATATGACAGTTTCAAACAAATTATGGCGACATTTAGCATACAAGAACTTTGTTTCTTGGATTAATAGCTGGACTGCCATAGGAAGATATAATAGAATTGTGATCCCAGCATGTGTTGTGCGTCAGGTGCGGGAAAAATTTCCAGAAGAAAACGACGACTACACGGGTTTTAAAGAACACGAATTTGTTTAGTTTTTCTTCTGTAAAAAAATATAATTATTACAAAGTGTTTTTATAGTAATTTGTGTACAACATACCTTTGAATAAAATGCTTTTATTTTTTCTTTCTTGAAAATCTGGATGAATGTTTTTTCTTTGCTTCGCGTAAACTGGGTTTTTTTACTTTGTAAATATTTTTAGGGACTTTAAATTTAATTTGAGGTAACTTGCTAACAACTGGGTCATAATTTATAATTTTTTTCAAAAGTGTATTTTTCCAAGTATAGTTTTTTTTTTGTTATTTATTTTTAAAATGCCACTGTTTTGTTGCTTTTGAAAACTGTACGTCTCCACCAACTACTTCTCTTCCAACATTGTAATTATGGTCTAAGATTGCAAGAATCCATCTTATGTACATACCATTGTAAGAAAAATGGATTCGTTTTGGGACATATTTAAGACGGACATTATGGTAACTTTCCAAACTACTTGTATGACAGTAATGAGATGTGTGTTTTAAATCATTAAGAAATGTTTTGTTCATTATTTCTGTTTGAAGCACTTGATAGTCAGTTGAACCAAAACGAATCCATTTAATTTCTTGTGTTTCCTCATTTAATAATGGGCGGTGTTCACACGAATGTTCTACTCCATTTTCATCTACCCATTCATGTATATTACAAACGTGTTTTAGAAGAGAAGTAAATTTTTTTAGTAAAATTTCTTCATTTCCTTCACAGGTTTCTGACGACCACCATAAATGATTTGTTATAGCTTTGCTCCATTCGCTTAATAGTTTTGATTTTTTTTCAGCTTTGCCCATTTTTTTTTAAAAGACTCTTTGATAAATGCCAAACGTCAAATTCGTGATGAATGTTAGGGTACTTTGTTCTTAATAAAAGAGCAACTCCTCTATGCCTATCTGATAAAAACAGGTTAATATTTAATTTTTTAGTTATATCTGCAAGGGCTTTTTCACAAGCAGCTTTTTCTAGATCTCCTTCCACCATTCCACGCTGTAGTAAGGTAAAATCTAATATTCGTTTGGTTTTCACATCCATTAATGAATATGTAACATATTTTGCAGAATATCCTGGAGAATCATACTGCCCATCACCAGAAATCCAAAGGTCTTTTTCTAATTTTGCTTCTTCAAAAAGATTATTTTTATAATTCACCCAGAAGTTATGAATAACAGGAGAAATATGGGTTCTTATAATTTTGTAATAAGTAGAACTTGAAAAAGTATACATTTTAGGGTTTTTGTCAAATTCAGAAAAGGAATAAAATTTATTCCACTTAGTAAAAGAGCTCCAGCTAAATGAATTGGATATTTTTTAGGATTTTTATGGGAACACCACTTTCCCTCATGACCCTGGCTGCACTTGTAGTTTATGTATAAAACACCATTTTTTGCATACTGGCTTATGTCTGTTAAAGGAAGGTTGCAAACATTACAAATCTTAAAAAGGTCCAATAAAGCCGTAATCTGAACTAGTGCAAATTCAAAATTTCCTTGTTGTTGTTGAAATTGTTCGGTGATTTCATCATTTGTAGAGTTGTCACTATTTTCCTGCATATCGGACTCACTATCTCTAATTTTGGTACTGAAGTCAGAAGAATGCACTGATTCATCAGATGAATTATCGTTTACAAACAACGTGGAATATTTATAAAATACTTCAGAACCGATCTCACACTGTATACCTATATCTACGGCCATATTTTTTTCGGAAAAACTGTTTACATCTGTATCAGTTGAGTTTTCCAATTCGATGTTTATAGGATCAGATTTTGATGTACTAGCTTGACTACTTAATTCACTGTGAAGTTCTGACACTGCTTTTTTTCGGATATATGATGATTTTCTTACAGGAAAAGTACTTCTATTTTTATTGCACAGCATTAGGCTGGGTACAGCTGTGTTTTTTAATCTCCGAATGATTTTTTCATTGGATAGTAATGTTCTCATTAAATCGTTTTCAAAATCATCATCTTTAAAATGAATACTACAGACAACATGATTTTCATTAGGAAAAAAATTTGCTCGATTAATTCGATTTTTCCACGCTTTAAAACGTTGTGGCTCTTTTGCTTTTTTAGGAAATTTATGTAGAGTTGCCGACGAATTTTTACGGTTGTTATTACAACCCACAACACAACAATTAACCATATTATTTAACAAACTCAATCAAATAACAAAAAAAACTATTACAAAAGAAACTTTTCTAAGTAAAAAACGTAAAGATTATAACGACCCGGCAAATATAAGCGCTAAAACTTATGCACTTGTCTCATCTTGTGTGTTGTGTAGCGGGCGCGACCGGCCGTCCGAGCTCTCGTGACGTCAGACGCGGAGACACGGCAGTTTTACACGGGCGTATTTTCTTTATTAATTGACATAGAGGGATGGGGTTTTTACTGTTATTCTTAGAATTTTTTATTTTATTTTTTGAGATAAAGTTGTTTTTTTGGCGCACACCCCCTTTAATTGGTGCGATCTAGCTTTCATTTGGTAAATAATCTATTTTAAATAAATTTCTTCGGCGGCTGTCAATAGATGGCAGCAACGCGGCAGATTTGTTCCCAAGAAGAGCTAAGATTTTTACCGCGAAGAAGGCCGTGAGCGCGCTTGAAAAAACAAATGAACTTGGAAATTTTTTCTGTCCGCATGACTTCTGACAGTAATTTGTCTTTAATTATTCTAAATTGTGTATTTTTTCAGTTGTCTAGAGCTTCCGATTGTTTATCATCCTCAGGGCAAACAAAGTTTAAAAAAATTTTTTTTCATATATATAGCGGTGTTTTTTCTTTTCTAAAAATTCAGTCTACAAATGTTAAAACGTAAGTGGTAACTGTACTTACTCGTCAATAACTAATTTCTGCCAAGTTGCATATCTCGACCATTCTTAATGAAAATTTATTAATTATTATACTTAGGTATTTAAATTAGAAACTAAAATCAGTAGAAACTAGGAAAGCAGATGCCTAGCTTTGGTCGAGTCTCTTTTAAAATGTAAAATGTATATAATCGTTTCGTAGTTTTTAAGGCAAAAACTCATGGTATTAGCTGGAAATAAATATTGGGTTTTTTGTATTGAGAAATAAATATCGATTATTTTAGGAACAAGTGTTTCATTTTATTATGCTAAGTTTTGTAAGTACAGTTCACCGCTTCAGAGCAACGAATAGATATTAAACTCAAAACACAAATTACAAGAGTACAATAAAAATAAAAAAAATATTGGAAATACAGTTCTCTTGTAGGGTCATAGCCCTGTTGATGACACATTGTCGAAAGCGCTAGGCAGATAATAACAAAATTTACGCTAAATACTCCAAACTCTGTTTCTTATTTGTTAAATTATTCTATTTGCTAAATTTTACCTAAACTTAGTTTGTTGGGTTCAGTGCGACGGTTATTTAGCTGAAAATGCGTTACATAAGATTTACTGAGCGTGAAATGGATAACATTATAAGATTAAAGCGCAAAATTACTCGTTTCAGAAAATAGCTGACTTACATTTCACGACAAAATGGAAAGTTCAGAGTTATATAAAGAGACAGAATTCATAGAAGTAAGGCTTATCGACGTAGAGGAGCTCCTGCGTGTAAGACTACACCAAGGAAAGACACAAACCTGATAAGGACCGCATTGGCAAACTGAACATTTAATGCATCAGAGTTAAGAGCAATTAGTAGGCTTCAAATCACCACCACACAAAGAATTGGTAGTAGATTACATATCTGGGGAGCAGGCTGCTCACTCGTTAACGAGGTTCACCGAAGAAATCGAAGAAACATTTTGAGAACACAGGGGATGGGGGAAAATATGGAGTCAAGAGTTGCCTTTGGCGGTGGTGACTTGACCATTACATGGGATTAAATTTAATGTTAAAACCGAGCTGGTGTTTATTAAATTAGTGTTTGCTACCGGTGATCGTTACCTTGGCCGCTAAGGTCTCCAGACATGAATGTAATCGGACATGTCTGGAGTCTAACGATTTAAGGAACGCTATATCAGAGGTTTGGGAAGAAGTCCAGAAAGATTTCATTAACCTTATTTTAAGTGGGTCGGACCAACGTAGGAAACTTGTTCGCGTCCACGGAGAATCAACTCGATAATAATTTTTAGTGTTTTTTTTTATTTTCCGTGATTCAGGTTGTATTTTCGTTTTTACATTTTTCCCTAATTTGCTAAAAAAAAAGTTTTTTTCTTTTTTTTTTTAGCTTTTTGTGGTAATCAAATTATTATAGACCATGATACTTTGTGCAGGTAACCCATATTCATTAAATTAAAACGAAACCAGGGTTTTCTTATTACTAGATATCTGAAAAAACTGGATGCAGAAGCCAATATGAGGATTCTTCTGTCCAATATTCAAATAGATTTTGACAAGCTAATCTCGAAGAAGCAAGCGCGACCAAACAATATTAAAGTGTTATATTTTAATGTATGGCAAAACTTCTTAACCAAAAAATGCTTATTACTATAAGGATTTGTATGTTTATTTTTCGTATTAATTATTAAATCCTGTAAACATGTTTTCTCAATTTTGTCGGTCTGTCTGTCTGTCTGTTTGCGGCGGAGCTAAAAAACTACTTACCCGATTGAATTGAAATTTTCGTCAAAAAAAAGGATTATATGGGGATCACCTGGTAACATTTTGGTAAAAATCCAATATGGCAAAAGAAAATGGAGGCGTACTAAAATGTTAAAAAAAAATAAAAAACTGTTCATCCAATTTATTTCAAATTTTTCAAATACATCAAGTATTATGTTGGAATCAACTGGTAACATTTTGGTACAATCCAAGATGGTGGAACAAAATGGAAGCTGAATAAAATATTTAAAAATTCAGCCTGAAAAAACTTCTTAACGGTTTGATTTCAAATTGTGTGCCATAACTAATTGTGGTATACGGATCAACTAGTAAAATAGTGGTACAAATTCAAGATTTCCGAACAAAATGGCGGCCAAATAAAACGTTTGTCATTGTGAAAAAGTCACCCTCTCACTACATTTACATTATTACTTTACATTTTAGCGTCGCTAGATGCCAAAAAATATTATTTTATCAACTCCTTCGGACCGTTTGTCGTTCTTTCTGTCTGTCGGTCTGTCAGTTCACGGCATAGCTTAAAGACTACTTACCCGATTGACTTCAAATTTTAGTCAAAAATTAAGGGTCATATGGGGATGACCTGGTAAGATTTTGGTAAAAATCCAATATGGCGAAACAAAATGGCGGCTTAGTGAAATGTTAAAAAAATTATTAATACAAAACTAATTTATCTCAAATTTTGCAAAACATTATATTGCAATCAACTGGTAATATTAAAATAGTGGTACTTATTCTAGATAGCGAAACAAAATGGCAGTCAAATAAAATCTTTGTAATCGTGAAAAAAAACCACCTTCTCAGGTTTTACATATCTTCACGTTTTAGCGTTCCTAGAGGCCAAAAAATACGTTTCATCAATTCCGTCGGCCCCTCTGTCGGTCTGTCTGTCACTTCGCGGCATAGCTTAAAAACTAACTCGATTGACTTCAAATTTTGATAAAAAATTAAGAGTCATATGGGGATGATCTGGTAATTTTTTGGTAAAAAGCGAGTATGGCAATAACAAAATGGCGCCCTAGTGAAATGTTAAAAAAAATATTATGAAAAAGCTACTTGTCGGATCTATTTCAAATTGCATAAACATCAAGTATTATGTTGGAATCAACTGGTAAAATTTTGTTACGAATGCAACACGGCGGAACAAAACAAAAAACAAAAAACTACTTGATGATTTCAAATTGTGTGTCGTAACTAATTATGGTATAGAGCTCAACTAGTAAGACTGTGTTACTGATTCAGGATGGCGAAATAAAATTGCGGCCAAATAAAATTTTTGTAATCGTGAAAAAATCACCCTGTCAGGTTCTACATATCTTCACGTTTTAGCGACCCTAGATGCATGTTTTATCAATTCCGTCGGTCCGTCTGGCGGTCTGTCTGTCAGTTCGCGACAATATGGCTAAAAAATATTAAAACATTTTTATTAGAGTAGTGTATTATTTGGGGTTAAGATTCAGTAAAAAAAAACAAGTCTTTTTTTAAATGGTCGACGTTTTGGAACTTTGTGCATCCTCAGGATACATATAGATCCTCTAGCCTGCATGAAACCCATATTATCAGGCTTTACCTACTCCGTTGGTTCGCAAATATTTCCTGGGTTATAAGTTTCCAAATGGTTTTCTTTAACCTCTTGCTGTTATGTTATAGCGGTGTATTATTTGGGGTTCGGGTCCAGTAAAAAAAAAGTCTATTTTGAAATAGACGACGTTTCGCAACCTTATTGTTGCATCCTCAGGACATATATATATATCATATATATATATATATATATATATATATATATATATATATCCTGCATGAACCCCATATTATTAGTCTTTACCTACTCCGTTGGTTCGCAGATATTTCCCAGATATTATGGTTTTCGTTAATGATCCTCTTGTTTTTATGTTATAGTGGTGGTTTATATTTGGGGTTTGCGTCCAGTGAAGAAACAAAAGACTTTTTTAAATTGTTAACGTTTCGAAACTTTATTGTTGCATCCTCAGGACACATATAAATTCTAAATCCTGCATGAAACTCATATTATCAGCCTTTACCTATTATGTGGTCCGCAGATATTTTCGAGATATTAAGCTTCTAAATGATTTTCGTTAACGATCCTCTTGTTTTTAAGTTAAAGTGGTGTATTATTTGGGGTTAGGATCTAGTAAAAAAAAACTAAAGTATTTTTTTAAATTGTCGACGTTTCGCAACTTTATTGTTGCATTCTCAGGACACATATAGATTTTATATCCTGCACGATACCCGTATTATCAGTCTTTACCTACTCCGTTGGTTCGCAGATATTTCCCAGGTATTAAGTTTCTAAATGGTTTTCGTCAACGATCTTCTTGTTGTTAGAGTGGTGTATTATTTGGGGTTAGGAAATATCTGTAGACCAACGGAGTAGGTTAAGACTGATAATATGGGTTTCATGTAGGATATAAAATCTATGTCTCCTGAGGATGCAACAATAAAGTTGCGAAACGTCGACATTTTAAAAAAGTTAGGTTCCAGTAGGAACAAAACCCCAAATAATACACCGCTTTAACATAACCACAAGAGGATCGTTAACGAAAACCGGTTAGAAACTTAATATCTGGGAAGTATCTGCGGACCAATGGAGTAAGTAAAGACTGATACTATGGGTTTCAATTTAAGATTGCGAAACAAAATGGCGGGCCAATAAAATGTTTAAAAAATCAACGTAGAAAAATCTTGTTCAATTGATTTTGCAGAAAAATTAGATGTAAAAAATGGGATAAACTGATACGAATTCGACATGACGTAGCAAAATGGCGGTATGTGTCAATGTAAAAACTACTTATTGAATTTATTTTATTATGCCCGAAAGTCAAGTGTAGCACAGGTACAAAGAAAATGGTAACATATTGGTAGGAATCGAATATGATGGAACAAATAAAAATGAAAAGACAGTATCTGTAACACATATATACTGTGACTATGTACTGAACTAAATTGGGTCACACTTTTCCTAACAATGGAAAAAACGAGGGAAGTTCCGGGTAAAGAAATTTACCGATTTTTTTTTATGTTCAGTAAAAAAATCTTCGTAATAACAGACTTTTTTGATGTCGATCTATGGACTTGTAAGCGAATTTGTTATTCTGAGTGTTACGGGTTCCTCATAAAAATGTAAGCTACTTTGGGAACCGCTGGGGTAGAGTATCAATTTGTAAACGCGCGTGGTTCATTAATAAATTGTAAGCGTTTATAACATCATCTTCATTGAACATATTTATATAACGTTTAACCAGATAGGTTAATATACTTAAAGTTGAGACGAGATTTTCCGAGACGAAACGAGACGAGATTACCCTCATCTCGTCTAAGCCAAAATTTCGAGACAAGATATGACAAAATTAGCCAAAGTAGAGATGAGACGAGATTAGCCAAAGTCGAGGCGAGACAAGATAAACTCTTAGTCTCGTCTCGTCTCGCGGCATCAGTAGTTGGTTTATGTCGGATATTATTTGGCCGAGTTATTTTAGTTCAAATATAGTCATCTTTTTGTCAGTTCGGTTAGTATGTTGAGCATTTTAGTTTGTGAGCTATGCCGCGAATATACAGATGGACAGACAAACAGGCAAATAGACAGACAGCCCGACGGAACTGAGAAAAGGAACAGACGCGAAATCTGAATAAAATCACGGAGGTTGATTTTTTCTCGACCACACTATTTTCCTTAAGGAGGAAAGTGAAAAGAAATAAATTATGTTGATAGGCAATGAAAATTGTATTAAACGAGTTAATTACATATTTCAGTAATAGTCTTTAGCAACTTTGTCGCGCGAAGCAAAAGCGGTTTAAGGATAGGGTAATTGAAATAATTTTTAATAGACGATTTAATAAATTATACAATCCTAACAAATATATAATTGCGAAATTAAATGTCCGGTTAAATCTTTTTAACCGTCTTCAAAAAGGGAGAACGTTAACAATTCCGATATGTGTATTTTTTATGGATGTAGATCTTTTGCTCCCGGTTAGTTTAATCAATTTAAATAAATTTTTTAGGGTAGTGCCGGAGTGGTCCCACAGCAAGCATATTAAAAAAAATTAAGAATGGCGGAATGGCGCGGGCATCTTTACCGAGCGTATTACAGCTTCGTTATTTCACCAAGAACCTTAACTTCTCTCCTTACATTTCATTTCTTATCGCCCACATTACATACTGCCAAAATGGAACTTCTCAGATGTAGGTTAAGTATGAATTGCTACCCAAAGCTAGACTTCGCCTAGTTATCAAGGAACACGTCAATACGAACTATGCATTCAATTGTAAATTTGTTTCCTAATAATAAAAGACCATCATTATTATGATTTTTTGTGCTTTTTATGACCGCTGTTAATATTGCTCTACGTAATATCACATATAGTAAAAGGTAATAGCAATTTTCATTATAGCTATTTTGTTTGTCTACCTATAAAAAGTAACTTTTCATATGTACTTCGTCTGTGTATTTTATGACCCCTGTTATGCTGTCACCATTGCTCTTACAACTCGGTTACCAAGCATGGTACATAAACAGGCCGTTCTCTAACAAAATTGGTGCCTGGCGTTGCAACAACTACCACTGGTAGGCAGGCAATGATCAAACGTTTATCTCTTCGAATAATGGTGATAAAGCCCGCTACCATTCATTCATTCATTCATTGATTCGTCCATTCGATTCCTCCATTCCTATACATGAACGAATGGGCGAATCAACAAATGAACGAATATTTCATCCACATTATTAATCAATTTTTACTTCCCTCGTAAAAGTAAAGTATTGTAATTGTGAAAAAATCACCGAGTTTTTTCAGATCTTCACGCTTCAGGGTCCCTAAATGATGAAAAACATGTTTTCTCAATTCCATCGGTCTGTCTGTCTGTCTATTCGCGCGTGCCTAAAAACTACTTACCGGATTGACTTGACCAATATGGCCGAAACAAAATGGTGGCCTAGTGAGATGTTAAAAAAAGTATTATTAAAAAATTACTTATACAATTTATCTCAAATTTTGCAAAAACATCAAATATTATGTTGGAATCAACTGGTAACATTTTGGTACGAATCCCAGATGGCGGAACAAATTGGTAGCTTAATAAAATATTTAAAAATTCAGCCTGAAAAACCACTTAATGGTTTGGTTTCAAATTATGTGCCATAACTAATTGTGGTATATGGTTCAATTAGTAAAATTGTGGTATTAATTCAAGATGGCCGAACTAAATTGCGGCTAAATAAAATGTTTGTAAACGTGAAAATCACTCTCAGATTTTCATTTCTTTACATTTCAGCGTCTTTAGATGCCAAAAAATATATTTTATCAATTCCGTCGATCCGTCTGTTGGTCTGTCTATCTGTCTATCAGTTCGCGGCATAGCTTAAAGACTACTTACCTGATTGACAAATTTGGATCAAAAATTAAGGGTCTTATGGGGTTGACCTGGTAACATTTTGGTAAAAATCTAATATGGCGAAACAAAATGGCGGTCTAGTGAAATGTTAAAAAAAATATTATGAAAAAACTACTTATCCAATTTATCTCAAGTTTGGCACAAACATCAAAGTATTATATTGAAATCAACTGGCAAAATTTTGGAACCAATCCAAGATGGCTCAACAAAATGGCGGCTTAATAAAATATTTAAAAACTCAGCCTTAATAGATTGATTTTAAATGGTGTGCCATAGGTAATTGTGCTATAGGGTTCAACTACTAAAATTGTGGTACTAATTCAAGATAGCCGAACAAAATGGCTGCCAAGTAAAATGTTTGTAATCGTGAAAAATCACCCTCTCAGGTTTTATATATCTTCACGTTTTAGAGATACTAGATGCCAAAAAAATAAGTTTTATCCATTCCGTCGATCTGCCTGTCTGCCTATCAGTTCGCGGCATAGCTCAAAATCTAACACGATTGACTTCAAATTTTGTCCAAAAATTAAGAGTCATATGAAGATAACCTGGTAATATTGTGGTAAAAATCCAATATTGCAGAACAATGTTGAAAAAATTGATAGAGTGGTGTATTATTTGGGATTAAGACCTAGTAAAAAAACAAAAGACTTTTTTTTAACTTCCGACGTTTCGCAACTTTATTGTTGCATTCTCAGGGCACATATATATAGAGCCTATATCCTGCATGAAACCCGTATTATCAGTCTTTACCTACTCCTTTAGTCCGCATATATTTCTCGGATATTAGGTTTCTAAATGGTTTTCGTTAACAATCCTCTTGTTGTTATGTTAGAGTGGTGTATTATTTGTGGTTACGATCCACCAAAAAAACAAAAGTATATTTTTAAATAGTCGACGTTTCGCAACTTTATTGTTGCTTCCTCAAGACACATATATAGATGCATTATCCTGCATGAAAACCATATTATCAGTCTTTACGTACTCCGCTAGTCCGCAGTTTCCCAGATATTAAGTTTCTAAATGGTTTTCGTTAACTATCCTCTTGTTGTTATGTCAGAGTGGTGTATTATTTGGGGTTAGGATCCAGTAAAAAAACAAAAGTCTTTTTTAAAATGTCGACGTTTCGCAACTTTATTGTTGCATCCCCAGGACACATACATATCTAGATTCATTATTCTGCATGAAAACCATATTATCAGTCTTTACGTACTCCGTTGGTCCGCAAATATTTTCCAGATATTAAGTTTCTAAATGGTTTTCGTTAACGATCCTCTTGTTGTTATGTCAGAGTGGTGTATTATTCGGGGTCTGGATCCAGTAAAAAAAACAAAAGACTTTTTTTAAATTGTCGACGTTTTAAACGTTATTGTTGCATCCTCAGGACACATATATAGATTCTATATCCTGCAAAAACGTAACATTTAAAATACTTAAAAACCAGCCTGAAAATATTATTTATTAAATTAATGTCAATTTTTGTGCAAGAATTATGTGTGGTATAGATATAAATTGGTAAAGTTGTGGTACGAATTTAAGATGACGAAACAAAGTGGCGGACAAACAAAATGTTTAAAAAATTAACCTACAGTGGACTTTAAATTTTGCAGAAAAATTAGATGTGATATTAAAACTGATACAAATTCAACATGACGTATCCAAATGGCGGTATGTGTCAACGTGAAATCCACTTATTAAATTTATTTTAAATTATACCCAAAAGTCAGTTGTGGCATAGGTAGAAAGAAACTGGTAAAATATTGGTAGGAATCCAATATGATGGAACAAAATGGAGCCCAATAAAAATGTTTGAAAAGACAGTATATGTAACAAATATACACCGTCAGTATGTATTGAACTTCACTATTCCTAACAAGTGGAAAAAAATCATAACGAAGTAAGTTCTGGGTAAAGGAAATATACCGATTTTTGTTTAATACGTTCGCATGTATTTTATGCATTTCAACCTTTGAAAATACACAAAAAACAAAAGATTAAAATCAACCGGACACTTCGCTCTATGTAGACGAATGGACGAATCAATGAAATAGTGAGTAGCGGGCTATAGTGTAGAGGGTCCGTCGTCGATACCGTCTTTTGGGCGAGTAATCAAGTAAGTTTTGATCTCGGCGAACCATTCATCCGAACCTAATCCGTTGTTTTTTGTGTATTTTCAAACACTGCAATGCGTGGAATCGACGCGAACAAATTAAATAAAAATTGATGACTGGTATAGATGAAGTATTCGTCCATTGGTTGATTCACCCATTCGTTCATTAATATAAATGGACGAATCGAATCAACGAAACGAAGCTATAAATCCAACCGAATAGTGAGTACCGGGCTTAATAATTCAGAGTCTGTTGCTTGACTTGGTCTGGCAGTGTAAGTAATTTTTGTGTTTTAAATTAATTAATACCTAAATATAGAAAAGTATACTGTAATGTCAAAGTCATTTTATGCACTTTATAATGTAAATGTAAAGCAGGAGTGAAACAAATGATAATCCCTGGGGTTAACTTCACAAATCACAATATCACAAAATATTTACATTGGTGTATACAACGATCCAGGGAAACGCCATGAATATTCAATTCATGATGCGCTGCAGGTATACAAACTCGTATTTACATCTCTATTTAGATTTGAGATAGCTGTACATACGAATTTTGATAAGGAATATTTACCTTCGTAATGCTTGCCTCGCTGTGCATAAAAGGGTTTTGCTTAAACCAGACGGATCTCATCGAAGAATCTATCTTAGGAATAGCGAATTTATGCAGGTCACAGGCATTTCTCTTTCTTTTAAGAAACTTCAATATTTTTATGCAGTGAGAGATATTTTTATTTCTGAATTTAAAATGTTGGATCTATTCGCAATCTTTAAATTACGCAGCGATAAAATGAAATTAAAATAGAATGGATCGAAGTATCGAAATTGTTCAGAATTAAAAAAGGTGGAATTCTCTCGACTCTGGACGAAGCGTTAAGATAATAAAGGTTTTTGTGCAAAAAGAACCGACTAAGTAAGAAATAAAATTTTAAATAGAGTTGAAATATTAACCAGGTATTTACTAATAGAATTAAAAGATGGTATAAATCAGTATTCATTTTAGTATAAGTGCTAAAAGTGACTTTTTGTTTTGTGAGAAGGGAACACATAAAATTGAAAAACTAACTAAATATAATCATTTTTAGCACGTATATCATACACTATTTTTTCTACATACAGCATTAAAAGCTCAAATTAACGCTTTTTTACGTTAATAAATTGATAAAATATCCTTAGAATAATTATTTTTAAATCTGATTTAATACTATCGTTACTTGAAATGGCGTTATCACAAAAATGTTAGTGGCAAGGAGACCAGTGAGAAAATGCTTCTTGCATACTTTGAGGAAAAGTCCAAAATATGGAAATCGTCAACGCATTGGTCAAATTATTCTGAAATACTGAATTTATTCATGACAACAAACATACAATGCTTTTACATGCGTCAATAAATTCTATATTAAAGACAATGATGAACATACATAATCAGATATTACAAGCTTGTTGCTTTTTTAAAGTGAAAGGGTGATCGATCGAAAAAGTCGAAAATATTGACAAGGAAACAAATCGAGAAATTTTTTATAGAAGCCCTGGATGAAATATAGAAAAAATTCAAACCAGATCTAACTTGACAGTTATATGTTTAAAAATGACATAAACAACTATTGAACAAAAAAGATTGCAAGTGGTTCAAAACATATCCCTAAAGACATCTCTTAACACAGCCAGATTTGTGAGAAATACCATAACTCAAAGGGACAAACTAAAACATTGTATTAATAAACTTAACATTACATATTTCAACAAAACAAGGATGTCCCCTAACGCATTAGTCCAAAAATCGCACGTCAATGCTAAACCTGATCATAAATTTAAACTTCCTAAAGATGTCATTCAACCCTAATTAGCCACACTTCCTTCCCCCGCCCCAATATTCAACACCAATAGAAGTTCACTTCGATAGAAACAAAAGCTGTATTAGTCAATAGACTGACAGAAAAACCGAAGAAGACCTCAAAGAAATTGAACAAATATTTTTTCTAAATGTCTAAATTATAAAATGACAGTTACATAAGCAAAACACAACTGGTAAACTTGTTTTAGTTACCATATCAATTAGATATATCTAACTCTTAAACCTTTTTAGTGAATACGGGAGCTTATGTCTTTTTATTTTCTCATCAGTGTTAAAAATAAATAATTTTTAACACAAATTATAAAAGTACCTTACTTTTAAGACTAATGTCATAAAATGACATTTAAGACACCTTATGAGAGCATGCGTTAAAAATTATTTTTTTACTGACGTTTGTAGAAAAATAGTTTATTTAAGCAAATTATATTTTTATAAAGACTTCGCCACATGAAAGCATAATAACAACGTCCTTATTTATTAAATTTAATTATCTTTTTAACCGATTTAATATTCTTGGTTAAAGAAAACAAATAAATCGGTAGGCCGGAACTCCTCAAGGGTCTTAATCTTTCATGGTGAGCAACAGAAGGTAGATAATCCTAAATAAGATTATTTTTTTTTTATTTTTAATTTTGAACCCACATTTCTCACAAATCGATTAACGTATTTTTAAAGTTTGGTCAAATAATATTCTTACGATAAATATTATTCCCACAAAATTATTCTAACACAGTTATCTAAAACCCCAGCATAATATTAATATCTATAGCTCTATGTTTATAAACGTACATAGTAAGAAATAAGAAAAAATAATTAATATCTGAAATACCAATTCAGTAATACACACTTGAAAAAATTTCCATTTAAAATAAAACATCACAGTAACATCATATTTTTTTTTACTTACCAAAATTTCTACACTATATATATATATATATATATATATATATATATATATATATATATATATATATATATATATATATATATATATATATATATATATATATATATATATATATATATATATATATATATATATATATATATATATATATATATATATATATATATATATATATATAATATATATATATATATATATATATATATAAAGAGAGAGAGAGAGTAGAAAAGCAAAAATATTTAATTTTTGCAGGAAAGCGGCCTAAAGAAGAAATTGCTTTTGATTATGTCACAGGATACTTCTCATGCGATCGATTTCTGGGCATTTACCCTCATCAGACAGGCTTGCATCCAGTGAGATCTCAAATGCTCAATGCGACATAGTCAAAAACGAAAACGTATTTCAAAGTAGAAAGATTCCACGGGCTAAGCATCAGCGGCGGCTCGTCAGATGAGGCAACAATTATTCTCTGAAAATTGTCTCAAACACTATGAAAATGTCATCAAATATGCGTAAATCACAAATAAACACTTTACTTTACTAACCAACAGTACAATGTCCAATAACTGCAATATCATTTCTTTTTTATTCGACTTTACCTATACGCGGCGATGCGAATTGCGCCTCGGACACTTGAATGGTATTTGGATTTTTAATAAGTCTGAGAAAGAGGGAAAAGGGTCGTGTTGCATATGTAGATTCATTCCATCTCTTTTTATTGCATTTGAGGCGATGAAAACTTCGCTTAATGATTGAGACGTTGCCATTTAATGTTAGCACAGATTGAATATAAATGGAAATAATTATTATTTATCGGTAAATGACAATCGCGCATCCGGCTGCCAAATGCAAGCCGTTTTTGTTTTTGTTGATATTTGCGTGGGCGGGTGGAGTATTCGTATTTGACTGTTACCGGTAACGGTTTGAGATTGAGCGGGAAGTGGGTGGATATTGAGATTATTCGGGAAAAATTTGGTGTTTGTTTTATAGTATTATTTCGTGAATGTCGCGCGTTTAGTCTGTGTCGAGTGTTACTCTATCTAAAGTATTTTTCACGTTGCGTTAGTTTAATTATTGAGTAGATAGACTGATAGAGTAGTTTATATGAATTAGTGATTAAAATTTAAAATAAACGAAACGTGTGAACTATGAATTCAGTCCACGATATCGTTATGTCACTATTGACAACGGCATTTTCCAGGCGTCCCGAGGATGAGAAAAAAGAAATTCTTCGCGGAGATAGGCCCATGCCGAAGATAAGTACCTTAAGTAGTGAAAAAAAAAAGACGGTCGACAATATAAACGATCATTTCAAAACACACACTTGGATTTGTGGAAGTGTTTTTAAGCAGCGTTAATATTG
Source organism: Kuschelorhynchus macadamiae (assembly GCA_030620095.1). Taxonomy (NCBI): domain Eukaryota; kingdom Metazoa; phylum Arthropoda; class Insecta; order Coleoptera; family Curculionidae; genus Kuschelorhynchus; species Kuschelorhynchus macadamiae. The sequence continues at coordinate 647,608 of JAUTXW010005163.1, forward strand.
TTGGCCTTGCTTAATACTGGGAAAAACAAAAACAGTAGGAAATTCTGATGGATACGTTGATTTTAAAAATTTTTCTAGAGCGGTTAAAATGCATGAAGGGTCTAAAGACCATATTCAAAATACCTTAGGTTTTGTACGTTTGTCTCAAAATATGACTACAATTAAAGATGCACTAATCGAAAATGCTCGTTTATCTAAATTATTGTACAATGAAGATGTTAGGAAAAACCGCTTGCTTTTGACATACCTTATAGATACGACTATATTACTGGGAAAACAAGAACTGGCTTTTAGGGGGCATGACGAATCCGAATCTTCTTTTAACAGAGGGAATTTTAAGGAAGTTTTTAATTGTTTAATTAAACGTAACACTGAACTTGTAAAGCATTTAGAAGAGAAAAGTGTATTTACGAGACAATCGAAAACTATTAAAAATTAATTAATATTTTGTATTGACGAACATATGAGAGACTTTATTAAACAAGAAATATCGGAGGCTACATTTTTCTCATTAATTGTAGATGATACGACGGATATAGTTGCAAAAGCCCAATGTTGTGTAACTGTTAGGTATTTAAATAAATTAGCCGAAATAAAAGAACGTTTTTTAGGCTTTTTTTATATAAGTGAGGATTCTAGAGCTAACGCACTCTATAACTTAATTGTAAGAATCTTGACACCTTTAAATTTTAAAAGAAAATTAGTAGCACAATGTTATTATGGAGCTGCTGTTATGGCCGGAGAATTGAGCGGTCTACAAACACGAATAAGATCAGATGCCCCACAAGCAATGTACACTCATTGTGCTTCTCATCGTCTCAATTTAATTTTACAACAGGGTTAATATAATTTATTAAGGAAAGCAGAATCTTTTTCGCAACTTTGAAAAGTTTGCCTGCTTTTTTCCATAAATCGTACAAACGCACATATTGGACAAAATAATAAAAAAACGAGTTCCGCAAGCAAGTGATACAAGGTGGTATTCTCGATCAAAAATTCTAATTTTTGTTGCAAATAATTGGGAAGGACTAACCTTAGTTTTTCAGGTCATGATTGAGAATCCAGAATTAGACTCAGATACTATACACATGGCCAAGGGGTATCTAAAAGACCTTTCCGATTTTGAATTTGCTTTTTTAACTTTTGTATTTAAAGAAATTTTTTTTGTTACTTAAATCCTGTTTCAAGTTTTTCAGTTAAGTAATCTAGAAATTGATTTCTGCATTTCACAATTGAACATTGCCGTCAAACGATTAAATGAGCTGCGCGCTGAAAATTTCCTTAAATCCATTTTTGAAAAAGCAAAATCACTTACCGGATTGCCATGTAGTAGACAAACCCGTAGCATGAGCGAATCAGATTTAATGGAAAAATATAAAAATCTGTTTTATGAAATTTTAGACTGTATAATTTTTCAAATTAACATCAGGTTTGAAGATTTGCACAAATTGGAATTTGTGAAACTTCTTAATACATCAAAATACAAAGACTTTGCCACAGAATTCCCTATTAGTCTATTAAATTCGTTAGAAAAACATATCCAAAAATGTTTGACAAAGACCGCCTCAAAAATGAGATAAGCATAATTTACCGAGATGAACAATTTTATAAAGTCAATATTCAAGAACTCCTTAAACAAATTAATAGTTTAGAATTAATTTAATAATTAAAGGTTTAAACGATAAATACAGTTGGGTATCGTCGGCGTAAAGATGATACTGACAGTATTTAAAATATGTATGGAAAGTACTTGTGTAGATACTAAATAAAAGCAGACCCACAATGCTGCCCTGAGGAACCCCAGAATCAACTTTAAGAAAATCAGAAAAATTGTGATCAATTTTCACACGTTGAAATCTATCCCAGAGAAATGATTTAATAATATTTAACGTATTTATCGAAAACCCAACATAGTCTAACATAGAAATTAATATTTTATGATTTAAAAAATCGAAAGCTTTACTAAAATCGAATAGAATTAATGCTGTCACTTCGCTGTTATCTCGAGCAGAAAAGATGTCGTCAGTATCATCCGTCATTGCTGTTGCGCAACTGTGTCCAGGGCGAAATCCCGATTGTTTCGCTGGTAAAATATTATTTATATTTACATGTGTGCGAATTTGAGTTTCCAGTACTCTTTCTAAAATTTTTGAAAACGTTGGAAGTATGCTTATTGAACGAAATTGAGATAAATCCTTAGGAACACTTACTTTGGGAAGGGGTGTGACAACAGCTTTTTTCCATATGTTTGGAAAATATTCCTAAAGAATACATTCATTAACTATATGTGTTATAAGTTCAATAATATAAGGAAGCACAAGGAGATTAAGGTTATATTAATATCATCTGTACCCGCAGCTTTACTTTTAATTTTAAATATTATTGTCCGTTACAGTATTAAAAGTTAGCAAGGAATCCAAATTATTTTTAGTGTTATATAAGTAAAAATTTATAAGATCGTTATTTAAAGAACTATTTGTTTTGGTTGAATTTTTAAAAACTGTATTAAAATTATTCGTATCTTTAAGAGCCTCTGAAATTTCTTTTGTGTTTATTGGTCTTAGCTTATTAAGCTCTTTCCATTTATCTTTTATAGAGCTATTTTGAAATATATGTCTATAATAAACGTTTTTCTCTAATTTGCCTGATTTATTTGTTAAATTCCTCAGCTGTTTATAATAATCCCATTTGCTAGGTAGTTTACTAGATTTAAAATCACGAAAAGCTTTATCTCTTAATTTTTGCATGCGTTTGATGTTTTCTGTGATCCATGGCTGAAGAGGTTTATTGCGTTCAGTAGGCCGTTTAATATGAGCCTACTTATTAAATAGAGCTAATATACTATTATTCAAAAAAAAATATCTTTTGGTCAATATTTTCAATATTATATATCTCGTTAAAATGTATTTCTTCCAAGTCCCTTTGAAATAGATTTATATCTATATTTTTTAAAGATCTATATAGTATTTTATTAGGTGGTTTAGGATCAGAAGAGAAGTTAATCTCACAGAAAACTGAACAATGGTCAGAAAACATACGATCAACAACACCCTTATTTACAACTTTGTCGCAATTTGTAAAAACAAGATCAATTAAAGACAGAGTTCTATTAGTAATTCTAGTCGGCTCTTAAATAATTTGTTCTAAATTAAATGGTTTTACAGTTTGCAAAAGCTGCCTTGTCAAAGTGCTTTCATAGTTTAAGATATCGGTGTTAAAATCGCCAATGCAAAATATGTTTTCATATGAGGAAGAAATATTAATTAAAGTGCCTTCGAATGTATTTAAAAAGGAGGTTTTCCTTTAGAGACTTTTTTGTTCTACAGTTGATATATTTCTGGGAGTTCCTCTGATCTTTGGTTGATTATTCTACAATCGTTTATGTCTAATATATCATTACCTATTACTGCTTGCCTGTTTCTATATAATTATTTATAGAAGTTTTCTGTCATTTGTAAGATTTTCTTACTCTTTACTATCTCATTTCCATTGCTATCTTTCAGTCTGAAAATTGCTTTTTCCCGTCTCTTAGCTTTCTTCTTAGTACCTTCATGTTTTTTTTCTTCAATTATTTCTTGAGTTTTTTTGTGTTATATTTCCGTATATCTTTACGAATTTCTTTAGAGATTTAATAATTAAAAATCAAACATGTATTAAATTTAATTAAATTTATATTACGGGCTTGTACAAAATCACTTGTTCCATGGAACTTTAGAACCGAGCGTCTTAGCTAGGGTTTTGAGAGAATACAAGTGGATTTTGCAATAAATAATAAAGGAAATTAAAATGTAAATAATTTTTTTATGGAATTGAAAACTTTAAGTGTTTTTATCGGTTATGAAAAATACGAATTGGCTTAGAATTACCCATATATATGGATATCCCTATATTTGAATAACTGGCTCTCTGGATGCCCATAAAATCCGCTAGATGTAAATGATCTTTTATAGTTAGTTTAATTAAACATTAAATGAAATTAGAAGATGGACGTACTAATCTAGCAATATTATTGCTAGAGTACCATATTGCCGAAATAAGTAATTTTGACCAAACGATCGACAAATAAATGGCTAGCAAAAAATCTAGAAAGGTAATCTTACATTTGTTGTAACTGAAATTCTAAATTATATTTGAATCCTTCTGTCCCATTTGATTAGACGTTCAAGCAGTTATAAACATGTTTTAAAGTCACTAATTGTTTCACCTGAAAAAAAATAAATAACTCTTTTAGGTAATAATGGGTATTTCAATATATTCGAGCTTTTGTGAGCGCAACACGGTATCTTGCCCTGGGTGTCAATATCTTGTTCCAATAGTATTGCATTCAGCATCAGATAGTTGCTTTGTCTCATAACTCTACATGGAACTTTTAAATGCCGAAAACTAATTATTGCGGGACCTTATAATAGGTAAGCAATGGGGGTTTTATTTTTGTTTTCACACCCAGCCACAAGCTTTACCTATTGAATATACGAAACAGTTTGAAGTACAATATTTATAAGATTTTTGTGATATTATCTCTTAAGAATATAAAAAAATTTAAAAAATCATTAAAACATAGAAATACAGACCTATATTTTTTTAAATGGGGCACCCTGTATGTTGCTATTTCATGAAATGGGACTCTTTTTACTAATTATAAATATATGAAAAAAATGATTATAAATATACTAAAAAAATTGACAAAAACGCTTCCGTGTGGCAATGTAATGGAACTTATAGCAAAATTCTTGTTAATTTTCCGGGTTGCCTTTAAATAGTAAAGTAAAATTAGTATATTTATAGCCTGTAAGAAGAGCCTTAAAGGAAATAATAATACACAGGGTGTTTTATTTAAAAATGTATAGGTTATGTTTATAGTTCTACTATTTAATACAGTTTTCTACTTTTATATATTGTTAAAAAATAATACCAGACAAGTCCAACAACTTTTGTATTTTTTTTTTGTATATTAGATAATTTAATTAAAATGTAGATAGGTGTCAAAATATAAATGAGAACCTTCTACCTACATAACCAGAATATGGATTTATGATTACTATTTTCATTGTTTAATTAATATAAATTATTTAGTATAATTTTCTTTTGTAATTAAAACTAATACGTAGTCACTGTATCTACATTTATGATATTTTTAGGTTAAAGAAATAAAATAAAAATTAAGTTATTGTAGTTATATATAAATCGAACTTTATAGATCCGTAGAATAGGTGCATGTAAGATAAAATGAAATATATTCTAGTCACAAATGCATTTTCACTTAAAATAATGCAGTCTCACAGCTCCCGTAGCTATTTTTCAAGCCCATATCACGAGAGAGCAGCTATGCGCGAGTAATATTCATCCAGCCTTGTGGCAGGCATCAACTTTTACAACTTCCATTGGAGCGTGTTTAATAAATACTAAATTGAAAACTTTCGGACCTGTGTTACCTAAACGGACATTTTATTGGCCATAACAAAAAGTAGAATTTACGTATTTATATAATCGACAGTGATGGGCAAAACAACCGTTCCGTATAAAAAATGTGTTTGCGAAATGTCATATAAAAACAAAATAACTCCTTATGATTTTAGGGTGCTTTGAAACCAACAAATTATTATAAAAATGTATTTTAAAATAAATATATATATATATATATATATATATATATATATATATATATATATATATATATATATATATACTCGTATATACCGGGTGTCAACAAATCTATTAGACAGGCCATAACCTTTAAAGTCTTTGATGTATCAAAACTAAATGTGATATAGATAAATATTATATAAATAGGAGAGTTTTCGCAAATTTTTCACTTTCCGGTCAGTTCCAGTTTCACCGGAAATGACTCCAGTTTCGATTTTTTAAATGGAACACTCTGTATATTTTACATTTTTGGATTCCTGAGACAATTCTGAATCAAAATGTGACATTTTAAAAACTTTTTACGCCTTGATTTTTTATAGACATTTTTAAAATTGCGTCTAGGTGGCCATGACCGGACGCAAATTAATCTAAGGACCTGAAATGATGACAGAATAATAAAATCGCTAAGTTTTAGTGATGAGTCTGATAGCTAGGAACAAAAGAAGTAAATAATATCAAATTTTTGTGTCTAACTATTTTTTTTCAGATGGCGACCCTTTTTAGACAAGCACTTTTTTTGTGAATCTAACGGTACTAACTTTTTGCGATTGGATTAAAAATAAGCTCAAAAATTAAATATTTCTACGAAAAATACTCGATAATCAATTATTTACTTTTATCAAGTGTGCCATTGATAGCCATGCTGGATATTAAGTAGGATTTTTTGTTTTGACAGTCACACTTTCCTATTCTTTCTGAGTAGACGTAAGATTTCCTTATTTTTTTTGATTTGCGGTATTATTTTTGCTTTCAAAAGTCAAAATATTGTATACTCAAAGTGAAAAAGTCGATATGTTATTAATATTTGGAGAATATCATAAAAATTCAAGGAATGCTGCTGAGTTGTATGCTCAGAGATACCCCGACCGGCAACATCCAGTCCATTAGTATTTTCCATATCTCGAGAATCGTTTTAGGCATCAAGAAGGAAATCAAGTGGCGGAAGGCAGATTTATTATAAATGAAGAAGTGGAGATTAATGTTCTTGCTATGGTTAAAGTTGATAAAACTGTTTCTTTAAGAAAAATTAATTACGAACTGGGTTTAAGTCATGAATCAGCTAGAAAAATACTAAAGAAACACGGATATCGATCTTTTAAGTACTAGTTACACAAACATTTGTATCCTGACGATGGTGATAGACGGGTATTGTTTTGTAATTGGTTGCTCCAAAATTGTAGAATTGACCCAAATTTTATCAACTTTATCTTATTTTCTGACGAATCTAGATTAACTAATAATGGTATGTTTAACAAGCAAAACACTCGTTACTCGGCCCAAAAAAAACAACATGAAATGAGAGTAGGAAATTTTCAAGAAAGGTTTGGTGTCAATGTCTGGGCTGGTGTCGTTGGTAATAGAATAATTGGGCCAATTTTATTTCAAGGCCAATTAACAGAGGTTACTAACTTACAAATGTTTGTCAAATATCATAGGTAAAAATAATTATTACATAAAAGACTCATTTATATTTAAACATTTTCTAGATACATTAAAAATACCACCAAATTCAAAATTAATATTATTAGATGTAATTTCTTTGTATAATAAGATTTCAAATGAACTCATATTTATTGCTCTAAAAGCTAAATTGAATATTTAAAAAAAATTTACAACTCTAACTCAACCAGAATTCTTAGAAACCTTAAATCTTATAATGTCAAATAATTATTTTAAATACAAAAACCAATTTTATGAATAACTTGATTGACAGAGACCTTAATTGCTAATCAGTTTCCAGAAAAACTGATAAAAAAATTATCAAACAAAGGACTCATATCTATTATAACAACGACAAAACAAACTAAGACAAGATAATACACAAAAAAAATACATTGCAATGCCATACACATCTCAATTATCTGAAAAATTAAAACATATCTTGGGAAAATGTAACATAATTTTGTCATAAAGACCATAATTTGACAGACTCCCTACTTACAAAATTAAAAACCACAACTCTTAAAAATAAAAATTCCAATCTCGTATATGAAATTCTTTGTTTAAACTGCCCTATGAAATATATTGGTATGACAACGCAACTCTTAGAAAATACATGAAAAAACTAGAGATCACGAATTTTATTTCTCTGAGATCAAAATCATAGATGAAGACAACCAGTACCAGAAATTAATTATCAAACGACAAACAGGACATACATAAGTCAAATATGCCACAATTTGATATTTTAACATTTAAAAAAAAACCTAGTGTAACCCGATATTCCGTCTTTATCCGGCCGAGGCTACGCCACCATCATAAAGATGACTAATGCTGACGGAATATGCGTATTTGACAAGACTTTTTATTGGATATATGGCCAAGAACTCATGATAAGATTGATGTAGAAAACGTTGAGTTAGTTAAGGTTTAGCTTTGATGCTTACGGTTACGTGATGTAATAGATTTATCGATTACTCGCCTTTTTTTTGATTTAATATAATATTGCAGACATTATTTGGTGTTTTTGTGAATAAAAGAATTTAGAATAGTTTACAGTTCAGGTGTCGGGTGAACAAAATTAGTGTTTAAGGATTTTATGTACAGTGTGTTACGAAAAGAAGGTCGGTTAGTGTATTGTTGTATTGGTAAGCTTATTGTCACGTAAAATGGGCAAACGAAAGCATTATTCAAGTGAGTCATCGTCAGACAGTTCTGAAGAAGAAAGTATTTCAGAAGGTAGATACAGGAGTAGAACATCGACGATTAGTAGCAAAAATAAATCTTCAAACAGGGGTAAGTCAAAGAAAAACAATAGTCACAAAAGTACTACAGTTACGCAATGTAGGCGCGCCTTGACACCCCCCATAAATATACGTGCTTCTGAAGAAGTAGTTAACCATAACCACTCTGAAAAAAAAAATTGGTCCGTCCCAACTGTCTACGCCCGGGTCGTCTGTGGAATCGAGGATAGAGCGTTTAGAAAACTTATTGGAAGTTCTTATTAAACAAGGGTCCTCGCGTCAAGACCACCGACCAATAAATTTAAGAAGCGAGTGTATTCCAGAGTTTGATCCGGAAAATGAAAACTTGTCAGCCGCTAAGTGGCTTGACAAAATTGACCAGATTAAAATTTTAAATAACTGGGATGATATTACCACCGTGTATCAAATGCAGAGTCGTTTTTCCGGAATGGCGAAGAACTGGTACCACAGCTTGTCAAGTTACCCAAGTACATGGACCGAGTGGAAGAATTTAGTGGCCAAAAGTTTTCCAGACCATGTGGACTACGCGACGGTCCTACGAAAAATGCTAAACAGGACGAAACACAGGGGCGAAACCATGACTAATTATTATTTTAGTAAAATGGAACTACTCCGGACATGTCAAATAACTGGTCGGCACGCGGTGTCTTGTTTAATTGATGGTATTACAAATGTCACCTTGCAAAATGGAGCCAGAGCTGGCCGTTATGAAACGCCAGAGGCCCTCTATGAAGAGTACTTGTCAACGTTACGTGATGACAAGTTTTCCGAAACTCAAATGGGACATTCCTCAGTTTCAAGACGCTATCCTAAGCCGGAATCAAAACCAGCATTAGATTCGGAGAGTCAACCACCTCATTAATAGAAACGGGAAGGATTAAGAGATGTGCAGTGCTACAACTGTAAGTCCAAAGGGCATTACCAATCCAAATGCCCAAAACAACGCATAGAGTGTTCCAAGTGTCATTTATTGGGTCACGAAGCCAATAAGTGCACTGTTGGATATCAATCCGCGTCACGTAAGCGCCCAGATGTGCCATCGACGGGTAAGTCTTTGAACATTTTACAAATACCTAAAATTCCAAAGAATGACGATTTAAATATGTGTTATTTCATTGATTGAGTAATAAACGGGGAACCAATGCGAGGTTACGTCGATAGAAACGGGAAGGATTAAGAGATGTGCAGTGCTACAACTGTAAGTCCAAAGGGCATTACCAATCCAAATGCCCAAAACAACGCATAGAGTGTTCCAAGTGTCATTTATTGGGTCACGAAGCCAATAAGTGCACTGTTGGATACCAATCCGCGTCACGTAAGCGCCCAGATGTGCCATCGACGGGTAAGTCTTTGAACATTTTACAAATACCTAAAATTCCAAAGAATGACGATTTAAATATGTGTTATTTCATTGATTGAGTAATAAACGGGGAACCAATGCGAGGTTACGTCGATTCGGGCTGTGGAGCAGTCACTATTAGAAAATCTGATGCTGATAAGCTGGATTTACGTTACCAGCCTGCAGCCGCTTGGTTACGTGGTTTTGCAGGGGGTACTGTCTACGTGAACACCAAAGTTACGATAAATTTGATTGTCGATTTAGCATCTGCCGAGGTAGAGGCATTAATCGTTCCAGATTGCGTACAAAATATATCTGTAATTGTAGGGCAACCTTTTGTTAATAATGATAACGTCATGGTCGTAATTCACGGCGATCAAGTACGCCTCTTCAATAAAAAATAAAAATTATTTTTCAACCATAAACAATCTACCGTCGAGAAAGGTTAGTTTATTTGCAGCTGAGACAACTGTCATTCCTTCACATCATGTAGGTCACATTGTAGTTAGTAGTCATGAAGATGTAGGGGATATTTACGCAGAATTATCACATAGGGAGGTACCAGGAAAATTCCATATAATCCCGCGTTTCATTATAAATCTAAGTCAGGTTAGTTACGTACCTATTTTAAATTTGTCAAGTCAGGACATATGTTACGAAAAATCTAAAATAATTGCTAGGGGATATACTTGTTACGAGAAGTGAATGCTCCTTTAGTGTCTGTTCTGAGAACTGAAGTTACGAAATTCAAACCCTTTACGTTAGACGATATTAAAAGCTGTGCAGTGGGGAATTAACTTTACGGTAAATTCTACCACTGGTAAAACACCATACGAGGTATTCTTTGGATACCGCCCACGAGGACTTAACGATTCCTTCCTGACGTCTGAGATCGCATGTGACCAACGGCAAGATCTCGAAACGTTGAGAGAAGAAATCTCTCGGAACATCCTTGGTCGGCAGCAATGCCAGAAGGAGTATTACGATAAACGGCATGCCCCTGTTACGAAATTTACGGTTGGCCAACACGTGTCGATTCAGGCAAATAAAACCTCTAATGACGGGAGGAGCAGAAAGCTTGAACCGCGATACAAGGGACCCTTTGTAGTTACCAAAGTACTGGATAACGACCGGTACGTTGTTAACGAACTACCGGGGTCCAAACGATGTAGGACTGCTTATACGGGCATCTGTCCTTCAGACAAGTTGAAAGTTTATACGATGGTTTCGCTTAGCGAGACTAGTGACGAAGAGGACGTTGAATAATAACGTATTCTCGCCCTCTAATGGTGTCGTTACTGTTTACTAATTTAGTTGTTTTTTTTTTGTATGTTTCAGTTAAGGCATGTTTCACGGGGTCGTGAAAGGCTGTCAGGTAGGCCGACTGTAACCCGATATTCCGTCTTTATCCGGCCGAGGCTACGCCACCATCATAAAGATGACTAATGCTGACGGAATATGCGTATTTGACAAGACTTTTTATTGGATATATGGCCAAGAACTCATGATAAGATTGATGTAGAAAACGTTGAGTTAGTTAAGGTTTAGCTTTGATGCTTACGGTTACGTGATGTAATAGATTTATCGATTACTCGCCTTTTTTTTGATTTAATATAATATTGCAGACATTATTTGGTGTTTTTGTGAATAAAAGAATTTAGAATAGTTTACACTAGTATAGTTTTAACTCCGCTATTTTTAAAACGTAGTATATTGTGAATAGCTTATTCTATTCTAACGTTTAAATTAAAAAATAAAGGAAAATATGTCATATATATTATATATATATATATATATATATATATATATATATATATATATATATATATATATATATAATAATATATATATAAAAGCACTTTGAACCAAAAGAATATAGTCTTCACAAAAAGCGAAAGATTCAATCCTCCAGATTCTTGGTTAGGTGGGGATGCAGTCAAAGAACAAATTTTACGAACGGCCTAGTGTGAAATACTCTTTATTGTATGGTCGAGCTTTCGAAAATGTTTATTCTCTTCTTCAGGACCCTTCTATAGAAAAATACATTTGTAGATTAGAAAAGAAAGGATTATAAAGTAAAAAAAACATCTTACCAAAGTGAGTTAAAAATAAAACAGTCCCATTGCAACGGACTTAATGTTAAAACTTGTACGTAACTAGAATATAGACGGTAACTAACACATATCAACAGTAAAATAAAATTTTTGATTACATTTTCAAATTTTTTAAAAAAATGTATAAACACGCATCGAAACCACCTTCAATGCTGGCACGCCGCCATTACTGTAAAACGAAAAACTGCGTCGTAGTAGGTAAAATAAGGAAAGTATAATCCCCGCCTAATTCTATGTATATCGATTACTACGAACAAACTACGGCTTCTACCCCGGAGGGGGGATTTGACAAGGACAAAGCAACGTCATTATTACGCTGGCGCAGTACCACATTGAAAATTTGGCTAGCGAAATCTTTCTTATTGCGGAAAAAAAAGGAAAACAAATTATAATAATTTATCGCCAAGAAGAGAAAAGATTTTTAACAGTTTTATCGTTGTTATTGTTAATATCTATAACTATATTGCATGGTTTATGTATGCTAAAACCAAAAAAGAAAAAGAGAGAAGGGCCAGTTATAATATGTACAAAAGTCTAGTGAAAAAATTTTTCTTGACATTTTTAATACTAATCACTAAGTTAGGATGGCGCTAAAACTCATTTTTCCATATTTTGTTAGGCAATTAAATTACAGAAAGTTAATGTTTCTATTATTGTAATATATATATAAGCAGACGGTGTCGTACAATTATATAATGACACTTAGAAACCCAAATGGACCAATTTTGTAAGCAAAAGCAAAACATGCTTCCTCTCATGTTAATGACTATAACAAATTAATATAAATAATTATTGTTTATTGACATTCTGGCGGACGAAATAATTAAAAACCAGGAAAGATGAACCACACTGCTTCTTTAAAACAAATTCCGAACAAGACGTTTAAATTTACTGAAAAATCATTGGAAAACTTATGACACGAAGACCTTATAAGGCATCCTCAGCAAGGTATATATACTTTTAAAATATTGTATCATTTTTATCCAATTGTCTTTAGTGAATTTGTCAATAATTACCAACTCCCTAATAATTACATTATAGTCAGCTTTGGCGTAGTATCTCTTTTTACAAACCTTCCGTTGGAACTAATAATAGATAGTTTAAGAAATCATTGGGAAGAAATTAGTGACCACTGTTCGTTGGATTTTGAAACCTTTGAAAATCTATATATATATATATATATATATATATATATATATATATATATATATATATATATATATATATATATATATATATATATATATATATATATATATATATATATATATATATATATATATATATATATATATATGATGATTTCAGGGCCTCTACCCTCATCAAACAGGCTTGTACCCAAGGAGATCTGAAATAACAGATTGCTCGATATGACAGATTCAGTATGATAGACGTTTCGTTTTCTAAAAAACGAAAACAATGATGAACTGGTTTAAATGTGTAGTTTTCAAAATACAGCATAAAATATTTAAATAATGAGTTCTGATTGATAACAAATTTCAGATTTTCTGCGCTTTCCCTACCTGTCAAAGTTGCTTTATCTGTCCACAAAAATGTTATGTTTTACATATGTCTGTCGAATTTTGGTCCACAATTCTAATTTTCAATTTTTATAACTTTACCCAAGGTACTTAAATATTTTAAAAAAAGTTTTAAAATTCGATTACTCTGCTATGTTAGTTAATTATGACTCTTTTTTATTGACATATCTTTTTACTAGCAAAAATATTTAATATAATTAATATATACCTAAAATTCCCAACAACTTTGCATCAAGCTTAACATACTTTTGAAAAGCGATTTTAATTTTTTTCGAAAGAAGACACTTTTTTTGCAGTATTTTGGTATATTATGATGAGGTTACTAACAGAAAACATTTTTTTTAAATTAGAAAATTATTATTTTTTTAGAATTATCAGAAAACAGGAAAAAGTTTAAAATAATAAATATTGGAATTTTTGATCAAAATTTGGTATGCATATGAAAAATTAAAAAATAAACAACTTTTCTTAATATAACTTTTTCGAATTACAGCAAATAAGCCTTTTTTTCTGCAACTTAAAAAAAATGTCAATTTTGACAGGTAACGCAAGTCACGTTTTCGAATAAGCCATTTTTCAACCGTCGTAAAACAGAAGTTATTGCCTATGTAACATTTTGACATACTGTCCTAATAAAAAAAATTATTATATATATATATATATATATATATATATATATATATATATATATATATATATATATATATATATATATATATATATATATATATATATATATATATATATATATATATATATATATATATATATATATATATATATATATATATATATATATATATATATATATATATATATATATATATATATATATATATATATATATATATATATATATATATATATATATATATATATATATATATATATATATATATATATACATATATATATACATATATATATATATATATATATATATATATATATATATATATATATATATATATATATATACATATTTATATATATATATATATATATATATATATATATATATATATATATATATATATATATATATATATATATACACTGACTTAAGGTCTTCATTAATAACGTAAACTAGTAAAAAGACGGGCACAACTAGCGCCAAAATTAATACACAACTTTAAAAGTCATTACTAACTTTTTTTCAAAGACCTAAAAACGTTTACAGATTGGCTGGTTGTATCGAAACCCTGCCGAGCAGAAAACCCTAAATGCAAAAACAAACTTTCAATAAAAATGAACACAAATAATAAATCTTTCCAGTAAGCGTCTCACCATTATATTGCTATCCCACAAACAACACTAAAATGTAGTATACGAATATAAAAGAAAACTTTTACATGGCAGATGTCCCAAAAATGTAGCACTCTATTTGGCCAGAGGATTTTTATGGGGCGCTATTATGTGCGCAAAGTGATTCCAACAATAGACGGTAAAACCGACAACGAAATGATCGTGTTTAAGTTTTGTATCAGAGTCTTTGCTAGCTATTGTGCTTTTGATTAGAAATCAGGTTACACCGCATCTTGTTTTTTTCTTATATTGGATTATAGGCTGTTTACAAAGGACTTGATATTTAGATATTAATCACTGCTTTTCTAAATATGAGCATTGGGAGTATATTCCTCATTCATAAATCTGACAGACATCTTCACTTATTTCTTTAAACAGTCCATAATCTCAATCAAAATTATTTTATTAGGTTTAATAAAGATTTAATAAATTTAATTGACTATTTCGCTTTAATAATTTTAAGACATTAAGAATAAATGAAATATTTGAGAATTTACCTATTTTAAATCCAATAAATAGGTTACATCAATATTTTATTAGCCTTATGAACCAATCAGCAATCCTAAAGATTCATCGCAACCCATTAATTAAATCGATACAATTTTACTTTACATAGTTACGCTCATTGTTAATTAGATTAGTAATAATTTTTTTAACTTTTCACTAGCTGCCATTTTGTTTAGGCATATTGGAGACCAAAACGTTACTTAGTCATCCCCATATGATCCTTAATTTTTGACGTCAATCGCGTAAAAGTAGTTTTAAGTAGGTGAAGTGCTACTTCACCAGGAAAAATAAACAAGCAAACATCTAACTATATTTATTATATATCTCGTAAAATTTTAGTTTTTACATTCATTTATTCACCTAATTGGTAAAAAATAAACTGTATATCTCGAATAAATATTTTACTCGACCGTTGGCGGCATTTATTTTTAAAACTTTCAATCGAAGTTTATTATAACAACTATAACAGTGGCGCAAACCCCTTTGACTTTGCTGGAGGTGCTATGTTTAGTTAACGATTTTCCTACTATGTTACCATGACAACGCGTACCCGATGACGTCGAGCCCAGTGCCATACAACGCTCTCGGTGAATTGCAGGCGCAGTACACTACACCCACGTGTCGTTCAGTTTGCGGTGGTTATTTACTTTTATTTTCGTGGATTTCGCTGCAACCGGTGAGTTGCATTGATATTTATTTATGGTGTTGTTACAACTTCAAATTCGAAGTTAGTAAATGTGATTGTTCAAGACTGGAGTAAATTAAAAGACGTCTTTGAATTTATTACAAACTGTGACAAATCTGATGAAAAATCAATCAAGGGGATTTTTAGGTAAGATGCACGATTTTGAATTCACGTTTCTGGCATTAGTGTTTAATGACATTTTCTCAATCACGGACATACTATTTGATGTTCTTCAAAAAAATCGCTTGACATTCATTTTTGCATATCCAATATAAAACGCTGTCGTGAGGCGCCTCGTAAAAAAAGAAATGAACATTTTTTTAATACCATATTTGATAAAGTAAATTCTATTACAGAAATAAATCATTACAAACGTGAGCTTGCTAACCTTTCACCTGAAGAAATTAGGGCTAAATATAGAACCCTTTTTTATGAAATATTGGACCATATTTTAATGGAAATGACACTAAGATTTCAAGACTGTGAAAAAATTACATTTTCATGTTTGGAAGGTTCTGCTAAACTTTCCGAATATAGTTTAAATTTTCCGACTGGCCTGTTCGAAAATTTGTTATAGTTATATGGGGAAACATTTTCAAAAAGTCAACGACTTAAAAATGAGCTTGGTCTTATTTTTGCCAATGAGAGTAATTGGAATATATCACTGCAAGAGCAAGTGAAAAAAAAATAATAAAAATAAATATATTTTTACCGAAGCTTATAAATTGTTTTGCCTTATTTTGACAATACCGTCGACAAGTGCTTCAGTGGAAAGAAGTTTTTCTTGCATCAAATGTGTAAAAACCTATTTAAGAAATACAATATCTCAATAAAGACTTACTTCTCTTGGCAATATTTCAATTCAAAAGGAATTTCTGGAGGAGATTAGGGCACCTCATCCATTTTATGAGGATGTTATAAATAAATTTGCTGCTAAGAAGGATAGAAGAATTGATTTAGTATACAAAATTTAGGTAAGTCGTAAAAAAATATTCTACCCCCTATAAAAAAATTCTGGAAAAAAAATTATTGCGATATTTTCTTGCTTCATTTGCACTTCACTTACTTTTTCACCCGCGAGCCGCCACTGAATAACACAGTTCTAGTTGATCTCTATACCACAGTTAGTTACAGCATACACTTTGCAACCAATCCAGTAAAAGTAGTTTTCATGCTGAATTTTGAAATATTTTATTATGCCGCCATTTTACTCCGTTATCTTAGATTCCACAATTTTACCAGATAACCCTTTCCAGCCCAATGATGCCATTTGGAATTTGTACACAAATATCATTCTAAAGTAGTTTTCTGTTTCTTAATTTAAGTTGGGTTTGCTCTCAGATGTCGAACCTGGTTTATAGAGGACGCTAGTTGTGCAAATATATCCCTCGCGTTAAACATCGTTATTTCGTACACTTGTTTATTTAAAGTGACAGTTATCGAGATTTTTACCGATTTTATCGATTTTTATATGAAGGTAAGTACCTTTTTTTATGGTTTAAAAAATATACAGGTGTTTGTTGTCTTACTAACATTCATATTTTCAAAGAAAATCTAAAGTATATCAGTTGATTTGTTTTAGATTCGCATCTACAAATATAAACTCCATTTGGCATCACTGGGAAACTGGAGCATTTTATTTAGCAGAAAAATTGAAGGTAAAATTATTCTTAAAAAAACAGTATGTTATTTGGTTATTTATTTACACGTTATTTGGGGAAATAAATTATTAAAAGCTTTGATTTAACTTCACTTGTATGATAACTAGCTATTATAGTTATGACTTAGTATCTACGTGTGGGTCAAATCTTGAAAGTCAATTTTGAGCCAGTTTCCGCTATTGAAACTGAATGGAATTTGGTATACATATATAAATTTGGCGACAATACAATATTATGAGGCTAAATCGGGAATATCTGATACAGGGTGCGTAAAAAAAGCTAAAAAGTACAAAACGGTTCTCGTCGTAATTGAGTGAAATTTGGTATACATTATTTATAAATCATGTCAAATACAGTCGTATACAGGGTGCGTAAAAGAAGTTAAACAGTACAAAACAGTCCCCGTTACCGGAATTGACTGAGATTTGATACACGTACATAAACTCGATGACAATACAACCATATGATTAATAGTAAATGTCTTATAGAGCGTGAGTAAAAAATAATTCTATAATGTATAAAATAAAAATAAATTGATATTAAAAAAAGCTTTTATTTATAAGCTAACCCACTAAGTAGTTCATTTGTTTCTGAATATAAGCTTTTTTATATAAATTTTACATTTTTATTTTTTTTTTCGAATATTTTCAGATGACTAGAACAGGTCTAACAGAAAAGGAAGAAAATCACCTGCTTCTGTTACTTGAATGAGATAATTCAGAAATAGAGATTGATCATGATGAAAGCAGCGATGATGAAGATAAAACAGAATTACTTCGGCTTCGAAATGTGCTAGATCCTGAGCCAAATGAGCAGAATGTGACGAGTCGTCTAGAGAAAGAGACGCTAAAGAACGAAAACGAACTTGACGATGACTCAGAAAGTTCTGAAGACGATGATATTCCATTAGCAACACTTTTTGGAATAAAAATAGAAAAGATAGAAACAAAGTGTACCACAGGATTTAATCCAGTCGGTGAAATATTGACACCTTTTAGCTATTTCAAGATGTTTTTCGACGACAGTATCATCAACAACATAGTTTATTAAACCAAACTTTATGCTTGTCAAAAAAATGGAAATCCTATAAATACAACTTTTTCTGAAATATGTCAATTTCTTGGTTTTCACACACTAACTGGCATTATAACAATGCCCAGATATAGGATGTATTGGGCATAAGAAACCAGATTCTCGCCTATTGCTGATATAATGTCACGGAATAGGTTTGATAAGTTAAGATATTATATACACCTAAATGATAATTCCAAGATAAAACCACGAGGGGATGAAAATTACGACAAACTTTTCAAAGTGCGACCTTTTATCGATGCAGTAAAAGATAATTTCAGGAAAATCGAACCTGAAGAATATAATTCTGTTGATGAGATAATGATTCCGTTTAAAGGTAAGAGGGAAAACAGTACGTGTAAAATAAACCTCATAAAGTATTTGCAACGGCAGGTGTAAGCGGCGTGATATATGATTTTGAGGTTTATGTGGGAAACACTATAAGGCATGCTACGTCACTTGGCACTAGTGGTGATATAGTAATCAGGTTGGTCGAAAATCTTCCCAAGGACAAACATTTTAAAATATTCATAGATAATTGGTTTACATCGTTCTACCTTTTGTGTCACCTCAAGGAAATTGGTTTATTGGCTACGGGTACTGCCAGAATTGCTAGAATGCCCAGTTGCAAATTAAAATTGGATGATGAACTAAAAAAATCAAGCCGTGGTTCGTACGACTTTTCTACCGAGTCAGTTAGCAATGTTACAGTTTGTAAGTGGTTTGATAATAAGGCAGTTCATGTGGCCTCTACATGTGAAGGCATTGAGCCTGTGGAGTCAGTAAAAAGATGGTCAGCTGCTGAAAAAAAAATATAGATATTCCACGTCTTTCAATTATCAAGGAATACAATCTAAACATGGGTGAAGTGGATCTCAGTGATATGCTTGTAGCGTTGTATCGAATAAGGATGTGAGTAAAACGATATTACCTACCCCTTTTCTATCATTTCAACGACGTATGTATAGTGAATTCTTGGTTGTTATATCGTTGTCATTGCAACGAGAAAGGCATAAAGTGCAAACGACTGACAACTTTCCGTTCTGAAGTTGCCCATGCATTGATTAGACAAAATCAATCCATTGGTCGAAAGAGAGGAAGACCCATTTCAGCGCAAGATTCCCCTTGTTCAACTCCAGAACCTCCCGAAAAAAGAAAAGTCACAATAAATCCGATAGAAAATATCAGGTATGATAATGTTGCTCATTGGCCAGACCATATTAAACCCAGGAAAAGATGTAGAAACTGTATCAAGGCCTATTCACGAACGGCATGTATGAAATGCAAGATACCTTTGTGCCTAACAAAAGATACAAATTGTTTCTTTACGTTCCATACTTGATAGTTGCCTTGTTCAATATAATTGTAAGAGTCTAGTGTTATATCTCTCATTAAATATTTTTCTTATTATAAATTGTATTACTGCCTAATGAAGCCATTTGGCATCATAGTGTTTTTTCTTAAATTTTTGAAAAAATTGAAAAACTCATATGTATTCATTAATAAGCCATTATTTGCATAAGTAATTTCATGAAAAACATTTTTTCTCGGATAAAAAAATAATTTGGGCTGGAAAGGGTTAATTCCAACATAATACTTGATGTTTGTGCAACATTTGAGATAAATTGAATAAGTGGTTTTATAATAATAATAATTTTAAACTTTACTAGGCCGCCATTTTGTTTCACCATATTAGATTCTTACAAAAATATTTCTAAATCGTCCCCATACGACCCTTAATTTTTAATCAAAATTTGAAGTCAATCGAATAAGTAGTTTTTAAGCTATACCGTGAACTGACAGACGGAATTGATAAAACATATTTTTTGGCATCTAGGGACGCTAAAAGGTAGATATATGTAAAACCTGAGAGATTGATTTTTTCACGATTACAAATATTTTATTTGGCCAGCATTTTGTTCGGTAATTTTGAATTAGCACGACAATTGGACGGCTTTTTTCAAATAGGAACCAAATCACAAATTTTCAGATTCCATGATTTCAGCATAATTATTTAGTATGGACCCAAAACTGTCCTGCAAAAAGGATCCAAGCCGTAATATGGTACATGCTGCCATATAATACTGATTGAAACAACCCATTTAACGTGTAAGGTTTATAGTCAGCCTGCAGGAGAAATCCAAGTGATTGGTTCATTTCTGCAAATGAGAATTTGATGACAGTTGTACCTTACAAAAATATTGGTAAAATATGCCGGGAAGCAGAATTCAACGCATTGTTTTAATCGCACAAAATATTGTGGAAATAAATGAATGCAAAATTTAAATCAGGTAATTTTAGTAAATTTATATTTGTAGGTTAAGTTTTTTTTTCTTGCTTGATTTCTAATGTTTTCGTTATTACATTTCTCTGCCTAAATACTTTTTTTTCTACATACATTACTGTAATAACGTAGCAAATTCCTTATTAAATTTGACTGTCCTTTTACACACTAGTTTTTTCGGATTTTTGTGGGTTGGTTCTTTTCTACCAAATATAATATGTATGATTCTGTCAATTGGGGTTTTTGTTTTAGCTGGTATTACAGAGTATGCTTACGTTATTTTATAAATTACTGGGTTAGTTTATTTTGCCTCTTTTATAATGAACAACTTTCTATTAAATAATGAGTTCTAAGGCGTTAACGAAAAAATCACCAAACTGACAATAATCTTAGTTGTAGTAAGGTAACTACACTTTTAAATTTATCTATACTATTCGCCGTTTACTAAAACTTTTATTAGAATATAAAAATTGGTGAACGTACAGCAATAGTTCAGAATAACATTGTTGCAAGATTGTCTGATGGATATGATTCTGAGAAGGATCCCGAATTTTTTTTACCTGAACGAGAAAGCACTGATTTTATACAAGCGAGATTTGAAAGGGATGAAAAAAGTGACGATACTTTACAAAAACAGTTAAATTCGAGGCCGAAAAAAAGGAAGATAAAGGAAATCTTTGGGATTACCGATAATAGAAAACAAGAAAGCTAAAAATAGCAACGGAAGCTATTACAACTATACAAGCGGAAAGTTATAAAAAAAAACATTTAACGAAGCTTTTTAGTGTTCATGACTTAAAAATTAAGATGCAAAATTGGCTATGGAGCAAGGGTGAAATGTTTCAAAAAGCTCGGGGAACTTGATAGTTATGATGCTCAAACAGCATATATTGGAACACCAGTACGAGAGTGTGCGAAAAAAAAGGAACATGGACAAGAACAAAGACCAAAACAATTTCCAAGAGTGTATCAACATTATGGGATATTAGTTTGCCGAGAGACGTTCATCAAAACTTTAGGGATCTCGACTAAAGGAGTCGACACATCTCTAAGGAAACTAAGGTCTAACAGTCTTACAGATCAGAGAGGAAAGAAACAAGGCGAAAAAAATAAGATTAATAAGAGATGACTTTATTTTTAATGAATGTACAATAAGTGTAGAGAAGAAATAACAGAACCAGTTAGTTTTCACATAGATACACATTTTTAGCAAAATTTAATTTAAGATTTACTATTAAAGAGGAACATGACAAACATATTATGATATGGCAGAATGCTAGGAATCAAAATGAATAATGAAGTGTTTCACTTTTGTTTTGGAGAAAACATTGCCTCTGCCAAACAATAATGAAAAAATAACTGAGGAGATTACACAGCTTATTTTATAGTCAGATGCTTGCCGTGGCCAATATCGTAACATAAAAATGACCTTTATAATGAAGGCGGTATACAGTAAAAAATGATTATGTGTTTCCTTGTATCGGGACCTAGTTTCCTTCCCAATGATGCAGATATTTCTGATATTAATTGTGCTTCAAAGCACCAACAGTGACTACCTTCCTGAGGATTATACAAGGGTTATAAAGGATTACCGCAAAAAAAATAAATTTTATGTTTCCCGACTGCTCTCCACTGAATTTTATGGAAAATCGAGTTAGAAAAACAAGTGGGTCGACTAGCTTCGTTCAAAAATGTATTAGTACCACTTTGGCCAGCAGGAAAACAATTTCGATTCTCAAAATACAAGACATAAAGTCTGTAAGGCATTTAATTCCTCCCGATTGTTAAGCTTTTCATGAAGACCTTAGCGGCATCGAATCCATAGCAGATGACGTAGATGGATTTATTGGAGCCCCTGATTTTGAAGTGGAAATGTAGACATGTTGACGTGTTTGTTATTTTTGTATAGAATAAAGTTCTATTATAAAATAAATGACGTTTTATTATTTTTTATGGAATTTTTTATATTTTTTTCGTTACAAAAAAATACACTATTATGAGGATAATAGTATGAAGATTATTTAGGCCTTAGAGATTGTTATTTGATGCCGCATAAAATCTTCAAACCAACCGATCGGCGCTACCCACTCCTGCAAGTGTTTACAGACAGCTAAAGTTACCACACGTTCTATAAAATTCTTCCACTTCCAACACTGTAGGAAACCACCCCGGTTTACAGTACCAATTTAACATAAACCTTAAATTACACCGTAGTGATTTGAATACATTCTATCTAATCTATTGTAAAACAGAACGTATTTTTTATCCATTGATTTAGTTTCAGTTGATTCGGTTTTTTGCCTATGGTTTTAAAGTCTAAAAGATTGTATTTTTACGTACACCCATCGTTGTAAACAGTTGTTTTTTTTTGTCTACTTATCAGTAACAGTGTTCATCTTGCGAACTCTGAAACGAGACTGGTCTAGTTGAATCTACAGCTCATTAGCTAGAAATTTCTATCGGTGACCCACATCGACCTGTTACTCTGCAGATAACACATAGTCATCACAATGTATGTGCAACAACAAGATGAAAAATTTAAATTCATTCCGATATCCTCTTAAAGAAAAACTTTATATCGAAAAATAGAAATCGAATTCAACCTTTGCATAAATCGAATTGGAAATGTTATATTGTCGATATAGGGAATTCTGCCCCAATAATCATAGACAACATCTAATGTATTTCTAATTCATTGCGCGCATTTCGACTCGATTGTAGATGAAGCCAGTCACATGCCATACGCTTAGAGTAAACGGGAAGCTGTGCCTCAATCACAGCATAACGAAATATTTGCATTCCTACATGCACAGACCTAAGGAGATGTCATAAATATTCAAAGCGAGAAACGTTAAGGGTACACAGAGATATATGTGCTGCTACATTTCAGTTTGACACGGTTCAATGAGAAAATCTTGATTATGTTTATATAGATAATGGTCGGCACAATTTATTTAAAAAGATTTTTCTCTTTTTGTTTTTCTTCTCTTGTGAATACGATCTGTAATATCAGGCTTCGTATCAGGCATTGAATACTTTGAATTCAGTAGATTTAGTTAAAATATCGGGAAAACTCGGAGAAAAATACCGTTGTGCTACAAATTGAATTGAGTGTGCTATATAACATATTACAAGTTTTACGTTTGCCCTGTCTTTTTATTTACTATGAGATTTTATAGATTTATAGATATTTTGACTGTTGGAATACGAATTCAGATTTTCACTCTGATAACGCTCAATCTGCTAATTTGATATGACGGCTTAAATATAGATGAAAAAATTAGTGAAAAATATATTGGATTTCAAATTATATAATAAATAGCCAAACTGCTTAAAGTCTCTCAATCTATCAAGTTTTAAACCTAAGATTAAAAAGCACTCTGCCCAAAATTCATTTTATTGTGTGTCAGAGTATATGGTTGCTCCCACTTCAGTAAATCTTTAACATTTTTATGCAGTATATTTTTGTCAATCATATACAGCTTGCATAAATAATATAAATTATAACCTTTCGTCTTATCAGCGGCATCATATTCATGCGAGTAAATTATTGTTGTTTGTTTTTTGGGTAGATTCTTAACACCACTCATGTTACTCTGGAGTACCTACCAAATTTGAATCTACTAGCTTTGATGATGGCACAAATCAATGCCCAAACGTTGGCTTTGTAATAAAAGTTTATAAAATGTATCCAAGAAAGCTGTTATTGTTTCTTTGATAAATACAAATTATTGGACGATAAAACCAACCATAAATAAAATTGAAATTGCAAATAAAATTCTGGGTGCTGCAAGTGTTTTTACAACCAGCAATGTTTTTTCTAATTTGAATAATATATAATAATAATTGATATAATAGTTATCTCTAATAATTCACGCGAGTGATATTTTTAACTTTATCTGTATGTCTGCATGTCAATATAACAGTATAACTAGTGGCTGTTGGGTAAATTAATACATATTTGTAGAGCCTTTCTTTATCACTCTTGAAAAAATGACAAACTTATGAGGTACCAAAAAAGCAACAAAAACGAACAATCATTATTTTGAGATTCTCTGTTCTTACATTATTACAGATTTACAGCCCAGGTATCGAATATATATCATTTCTTACAGTTGTCCCAGTATAAAATGAATAATTTCTTTCGATATTTTAAATTTAAAGTTACACCTCATGTGCTTGCTGTCAATTTCAATATAGCGAACTTGGCCAGATGACAGTCGGAAAGATTAACATTTAAATGTTGGGCCGATTCGCTATATTTAATTTTTAAAATATTCTAAACGTCAAACGCTGAAGGCCTACTGAGAGCTTTCGTCTTATCAGCGGCATCATATTCATGCGAGTAAATTATTGTTGTTTGTTTTTTGGGTAGATTCTTAACACCACTCATGTTACTCTGGAGTACCTACCAAATTTGAATCTACTAGCTTTGATGATGGCACAAATCAATACCCAAACGTTGGCTTTGTAATAAAAGTTTATAAAATGTATCCAAGAAAGCTGTTATTGTTTCTTTGATAAATACAAATTATTGGACGATAAAACCAACCATAAATAAAATTGAAATTGCAAATAAAATTCTGGGTGCTGCAAGTGTTTTTACAACCAGCAATGTTTTTTCTAATTTGAATAATATATAATAATAATTGATATAATAGTTATCTCTAATAATTCACGCGAGTGATATTTTTAACTTTATCTGTATGTCTGCATGTCAATATAACAGTATAACTAGTGGCTGTTGGCTAAATTAATACATATTTGTAGAGCCTTTCTTTATCACTCTTGAAAAAATGACAAACTTATGAGGTACCAAAAAAGCAACAAAAACGAACAATCATTATTTTGAGATTCTCTGTTCTTACATTATTACAGATTCACAGCCCAGGTATCGAATATATATCATTTCTTACAGTTGTCCCAGTATAAAATGAATAATTTCTTTCGATATTTTAAATTTAAAGTTACACCTCATGTGCTTGCTGTCAATTTCAATATAGCGAACTTGGCCAGATGACAGTCGGAAAGATTAACATTTAAATGTTGGGCCGATTCGCTATATTTAATTTTTAAAGTATTCTAAACGTCAAACGCTGAAGGCCTACTGAGAGCTATTCTTGCTTGAAGAATTTAAATATTTCATTTTGGGAATTAGTTAGTTGTTCCTACTTATTGCAGCTTTTTTTATTCCACAAAAACTTCCATAGTGTAAGCAATTACGTCTTAAGCATTTCTACTTAAATTAAATTAAATAATAATAAAAATAATAATAATATTTTTAATTACTATAAAGTTGTTTTGATATTGGCGTTGATTAGTTTGTTTTTCTAAATTGGTTATTGATTTTTGTTTAATATTTTATTTTAAATTTTTTATCGTTTTCTTTTTTAGGACATCGTAGGGGCTTAGCCGTATTCACTAAAAAGGTTTAAGAGTTAGACCATGGGTGCGATTTTGCACTTATCATTTCGTTAGTTAACGAAAATTTTCTCCATTCGGAGAGCTGTTCGGCATGACAATCGGATTTTCCGATCCTGGTTCATTAAAAACCAACTATTACTAAAGCCGCCGTTTTCCGAATCTGTCAGTTCTTGAGTTTTTGATAATATCTGAATTTACTGCCGTGGAGTCTAATTTCGTAAGATAAAAAATAGTTTTGATTACTTGAAAGCTAAGCCATGATAAATTAGCATATACATTATCATACCGTAAGTAATCAACAGATGCTAAAATATTCAAGAAAATCATGAAAACATGGAACCTCCAAATAGGCAGCGAAAATACGAAACTCGCAAGAAAATCCTTTAAATTAAACAAGGTAAGCTAATCTGTTTAAAAAATATTATCTAAGTCATATTATTACTAAACCTGTATATTTTAGTTATTAATGAATTATTATTTTTAATTCCCTGAATTCTTTACAGATTTGATCATTTTGTTAGAAGTACGGGAAATCATAGAACGCTATCCTCAAAATGTACTTCTTTTGAAGAAATATTTAACAAAGTTGTGAATATGCTGTTTAAATAATTATATTATTTACTATGTGGTGCAAAATTCTATATTACGATTTTATTTTTAAAAGAAAAGGGGGACCTATGTTAATATCTATTCTAATCCAGCACAGCGGCTGTTATGCAACCACATAAACATCAAACCTCTATCTGCCTTTGAAACGGTGTGCGCCTTCCACAGAAAAATAATATAATAATATAGGCGAAATGCCTTCATCGGGAGAACAAAGCGTTTTAAACTTAGAGTAAGAATAAAAATCTTATTCTCGGTTGTAAATGCCCGTTGTTACTGTGGAATGGCCCTCCCTATTTGAGGAATAGGGCAGTATTTTATTTAATTTTGGTCTCTCGTAACCTAACCTAACTTTTTAGTAAACAGTAAACAAGAAAGTGGAATAGCTGATGGATCACTTGCGGAAACATAACAGTGGTTTAATAATGGTGTATTTAAGTATTGCAAATAACACATAAATTCCAGTAACTAGAAACCAATTTAAGAATAATATAAAAACTAAAGAAGCAATAAGGGTAGTTGAATCTAGATTATCATAATGGTGATACCTGAGACTGTTACAGGTAGGCATGTATTTCTATATTTTAACAAATAGAATGTACTTGCTTAAATTATATTTGTCTATGTCGAGGTCTATGTATAACTTGTTAACAAAAGTATTCCTTAACAGGTATTATCAAAGAAAATTTATAGCGTAACCTATTATTTTCTTAGGTATTATATATTTTCACTGTTGAGGGCGAAATGAAATAATCTTTGTTTTTCTTTAAAAGAACTACAGTCGGAATTATATAATGTTATAATAATTAGAGAAGAGAAATAATTAGTTATATTACACAGTATGTGGTGTATGGCACATTTATTGATTATAGCAATATTTTTACAACTTTTGCAGAATATGACACTAAAAAGAAGGGAATGATACAAGAAATGATGTCCAGTATTTGATACAGTATTTTCATTTAACTTTCACATACTTAGTCAATATAAGGAAGAACAATCACCGAAGCACAATTACAAATTCCTCGATAAACTGTTTTGTTGATTCAAATTTGAACTCGACCATTTTGATTGTAGAAGTAAGTGTGTAAGTATTAATTGTGATTATTTTGTTTTTTTTTTTATAAAGATACTTACTATAATATTAGACTTAGACAGGTTAGGCTACTATAATTCATAAGCTTATGTTTAGCAAAGTCTACTGCAAAACATACCTATGTTTTCGTTATAGCAAATCATCAGTTCCCAGTATCAAACAGAATTTAACACTTGAAACCTTGTTTAATTTGACTAATGGTTTTTGCACTGATATTCTGTCGGAAAACAGCAGCAAGATAATGCATAGCAACTCAACTGACGAATGGTGCACTTATTTTTTTATTATGTCATTCATTAAACTTTGTGCTAGACACCTCGTTATGTTTTATATGTTTGTCTAATTTTATACAGTGTGACTTAAATAAGTTTGAAGTGTGTGTTTTTCCTTGGGTTTTGCTAATTGTCATTTTTAATGTGTATTTTTAAATTAGTCTTTTGTTCAAATCTATGAAAAGTTTCACATCACAATAAAAATATTCTATTTAAAAAAATAACTATTATATGTCTGAATAAGTTCATTATGTTTAATGGAATTTATTTGTTTATTCTTATGTAAAATTGTACAGGGTGCCTGGTTATATTTTACACCTAGAGTAGCCTAGAGGCCTTATTTTATGAGTTATCAAAAAACTTTAAATGCAAATGTTTTTGGGTTTGAACGGAATCATCATTCTTGCCGATTATAAATATACTAGGTTTAAACTTTAATCTCTAAAGATAACAGAAAAATTTTAGAAAAAACCCTGCCATAAGAGGAAATGTGTAAGAGAGAGATGGAGAAAGCTCCAATGGAGTGGAGTCAGTGGGAATACATTGCTTCTTATGATAGGGTTTTTCTTAAATTTCTTAATTGTCTTTAGAGATAAAGGTCTTAAACCTAGAGAATGTTTGAGATGTATCTATTATAGAGGGTGTGCGTTTTAAAATAAGAAGTCGATGCCCATTTGCTAGATTTCTGAATACCTTTTGTTTGTTTATCTTGTAAATTGCCCAAACCTAAACATTTTTATATTTAAAGTTTTTTGATAACTTATAATAAAGTCTGTAGGGTGCCGTTTAAAATATAACCAGACATGCTGTACATACAATCTGTACAAAATATCAGATGTGTTAAAAATTAAAAAAAAACTACATAGATATACATAAAGGAACAAAAGTAAACCAAACTTAATTTTAGAGAAAAAATTATACATCATGTACATTATACCTATATCATGAAGAAATTTTATTTTTTGTAAGTTAAGTTTACTGTGTTTACCATTTTTAACCAGAAGAGGTTATTTCAAATCCAGTATTATGTAATTCTGGGATACTTTGTTAGGTACTGGAAGATATTAGGGTGCTAAAAGTACATTTTGTAAAGATATATTAAATATTTATGTAGGATGTCCCAAAAATGTGGTATAAGGTGCAGCTGCTGTTTTTTTATTATGGACTATTTTGTTTTATTAAAGAATAAGACATCTGGTTTATATGTAATTTGGTAAACTGAAGTTTAATACCTTAAAAAAGACCATACATAGAAATAAAAAAGAAATTTGTAATTTGTTTTATTTAAAATTTTATTTTTTAAACTTCAATTTACTTGAAACATCTGTATGTTCCCTGTTTTAATCATATTAAATAAAGTATAACTGACCAAAGTCTAGGAAAATTAAGATTACTCAAAGCGAAAACTGTATTTTGTAACAAGAAAAATTTTTTTCTCGATTTTTTCTTCAGAATAACTTTTTTTTTATAAATTCAATTCTGTCTCTATTTTGTAAGATTTGGAGGTGTTCATGGTATCTATTGTTCAGAAAGTCAAGAACTACAACATATATAAAATTTAGGGAATTTCCCTCAGGCTAGTTTTATAAGATTAATGTGTAGTCCTAGTAGCCACGTCGCAATTCTCCCATTCTTACAGGCTTTGTTCAGTATAATTTTTAGAATACCACTAGATTGTGACGTATAAATGACGAACTTAAACATGGAAATTTTTGGACAATATTCAGATTTCAACTGTCTAGCAGGCGCGTAACTAAGGGGGGCATATGGGAGGCCATGTCTTATTTTTGGGATATTGCATGGGCGCCCGCAGAACCATAACTAATGAAAAAAAAACAAAAAAGGTCAGGCATAATCCATTTGGTATATAAATGTAATTTATATATGTAATATACAATATTTACGTTTTCCAGGGGAGGCATTTTGGTGAAAACACCCTTTATATGAAGAAAGTTTTTTGGTATTCGGATGTGGATTATCCTGGGTAGAAAAGAACAATATAATATTTCGTTTTGTAATAGTCATTGTGGTGTATAAACGTTTTGAGAAAATGACAAGGGCTTAGATAATACTCTGTGTAACAGATTTCTTGTGGCCTTTTGCATTTTCGAAGTGATAAATCCAAGATATATAAATTCTGGTTAAAAATTAGTAAACTTGAATTTTGTCCACAAATTTGCATGTATAACTGCGCATCTGTCCAGTAGTTTACTATAGGACATCAGTACCTAAAATTAATTAATTAATGTAGGGGATATGGTTATATTTAATAAAAAAAATGGGTGGAGGTACTATACATGCTGTTGGTTAGAAGCAAAAGTTTAAAAAGCCATATTTATAGGGATATTCTTATTTTCTTAAGAAGAATATGAGTATTGCATTTAATTTTTAACTAAAATTGCAAATATACCTATTTTATCAATAAGTTTTCTAATAGCATATTATTTCATTTAAAATATCCTTCTTTTGCAGCTGATTTTTCGAAAAACAATTTTTTACAGCACTTTTTCTTCTTTTTAGGTATTTCAAGTCACAGTGTAAGTCATTTGGACCTTTCGTAAAACAAAATGATGTGGACTTACGTATCACCAGAATTCAGCAGCAATTGAAACTAATTTCAGCTTGTAACAACTTGAACAATACAAAAATGTCCAATTCTAATATTTTTTTATTTAGTAACAAATATAAAATTGATTTTTTACTACAGATTTATGACTACACTTAAATCTAGAAAAATAATTATATTTAGGCATTTTATAGATACAGATTTACAGGGATATAGAGAGTTAGAGATTGATACCACTATGAAATTAGTTACGGGTAGTATAATATTATAATCTTTAAACATATTTCCAAAAGTTAAGGTAAGAAAGTGGAAATATTAATTTTTCAGTTCCAACTGTTTCTTTTGGTAGTTATGTAAACTCTCCAAACGGCGATTTTTAGTTTTTAGACGATAAAATTTTTCTGTTAGGTATAGCATCAACTGTGCAGTAATTTTATTATTTTTAATGCAATGAAAAAAAAATGCAAAGTGAATTTTCTCTTTTTTTTCTTCTGTCTATTTTTTACACCTATGAAAAGCTAAAAAATATCTTCCCAAAAAACTTCGTGCCAAATTTTCTGATGTACCTCCCTATGATATTTAAGAAACTAAAATTAATACCTGCCTACAAATGGCCATATTGTTTTTGAATATATAAATTTCAGTCATAACAGTTACAAATAGAGTATTTCTTAAAAGGGCTTCTTTATACAGAGCATTCCATGTAAAAAATTACACTGTATGTAATATTTTTTAATACGAGAAATAATAAAAATATTAAAGAGGGATCACTTTAAATGGCAATCAATGTCCCTTGTACAGATTGTCACTACAATTTACTGCATATTCAAATAATTTATTAGGCCGTCATTTAGTTTTGTTATACAAGATTCGGACTAAAATTTTACCAGTCTGCCTCTGTTTCTCACTTGAGTTTTATACAATTTTAATTCATTAGGCCGCCATTTTGTTTCGCCATGTTCGATTTTTACCAAAATGTTTCCATTCCGTTGAAAACTTAAATTCAACTGGATAAGTAGTTTTTATGCTATGCTGCGTACAGATAGACTGACGGAAGTGGGAAAACATGGGGCCCAAGCACCCTAAACTGCAAAGTTCTACAAAAATGTCCAAGGGATAATTTTTCATTTTTTACTCTTGTAAACTGGTCTAAATGCTGGTGGTTGCCCTTCTTCAATAAGGGCTTGTATTTATTTTAAACTTTATAATTAAATGATAAAGTATTAAATTTTATTTGTTTATTTTCTAATGATACACTTGAGTTTTTTACAATTTTATTTCATTAGGCCGCCATTTTGTTTCGCCATATTCGATTTTTACCAAAATGTTTCCATTCCGTTGAAAACTTAAATTCAACTGGATAAGTAATTTTTATGCTATGCTGCGTACAGACAGACTGATGGAAGTGTGAAAACATGGGGCCTAAGCACCCTAAAATGCAAAGTTCTACAAAAATGTCAAAGGGTTAATTTTTCATTTTTTACTCTTGTAAACTGGTCTAAATGTTGGTGGTTGCCCTTCTTCAATAAGGCCTTGTATTTATTTAAACTTTATAATTAAATGGTAAAGTATTAAATTTTATTTGTTTATTTTTCTAATGATTTAATAAATCCTATTAGGCATTTTAATAATTTTAACACAGAATAAGCGTGTAACTTATTTTATTTAGACCATATTACCATTTTATTAAAAATCGTCTTAAACAATACATATTGGAAAGTTATTATAAAAACATATTTTTATTACCAATTCATTAGATAAATACAGACAACAAATGTATTAGAAATTAAAGTAGGAAGTTTCATTTTGGAAAAAAATTTAATTCAGAATAAATAAAACAAAATTTTGACAAGTACATCTAAAACTAATCCACTCTAATAAAGATATTTATGCATTTATCACTACAGTACATTGAATTTGTAGACATTAAGGAAAAAAACTTAAACTCTATCTCAAGATATGGCTTACTAAAGTATTCAACAATTGTCTGTTAAATTTATTAGATTTTAATTTAATGTTGATTCTTTAACAAGGGTTTGCTTAGTGTCCTATTTATTTAAAAGGTGTTATGTATCTTAAAATAGTTGTTTCCTAACTAGAAATACCTGACAGTGCCTTTAAGAATATCATATTCTCTAATGTCTCTAAAATATCGCGAAATACCTCCTATAAGTGCAAAAATATTATATTACGCTTTTATAATAAGGTATAATAACACTAAAATCTGTTCTGGAAAAGCACAATATAATATCCACTAAAATGTTCACCTTTTTTCACTGCACTCACATGTAGCGATTAATTAAAGTCAAATTTAGGTCTCTTGAAATCACCACTTATTTGTTAACTTCTGTTTTATTAGAATATTAGTAGGTATTAGGTACAATAATTATTCGATCACCAATTGATGCCAGCAATGCTGCTGTATCTTCCCTTTTAGAAGTGTAACAAACAAAGTATTAAGGATCTCCAGGCAGACCTTAGAAGCTTCAGATTTTTAATTCTTCATCACCTTTTAATTATTTTCAAAATAATAAAGTATACTTAATTAGGCCAAACAAACTCGTCGTGTTTTGCTCAACGTCAACAAAATAATTTTAAGGTTAACAGTAACTGTCAAATCGTAATGAGAAACTGGCCTACTTGACGTCAAAAAATACATGTAATTTTCCATTTAAGAAATGGATGCTACTTCCAACCTTTGTCAGTTGTTTCGCTAAATCACGTGATTTAGCGATTCGTTAACTAACGAAATGATAAGTGCAAAATCACACCCCAGGTCTAGTTGTCATGGTACTTAAAACTCTTAGTTCGCTAGTTATGTTTCGCTAATGTCACTGTCATCTTGTAATTGTGACATTTAGAAAAATTATTTGTGCATTTGTTAAAAATGTCAGCTTGAACCTATAACTGTCACATTAGACCTGGTCTAAATTTAAACCTCTTTAGTGAATACGGGTGTAGATGGTTAGGTTTTATTGGTTTAAATGGTGGGTAAAAACAGTAAACACTTATATGCATATTATTATTATTCCTAAACCAAATTTATTTCCCAATGTCGTCTCTATAGACAAATAGTAACTTTGGGAAAAAATTGATAAAACTCTTTGCACACATAAACGTGTGCATAGAGGGTTTTTTGAATTAACTAACTTCCTTTCATTCATGTGATCTTTATGTGCTATTTATTTTAAAATAGGCCATTGTGTAATAGTTTTTTTTCCAAGAAGCGGTAGTTTTTCAAGGTTCCCAAAATGATAACTAGCATTGTCTAACGATAACCCACTAAGAAATAATCAATTTCAATATCTTCGGAAAATATTTTCCCCAAAATATATGCATTAACGTATTCGTTAACCGCCTTCCACAAAGCCATTTTTACTACCAATATGTTATTATTAAACGCCTTCTTTGACAGAAGGCGTTTTAATTTCAATGTATCATCCCACTAAGAAAGCTTGACGAAAATTTGTGTTTTAACTCTACTTTATCCTGCTAACCGCGTGTAACCCGTTATGCCAGAACATAATTTCGTTCCCATTGTTCCCGTATTTTTTTTAGATACTTGATTAGGCCATTGTTTTCTTCAGGTGTTAATCTGTAAACATCGTGTAACAAAAGTAAGGACGGCAAAATATCTCAGATACGGCTTACCCGAATTTAATGTAAATATATACACTTAGGTTTACCGTTTTTCTATTATACATTTTTTTTTATTGGAACATTTAATATTATTTTACGTTTTTAAAATTTGCGTAAAATTTTCAATACTTTACATTAAGAGCACTTTTCATGAAAGTCAAGAGTTTTTGCGAAAACAAGGGTCTAATATCAATAATTTATTGTATTACCTTTTATTGAAATACCTGCCCACAAAAGCTTACCTGATATGTTTGTAACATTTTTAATGACAAATATCCTAACAGAAATTCAATGACTAAATCTACCGTAAGTAAAATTGACAAAACATTTCGTGAAACTGGAAAGGTAAAAGATGCTGTACAGGGTGTCCGGATTTGGTTGCAAAAGCAGGGTATCTCGCTTATTTTTAAAGATAGAACCTTGCGGTTTTCACGAACCTGAGCTAATTTTTTGTGAAACTCATGAAGCCGTAAACAAAATTTTCATAGCCTTCTTCGTTTATGAGATACGCAAAGGGAAAAATTGCTGCTTATGCAGTTTTTTACGCTGGATCCAGTGGCGTAGTCATATTTTTCATTTGAGTTGTTATTTTTTAGATATGACCCAAAGTTGTGTTTTTTTAAATGAGACACCCTGTATATTTGGCCAGAAATTGATTTGTCCTTTTAAAAGCTTCTCAAAAATATATAATAGAATGGGTCTATTTTAATAAACAACAACAAAAATCCTAATTTTTATAATTATCATCCCAAATTTTGCAGTAGGCCATGTAAAACAATGCTGCCTTTTATTTAAAGTCGTTAACAATATCTACATCCTAACAATAAATCAAAATAAATATGTAATTAAATCTATTTATCAAAATATGTATTGATAATTTCGCACCAAAAAAGTACCACCTACCTAGATTTATGTAACACAAGAACAAAACAGTAATAAATTATTATGTAACAAGCCTTTCAGCAAAAATCAACTGTCGTATAAGAACTACAGTAACCAAGGAAATCGAAAGAACTGTTCAAACTGTTTTCCATTTTGTTCTATGCATGCTTCGCACAATTTTCGTATTCGTTTTAGGGAATTAAGCAAAATAACGGGATGATTTTGTAAATAGCGAAAATTTTCTCTTATTGCATTTCCTAAAACTTGGACATTATCATAGTGGTCTTTGTAAATTCTATTTTCCAGATATCCCCATAGAAAGAAATCTAAAATCGACAAATCTGGGGACCTAGGGGGCCATCTTATAGGTCCATTTGTTCCGATCCATTGATTGGTAAAATTATTGTCCAGAAACAATCTCGTCATTCCAGAATTGTGTGCAGGAGCACCGCCCTGTTGAAAATAAATTTCATTAATTTGCACTAAAGAAACATCGTCAAGTAATTCAGGTATAGCTGTCTCTAAAATTTCTATATAGCGATTGGCTGTTAGATTTCCCTCAAATATATAAAATTTTATATGTGTTCCTAATATGAAGCAGGACACATTTAGACCAAACCTGCCCTGCTGTCTTCTGGGAAATATTTGGTGTTGATTTTCCTGGGACCAGAATCTACTATTGTCCCTCTTAAGTATACCAGAATTACTGAAATGTGCTTCGTCTGACCATATAACCTTCCTTTCAAAATCTCTAACCATATCGCATCTTTCTCGAAACCAATTGCAGAAGACTACCCGACGCTCTGCATCCCCTGGCTGTAAGTGCTGCAGGAGCCTAAATTTGTATGGGTGGTATTTGTGCTTTTTTAGAATTTCTTGAACTCTTGTTTTTGGAATCCCTATGCTCTTTTCATTGGCCCTACAAGAGTTTGTAGGGTAAGCTTCTACATTAGCCAAAACCGTAATTTCCTCAGCCTCCCGATTTTCTTTATTATATGTTTTCGTACGAGATTTGATAAATGATCCGTGATTAAGTAAATTCTTTTTTTTTTCGATAAAAAGTGGATATATTAGGTTGCCTCCTTTCTGGATACCGAAATAAAAATTAAGCAATAGTATTTCAACATACCTAAAAATTAACTATTTACCTGTTAAAATACATCTCAGAAGCCGCTTCAACATTTCCATTACTTAATATAAAACAAGCTAACATATCGTACTTTTCATAATGTTCGAAAGTTTGGTTTTCTTCCATAATAATACAAATATATTTTTTCACAATAAATAAATACAAAAACTAGCCCTATATTTTATATACGCGTATAAAATTGGGAAATGTCATTTGCTTCCAAGAAAACAAAAGAAAACGGCATCGTTTTGCATGGCCTACTCCAAAATTTGGGATGATAATTATAAAAATTAGGATTTTTGTTGTTGTTTATTAACATAGACCCATCCTATTATATAGTTTTGAGAAGCCTTTAAAAGGACAAATCAATTTCTGGACAAATATACAGGGTGTCTCATTTTAAAAAACACAACTTTGGGCCATATCTAAAAAATAACAACTCAAAAGAAAAATATGATCCAGCGTAAAAAACTGCATAAGCAGCAATTTTTCCCTTTGCGTTAAATTAAAGGATAACCGAGATACGAGGGGGGTCCTAAAATGCAAAATTTTCTATTTCGCCCTATATCTCATAAACGAAGAAGGCTATGAAAATTTTGTTTACGGCTTCATGAGTTTCACAAAAAATTAGCTCAGGTTCGTGAAAACCGCAACGTTCTAACTTTAAAAATAAGCGAGATACCCTGCTTTTGCAACCAAATCCGGACACCCTGTACGTTCTGGTAGATCTAAAAGCGCAACAGATGGTGA
The DNA here is from genome assembly GCA_030620095.1 of Kuschelorhynchus macadamiae. NCBI lineage: Eukaryota > Metazoa > Arthropoda > Insecta > Coleoptera > Curculionidae > Kuschelorhynchus > Kuschelorhynchus macadamiae. Next base: position 684,827 of record JAUTXW010005163.1, read on the forward strand.
TAAGGCTCTGAATGATTTAATCAGTTTAGAAGAAAATCCGCCCTTTTCTGCCAGAACATTAGGAAGAGTAAATGATGTATTATACATATTCGTAAAGCGACTTATAAAAACCGAAACATTTCATCCATACAAAATAACTTTGGTGCAAGAACTCTCTGAGGATGATCACGATAGGCGCTTGGAATTTTGTGAAATCATGATGGAACATTGCAGTACCAATCTAAATTTTGTCATTCAATTATTTTTTCTGATGAAGAAACTTCTTTTTGAAATGGAAAAGTTAACTGTTATAATTGTCCATATTGGGCCAAGGAAAATCTACATTGGATACATGAAAATCATACCCAATTTCCCGAAAAGATAAATGTTAGGTGTGTTATAAAGTGTGCAAAAATAATCGGTCTCTTCTTCATGGAAGACACGTTAACTCGAGAAAGATATTTTACTATGTCTTGTTTTAACGATCCAATATGGTTTTTAGCATATTTAAACGTCAGTTTTAAGGATTTGACATAATAAAATACACGAACAACACATAGGGAAACAAAGTGAAAATCACATACATGGGTTACAATAATAAAATGAAACACCACAACTAATTAAAACAATTCACCTTAGCTGTATGTGATTTTCACTTTGTTTATATGTGTTGTTCGTGTATTTTTTCATATGACTATAAAAGTCAAATCCTTAAAATTGTCCTGAAGATGCAAAAAAATGAAACAGATCCCACTTTTCATAATAAAAAACACAGCGCAGATATTTTAATATTTTGAACAATTTGTTTCTTACTCTACCTCGTCTATTAATTATTTAGACTTGATTCTTTTATGTAATGGTGCACCATGAAATCAAGTTTTAGCAGGATGGTGGTTCACCGCATTTTGCTCAGAATGTATTCAGACAATGTTTTTTGGAAGAAGAATTGGACGTAAGGGTACAATAGAGTGGCCACCTCGGCCTCCAGACTTGACGCCCCTCGTCTACTTTTTGTAGGGACACCTTTGTGGTGTATAAAACTAAGCCGAATGACCTCGGGGATTTAAAGGAGCGAATAGTAATCGAATGTGGATGAATCGAGGAGACTGGCATCCTTTTTTTTTGTATTAAATGTTTTCCCAAAATATTTGTCTCACTGTCGGGAAGTAAATGGACAACATTTTAAACACCTGACTCAGTTTCATTAATTTATTCTTAGTTATATTAGATATTTCTTTTTTGCACTATATAACAGGTGGCAGTGGCAGTTATTTGGTTAAAATAACATCACTTCCAATTCTTTAGGTTTGGTTAGCAGCAGCAAATGCCGCTGGAACAAAAGCAGCGCCTTTGATCATTTTCAAAGGTCAGAAACTATAAAAAAAATCTACTCGTGGGAGTGGATACTTGAATGTTGGGCGAATTGGCTGCCAGACACTGAACATTGTTATCCAGACACAGCTTATGCTGCTAGTGCTAAAGGATGGATGACGTAAGCACTGAAATTTTCGCCAATTATTTCGAAAAAAGCTTAATACCATCTGGACGATGAAAGGAAATTGGGAAGTGAACGACCTGTTTTAGAAATTAATACTGTTACGACGGCCACGCCACTCATATAACGTCACACATTGTTACGTTAGCAAGGCAGCATGATATTACAATTCTAAAACTACCTGCTCACACAAGCCATCTACTGCAGCCATTGGATCTGGCTTTTTTCAAATCTTTTAAAAGCAGTTGGGATGCTAATTTGGTTGCCTGGCAAAGGAAATATCCTACGGGCAAAAAATCCCACCTGCTCACAAAAAGAATCTGGCTTTTTTTCAATACTTTTGGGCAACACGTGGAAAATGCTTCCTTCATCAGTTATTGAAAATGGTTTTCGCAAGGCTGGTATTGTCCCCTATAACAGAAATGTTATAGAGGATTCCGTGTATGATCCAGAAGCTTTACGAAGATGGAAAGACCAAAAAAACAAACCAGTTGAAACCGGAGAAAAAACCTCAAATATCGGCAATAGAGAGAATAAAGAAAACAACTTGCCAACAAGTGACCCCCAACCATCTTGCAGCCAAACAAATCTAAACTCTAGTTTTCAAGATGTTCTATTACAAACGATAAAAGCATCAAGATCGCATTTGGTTACAAAGCCAAGAAAAAAAATTGCTCCAGGTGCCGAAGTTATAACTGGAGTGAGTCTAAATACTAAAATTCAAACAAGCGAAAAAACTGCGAAAGCAGCAAAACCGAAAGGGCTAGCAAAAAAAAGCAAGAGAATTTCTCCAGATAATAGTTATGACAGCAGTGACCTAAGTTTAAGTGAACCAATCTATCAGGAATCTGACGACGATATGGACCTTGAGAGTTTTTCCAGTTTACAAAATGATTTTAATATTAAAGATTATGATCAAACAGAAATTGACGAATATGGAAATCAGATAAAAACGATGTTGGAAAGAGAAACTTATGCCTTAAAAAGCATAGAAGAAGGAATGTTTGTCGTGGCAGTGTACAAAGAGGAAAAATATATTAAATACTTTCTGGGAAAAATAAATCAAGTTATCAAGTTAGACAATCAGTTGAAATATAAATGCTCGTTTTTACGAAAGAAAATTGGAAAGGATGATGTTTTTGTTTTTCCAGATGTGCCAGATGTTGATGTTATAGTCCGAGATAATATTGTTGACATTTTAGAGCAGCCACGAGAAACAAGAGGCAGACACTATATTCGTTTCGATATTATAGCTAAATATTTCAAGTAAAGTTTCCTATTAATAATTATTACGTATTTACATTAGGTAAAATAATATTCTTTGTTCGTCTTTTAAGGGCATTTTCTTTCATATACACTTAAAGTGACAGTTTAGTTTTTCGCTGTATTAAATAACGATTCCTCACTATTTTTGATGTGATTATATTCCCAAAAATTTTGCAGTTGAATTTAAAAGCGTTTATTTGAACTAATTTTGATTTTAGTTTAGTTTTCTTATCTGTAAGGTTGAATATTATTTTTTATTGTTAGCTTTTAAAGTTGCTTTTGTAGATTTAAAAAATAAAAGTTTATTTATGTAATATATGTTTTCTTGCTTGCCGAAAAATATTATGCTCTTTCCCGCTTCAAATTAACAAGTTCCTTACCCGCAAAATCAGGCCCAATTGCACTTTCCCAGATCGCCCGGGAAAGTGCAATCACCGACCCGATTTAAAAAAAAAAAAATTAAAAAAAAAATTTAGACTTTTCAATATGAGTATTCTGCTTTAGTTAATGCGGTTACTGAGCAATCACCATACCAAATTTTACACCATTTAATGAAATATTGCATTTTTAATCCTTCTCAAAACTCACACTAATCAAAAAAGTGGTCGCACTTACCCCACTTTACCTTACATTAAATTAGTGATATTAGACCCCTATTTTCCCAAAACAATTGACTTTCATAAAAAGTGCTCTTAATAAAAAGTATTGAGAATTTTACGCAAATTTTAAAAAGTAATATACCTAATATAGGGTGTTCCATTAAAAAGAATAATTTCGCTTTTATAACAGAATATAGGGTGTTCCATTAAAAAGAATAATTTACCTTTTATAACAAGAAAAACGGTCAATTTGGCAGCAATGCGGACCTCGCCCTTGGATCCGACATAATTTCATACTTAAGGGTACATATTTTCCTTAAATTAAGTTAGGCGGTACCTGAGATATTTTGGCCGTTTCCTTACTTTTGTTACACCCTGTATTACTATTTGACTGATGTATAAAGAATATTTATCTTCTATGGCAACTATAATCAATCTATGATAATACGAAAGCAAAAGCTTATCATAAAAAAGAATAAAGCTACATCTATGAAGCTATAAAGTAACCTAAATCTGTTTTCAGTTATTTATGCAAAACTTACCAGATACACCTTTTTTAAACTCTAGTTCTATCGTTTAATTAAGCGACTCAAATTAGTTGTTCAAACGAAAACAAGGCGATGCAAAATAAACCCTTTCTATTCTTCCGTTCCGATCTGAATTAATAGCTTTTATTAATAGGACCTTACACTGCACAGCTTACTGTCTGATCAACATTATTACTTAAACATTGACCCTTTTAGTAATAATTTGCAATCCCGGCAGAAAGTAATTAAGTAATGGCCCAAAGGGACAAGGTGTACGGATGGGATTAATACTGTAATGGAGGAACAGTATGAAAATTACTTTGTAATAGAGAACGTGAGCTTCATAAGGACTTAATAGAGCGAGAAAGGGAGTCGGATATCGGCTGAGAAATCGCAGATGAATTAATTTGAAAACAATGAGATTAGAAATTCAGCGAGCGAACAATAGGATAAAACGCGTTCTATGGAAAAAGATTTACTTGATTTGTTATTTATTTCTTAAAAAGTAAATCCACGCTAAATTTGCTAAAAATGAAATTGAAGTCTGGTTCGCAATAATTAGACTAATGAAGATGGTGTCACTGATTGTGTAATACTTTTAAGAAAAAATGTCAACATGTCCGGTGTAGTTTGTTTGAAAATTCAAAAGACTACGAAGGGGATGAGGCCCAAGTTTATTCTAGCAGTACATTATACAAGGGTTGCACATGGTTTTTTTATAGTTTGCCACCCCCTGAGCTACAAGAAAAATGTTTTTATAAAAGTTGAAGGATTTTTCCTAAATATTTAGATGACGGTAAATTTAAAAACAAATAACAATCGTAAAATCAAGAAACCACTATTAGCTCTGTTATTTTAAAATGAGAACAGCCTGTAATTTTTGAGATTATTGGATTCTGCTGGACCTATCTAAATACGAAAATGACAAATAGAAAGTTGTAGCACGTAGGGTTTTCTTCTTAGCGTTGTAGAACCATATCGAATGTTATGATACTTAATATCTATAGAAAAAATTATTTCAGAAAATTCTTAACCCTGTTTATTGACTATGTTTACAGTTTTCGCGTATTAACCATACTATACATCTAAGAGAAAAGCAAACAAGAAAAATATTAACTTAAAACACTAATTAAACTTTATTTTTTCCGTTTATGAAGTGTCCTATCTTCTCTCTTTAAAAACCAACAGTAGTCCTTGGTACCGAATTTCCATTGTTCTGATATCTTGGTGAAACCTTTCACCCTGCTCGTCACTAACAGCTCCCAAACTTTTAGGAAAAAATGACAGATGGGAATGGAGGAAGTGAATTTTTAATGTTATTCTGGCACCAAGCGCTTTATAGGCATCTAAGAGTTCAGTAAATAATTGTTCGTAATTTTCATTCATATTGTTGCTTCAAAATCCTCTTAGTACAATAACAAATGAATTCCATGCTCTGAGTTCCTACCTGTTAAGCTTTTCCGTAAAATTGACATCGTCCAGCAATTTTCTGATTTGTAGCCCAATAAAAATGCCTTCTTTTAATTTGACATCACTTAACTGTGGAAAGACTTGTCTTAGATATTTAAATCCACCACCATCTTCATTCAAAGCCTTCACAAAGTTTTTCATCAGCACAATTTTAATATGAAGAGGAGGCAAAAGGACATTTTCCGTCCCGGTTGAAATTCGCTTCTTTCTGGCCAAATTTTTGTTACATAATGCTGATTTATTGGACGACTGTCCCATAAACAAAGAAAACAGCAATATTTTGTAAATCTCCCCTGATGTCCCGCTAAAATCGCTATAACTTTTAAGTCACCACATATCTGCCATTTATACCTATTGTAGTTTATTTTATCAAAAATCGTGCTCATATTTTCATAATTTTCTTTCGTTGCAACTGAATAGCCAACTGGTATATAGGGTTTTAAATTTCCATTATGCAATAACACAGCTTTTAAGCTATATTTAGATGAGTCTATGAATAAGCGCCACTCACGGGGAGAATGTTCAAAATCAAGTTCCTGCGTTAAACTGTCTATATAAGTATACGGGCACAACGAATTTTCCATGCTGTAGAATTCAGAAAACATAGCATTTCTTTTTCTGAAATTCGTAATTTTTGTTTCTTTGGCCAATAGGTTCCATTCCTTAAGACGGGAACCCAGAAGTTCTGACTGTTGCTTGGATAACCCCAAATCACTTACTAAATCATTTAATTCACTTTTAACAATCAAATGTGTCTCGTCAGAACTTGGACTTGTAGTAAAAGTGGGATCGGTGCACTGTTCTACTGAGCCGCTTGATGATGCGTTATCTCCATTATCTCCCAAATCAATAGCTTGCTAATTTAAAAGCGCAATCGGCACTGGCAAATTTGCCTTATGAGGAACAGGTCGTATGGCAGATTGCAAATTTGGATATTCTATATTGTGCTTTCCCTTTTTGGAATAACCTTCAGTCTTTGTCAGACAAAAATAACTGTCGTCAGTATGATTGGTGGGTTCTCGCCATACCATTGGAACTGCAAAAGGCATACTTTTTCTCTTTCCCTTCATCCACTGCATCAATAATGCACTACAACTAACACAGCACACATGGGGAGCCTACCGCTTATCTTGATCCCCGATTAACACACCAAAATATTTAAAGTAGGCTTTTTTATAGTTTCGGAAAATGGCCCCGCTTGTGATTTCACTAGAAATTCTTCACAAATACAACAAAATTTGTCAGGAGAAATTTTGCAACTTTGGCGCGTTTGACTCGACATTCTTGTCTTCACATACACTTGCTTATCGATACACAGAGAATCACTCAAACCGAAATTCAACAGAAGAGTGATGTTTAACGTCTGTTTTATGTCTAATGTTGTAAACAACCCAGTCCAGGTAATTTTTCTGTTGTAAAACGGACCCATTTTAGCCGCCCCACAATAAAATGATTTACCAGCCAATATAAAAGGTTCCAATTAGGCTATTAAAAAATACCAGCATATCTTGTCGCAATCTCCCCAGCATATCCTCGAATTGGAGGCATTGATTAAAATGATTGTCAGTTAACAATTGCACCGGCCTAATTTTATACGGACGGTACTAATTCTTCCTAAGCACCGAATTGATATAACAGCAAGATTTTCCTGTTATTCTAGAGATGTCAGGAATCGATCTGCTTGTGTTTTCTAAAAATGTATTTTAATTAAACATTTAGACTACTTCTGGAAATATTTATTTACCTTCAAAATGTAATAATATAGTTAATTCCTCGTCGAAATATATCACGGTGAATTTGTCATAAGGGGCCAACTTAAAGCCGAATAAGTCAAAAACTACCGTTCCGAGTATAGACATATTATATATTTTTGAAAAGAGGAGAACGGGAAGAATACAAAAATGTCAAAAAATACAGGGTGTTCCATTTAAAATAACAAAACTGGTAGTGATTTCTTGATTTTCCGCCACGTAAATATTCAGGAAATCCTACAAATTTCATATAACCATTTTTTTGCACCTTTTAAAAAGGCTCTCAGGGGGTGGAAATTATAAAAACAAACCTGTATTACCTGTACGTTCCGCATAAATAAACATACTAATGTGTGTTTATGACAGTTCATTTAAAAAACTAATACATGATTAATTAGGACCTTGAGATATCTCTCCTAAGTGTATATATGTATGCTCTGAGTCCAGCCGGTGTAATAATGATTGAGTGGAAAAGTTGCACGGAATGGAGTATATATAAAAACAAATCCCTTTGGCCTGATATTCGGGTTAATCTTAATCTAGAATATTTGACCCGCAGCGATGAGTTCACATACACTCCATTTCTTGTCACTTTCTCCCTCCACCACTGTACTGGATTCAGGGGCTAAAAAGTTAGGAGCGGTATCAGAATATCATAACTTAACGCCTGATGAGGCTAAATAGCCTTTTCACGTATATATAAATCGAAAGTAGGAAAAACTTAATGCGGCAAGAAATTTTTTCTCTCTATCAATTTCTTTAGTAACGTTATAAACTATAGTATGTAATGCATCTGCTGTACGATTTTCGGACACATTCTTAAAACCTAAAAATCGCTCTTGAATACTTCCGTCTGTTTTAACGTAGCGTATTACTATAGATAATTGTCTAAAATTAGTGATATCAGTTGTTTCGTCCAGAACAATAGCAATGAACCGAGCCTCGCCAATCTCCTGCTTAATTCTTTTTAGAATAATGGTTGCAACAACGGAAATTAAATTATTCTGGATTCCATTCGACGTTCCTCGAAAAACGCTAGACTGCTCTAAATGATTTTTTAAGCAATCATCATATTTAACCATTAAACTAAGTAAATCTTGAAAATTTCCTCTATTTGAAGAAACCCTTGTTTCGTCATGACCTCTCTGTCCGAGAAAACAAACAACATCGATAAGTTCTCTTAATATTTGCCTATTTTTATCGACTAGTTTATTGTGTTGGCGGTGACTAATTTCCAACTGTTTATTAAGGGCGTGTTCAATTCTGGTTTTGCCGAAGACTTTTTGTTTTATGACGGACTGTAAATGCGCTTTGGACATAATGTGTCTTTTTACAGCTTTATGGAAATTGTTTGAATCGAAAAAACCAGTTGTATTCCAGAGACCTTGTTCATTTTCAAAAAGTAAACATGGCCAACAAAATAATTTCCTAATATTTTCATAACATGTTAGCCATTTAAATTGTTGGTATTGTTTTTCCGGATAAAAATGTCTAATACAGTTTTTCATTTTTGTGGTTAAATTTTTCATAGGCGGGTTTGCCCTTCCTTTGGAAATTATTTGAAGCTTATCAGCGAAGTTTAATGTTTATTATTAAGACACACCACACTTTCACACACACTCTTTTTACTAAATTCTCCAACATTTTCAACATTATTATCGACAGCCGAAGTTGACGGTATTTGCATATCCACGTCCGTATTATTGTCTTCCATATGTCACCATACACGACGCGACGTACGTATCACACAACACACGGATAGCCGTTCAAACAAAGAACCTACTCCAACGATAGCTTCCGCCACCACGTAAAGCATGCGACTGAAATGCAAAAATTGCAAACAGCCGGTGGAAAGTTCGATGACCTCTGGCTCGATTCACAGGAAATCAAGCATACAGGACTTGGCTGCAGAGATATTCGATATTCTATTGTGGCTGGGTCGGAGTCAAGGCCGCATTTATTATGGGCTTGATAATTAAAATAATATTTTAGCATTTTTATTTTAAACTAAATTAATGGTTTACTGCTTCAAAAATTACATTTTAGAGGATGTTTTGTAATTTTTTTTTGGGGAAGCACTGCTTCCCTTGCTTCCATGTACTGCACGCCCCTTTAAGTAGAGAAAGGATTTTTTGGGATGACCGCTAAAGCAATTAAATTTGTTTAACTATAGACACGTGTTTCTGACTTAAGGTCTTCATCAGTACAGTCAGCTAGTTGAGATGCGAGTAGAACTAGCACCAAAATTAATACACAAAACCACACCAAAGTCACCAACAGGAGTGGATGTTCTCTTGGTAACCACAAATGTCGGCTTTGCTCCTGTTGGTAGGTCTGGTGTGATTTTGTTTCCGCATTTTGGCGCTATTTGTACTCGTCTCTCAACTTGACTGTATTCATGAAGAACTTATATCAGAAACACGTGTGCATAGTTGGCTAAATTTCGTTGCAGCATATATATATGAAAAGAAAAGTTTTGCAGACGTTTCGCGAAAATTACATTTGCTATTTCCGAAGCTTTCTTTCTCGTGTCCGAATACATATACATATATATGTATATATATATATATATATATATATATATATATATATATATATATATATATAATTTGAAAACAATTATAGCTTACAGAAGGTTTGTTTTGATTTTTGAAAATGGTCGAGGAATTTTTGTTTTTCTTTTCTTTCGTAGCAATAATTTATAGTATTTTTAACTTTTTAGGACATATATATAGGTAGATTTATATATAAGCGTGGTGGTAAAGGTGACACTTAAGATAACCCACAATATTTAGTCGTAGTAGTAGTAGTCTTTGATTGGTTCTTTCAGTTTTATCAACCTAACAAAAAATAGCATGACTAAAGACCGCATTATATGCAACATCAAATAGCCAAAATGCATGCGAATATAGAAAATAAAATCCGAAAATATGCAACAATTTACAGACCTTTTGCTATATCTTTTGTTACCATTCGACTAAATAAAAAGGCACCCACGAATGAACAATTTTGTTAAATAGAAACGCAATATTTTAACATTTCTATAGTTTCTATTGTTACTTTAAAGCAAGCTACCCAATTTCCAATTATAACGTCGGTTGTCCAAAATCATCTCGAACGCAGAAAGATAGCGTTCCAAGTCCATCATACTCTGCTTAGTTAAAACTGTACTGGTACCATTGATGTATTCCTTAATTTGACATAATGCTTGAAAACCAGGGTTAACTACTAGCACTTGATTAAGTTTTTTTTTAAGTTTCCCGGGAAATATATCTTCCAAAGTACCATTTCTTCCCATCACCATCAGAAAGCTGAATTTCTGGCAAACTTTCAGTTTCACGTTTTATCAATGGAATCAGGTATATGTGCAAATTATGTTTTAATAGGAGCATCATATTTTTTTATTAAGCAGCTTTTAAAGTTTTCTTTTACCTAATGATCGTATCTTATTGGGGATTTTGACGATTTGACCCGATACACTATTTTTAGTTTAATTCTTTTTGTTTTGTCAACAAGATATATGATGTTTCTTTGTCTCAAAATTGACAACGCCTCACGACTACCAAATTCACATTCTTCATTGAAAAGTTTTCCCTATACGGCTGGATTCCAGTTGGTGCCTTAAGAAATGTCTAGCTGTATCAACAAGGCTTGTTTCTTTGACAGTAAAGTATATTTTTGATTGACTCAGAAATTGACAACTCCTCACTGCAATCGAATCCGAAAACAATATCTTTTGTTGCTGGTGTCTTAAGAAATATCGTTTTTGAAAATGAAAGGAATTTATGCATATTTCCAAATATGTTTCGAATTTTTTCGCAGATACTATGTACTCCATGCGCAAAATAGGTGATATGGATTAAATTGCTGCGTCGAACAGAAAAAACAGGTTCTTTCGTCTATGGAGGGGATGTGGAAATAATTTCTTGATAGAATCATTTACAAGTTTCACGTATGTAAAATGATTAATTTTTTTGAGCACTTCGACCACAATTAAGTAAGTTAAATAAGACTCAATAACCAACAAAATAAACAACTAATAGATTTGCTATGTAACGGCCCCATAGAACGATAGCTTCATAGGCGTAAATTCATATTAAATTATTTCATTCCGTATTTCTTCTAACTCAATATGTTAAATACTCTTCCGATACTCACATTTCTTGATCTAGTGGTTGCTTTTTTACATTAAAATTGCTAGAAATATGCATACATAGCCAATATGATTAAAATATGCAAAAAATCCTAAAAATTGCAAAATTATGCAAATACAAATGTAATAATGCATTTAATGACACATTTTGGTCACACTACGATCCCGATTTTGTAGTTTTTAGAGCTCATCATGCTGCCATAGACTAGCAAGCCTTATGTAGGGCAAAGGCAATGGAATTACAAAAACAACTACTCTGCTGATTAACACCATGACCGGCATTGATTATACAGTTGACCCCTGGCTGGAGAGATTAGAGCGATTGCGGGGTTGGTCAGTCATATTATTCCAGATCAGAAACCCCAGAAAAAGTTAAACAAACATTCATAGATAACCTTTATCCAGAAAAAAAATTTTAGAAATTTTTTAACAAAGAACTTATCTTCGACAAGACGAAAGAACCAATAAAAAACGAAAATACCATATACGTAACACTACCTTACATAGATAACATATTAGAAAAATTAAAGCATATTATTTCAAAACATAACATATCTGTTTGCCATAAAGCACAAAATGTATTAAACTCTCTTTACACACAGACTTTATTCAATTTTATGTTTCAATTGTTCTTAAAAATATATGAGTGCTTAGAAAACCAGACTGAAGACCACAAATATACCAAAAATGTAAACATACAATAAAACATGATATATATATATATATATATATATATATATATATATATATATATATATATATTTTCATTCCGGGTGTACATCCGTTCACTACTGTCGTTCTGAAAAGTACAGTTTTGCTGACGATTCTCCAAAATCACATTTGGCATTTTCGAAGCTTTCTTTCTCGCGTCCGAATAGAGACTGAAGTGTTGGTGACTGCGACGTATGGAAGACAATAATCGACAAATCTAAAATCGCAAAAACTCAAGCGCAATTAGCGCAACAACAGCACCATCCGGAAAACATAAATAACGACCAACGCCTGCGCAGATATAACCTTCGGCCCCGAGTGGGGGTATAAAAAGGAAGCGTCGCAGTCACCAACACTTCAGTCTCTATTCCGAAAATGCCAAATGTGATTTTGGCGAAACGTCAGCAAAACTGTTCTTTTATAATATATATATATATATATATATATATATATATATATATATATATATATATATATATATATATATATATATATATATATATATATATATATATATATATATATATATATATATATATATATATATATATATATATATATATATATATATATATATATATATATATATATATATATATATATATATATAATGCTAAAATATCCGTGTATTTTGAGAAGTATAGGGACGTAACTAAGTCCCATTTGAGGGGAGGAGATCTAATTAAAAAAAAATACAGATATGAGAGGGAATAAAACAACACACACTAAACAAGTTTAACTTTTATGTGCACAAGCTGCCGTTTATTCCTATATTATATGTAATTATATACATATAGTCATCTTTAACAAAATGCCTTAAGCATATCCGCGCCAAACCTGTATTAAATTCAGCTTTACGTTTAACAAGCTTGTTTATTCACGTAAACATTTTTTGTCTTTAGGAAAAGTAAAAAACCTTTTATTCCTATCAAAATTCTTTGCCTGATTATCCTCGTCACACCCGAACACAGCACACCTCACATTTATTGTTGTTTAATTAACTAAATACAAAAAAAGCACACAGAAATCCGCAAACATCACTGAAATCATATGGCCGAAGGTCAATGACATCCGACATTGATCACGCGATGACCTAGCTGATCGATGAGCGATATCATACCTTCAGTTTACTATATCATGATGCCATCTGCTACCGTGGTATCTGCCCCGGCAAGGCTCATCAGGTTTCCTTAGGGGGTATCGGTATTAGAACCGAAATACCCAAACACTGAAACAAACAAGGTGTCATGTCATTCGACTTTGAAAGTCGACGAGGGAACTAGGCAACCAGTGGCGCTATCTGTAGGTACTATGGTGCAACTAAATCGCTTTAGATGCGACCTACTTTGGATCACAAGACGACATATATATATATATATATATATATATATATATATATATATATATATATATATATATATATATATTTCAATTTAGTCAAACTTTTATAATGAAGCTTATGCCGAAATAGACCTAAAACGAAAATAACTGGGTCGACTAGCTTCGTTCAAAAATTTATTAGAACCACAGTCTTGACCGACTCGTTAAACAACAAAAAATTAATTTTATTGGGGTAAAGGTCCTGATTAGGGCTGGATTTAATAGCTATAACCAGTATATCTAGTTCACAGTGGGAAAAGAAACCAACAATAGTGTAGCTGGACATTGAACTAATTAGGAATGACACAAACCAGATTATACTAGACTAGAACCAACCAGTTCTGATAGATATCTTAATTTTCATTCCAACTACCCTAAAAAATCAAGATTAACCTTGTATTAGCTTTAAAAATACGCGTTGAAAGAATCTCCCACCCCAGTCTACGACATAACAACTTAAAAAAGACTGTAGGAGATTCTCTTAAAGAATTCATATCCCATAAATTATTAAAAAAAACTAATATTTAACACTGCTCCAACGGGTACCCATGTAGAGAGAAATAATAAAAATTGCTTTTAAGTATAATAAAATAGTAGGCAACACGTTCACTAAATTAAAAGATATGGATGAAATAAAAAAGTCATCAAATATTGTATATAGTATTCCTTGTTCTGAATGTAAAGGCGTATATATATAGGCCTAACTTCCAGAGTTTTAAAAGATAGAATAACTTCACATAAAATCGATTGTAGGTTAAAGAAAAATACGTGCGCCCTCTCAGAACACACAAATCAATTAGAGCACTTATTTAATTATAATGAAACACAAATATTATGTAGGGAAACCAACTATAATAAGAGACTGTTTCTCATAATAATAGAAATAATAGTTAAAATGATATAGACATATCCTTATAAGCTTTATATTCACGTTTTCAGATTCATATAACTATATATAGACTAATCTCATCAATAATTTCCGTTGGCATAAAACTTATTTTTCATTTAAATTTATACGTGTAAAATTACACATATCTCAATAACGGTTCAATGTTAATTGCTCTAGCACTATAAATAATTAATGAAAGCACAACAATAGAAAATCCTAGATTTATTTAAGTCATAATTACCCTGAAAGAACATACTATAACATTATTGACATAGGGTTAAAAAACTGCATAAAATGTTATTTGTTTAGTTTTCAGTGAGTACTACATTTTTCATTTTCATTTTTTCTTTTTTGAAATATTTTTAAAATCTTATTAAATTAATATACAGCCCTAAAGAAGGTAACAAAGAGGACGGAAAGCTTGGCGTAGCTGAAAAAGTAATTTAAATCCAGCCCTAATCAGGACGGATACCCCAATAAAATTAATTTTTTGTTATATATATATATATATATATATATATATATATATATATATATATATATATATATATATATAATACTAATAATACTTAAATCAAGCTGTAGAAAATTAGCAATACAGTAAGTACATTTTTTCCACATACTTAAACTTTATATTATACCTAGACCATTTGTTTTAAAATGATTTAAAATTAATGGTCTGGAAAATTATTAAACAAATACTACAATAAACAGTGTCTAAAATTATATACTCGCGCCAGCAATAAAGTGCGCTCTTTTTTCCAAGGTACATTTAAACACCGATTGTTTACTACCTGATATTAAACTTCAAGTTTCTATCACAATAAAAGATTAAACAACGGTCCCAAATTTCCGCTTTATATTTAAAATTTATCAGAAAAGAATCTCTCAGGGATCTAATTAAAATTAAAAGGAATATGCTATTAGAATGTTTACCGTTATCCACCTAAAGCTTCGTTATTTACAATTTTATTATCCTCGCTGATCTTGCGTTTTTCCCTCTTATCCCGGATTTTAAGGACGACGTTAATTGTGGAGAGCCCCTTTTTATCCCGACTCTCTCCGGAAATATGACCTTTAGGGTGATATATTTTTAATTAAGAACATTTAGAGTAACTCCGGAAATTATGACTTTAAAACCTTTATAGAAGGCAAATTTTTCGCTGAAAACCGCAAACCTCAACACATTGTTACATTTGACAAAAATACTTTTCTTGACGTAATGTTGTTTTCAATTATGTGTCATACAGTTACAAACGATTAAGACTTTGTAGACATTTTCGTAACTTTAATGTTACTTGTTTTTTAAGCATCAAGCTGCATCTAAATTGTAACTAAAATTTTATTTTACGCTTACTGTACTCCAATAATAGTACACTTAGGGTTCTACGAGGTTCTACTTTAAGGACTTTGAGTAGGTACTCAAGTTACACTACAACAAATAGGTACTCCAATAAAAATCAAATAATTCAAAAATCAAAAATTTTTGTTAGTAGGTTGTTCTTTATTTTTTCTATGTAAAATAATTTTTTTCGGTATAAAGGGTAGTTCCAGTTTTAATAATTTTATTAAACCGTCATTTTGTTCCGCCGTCTTGGATTTGCACTAAAATTTTACCGGTTGTTTTCTAAATAATACTCCATATGGCCCTTAATTTTTGACTAAAATTATGACCATGGCATCTTGAATTAGTACCCCAATAATACTAGTTCATTTCTATACCACAATTAGTTTTGACATACAATTTGAAATCAGTCTAGTAATTTTTCACTATGAACTTTTAAATATTTAATTAAGCCGCCATTTTGAATTCGTACCAAAATGTTACCAGTTGTTGGCTACATAATACTTGATGTTTGTGCAAAATTTGAGATAAATTAAGTAAGTGTATTGCCTTTTAACAAAATGTAACCAGGTCATCCCCATATGGCCCTTAATTTTTGACCAAAATTCGAAGTCAATCGAGTAAATAGTTTTTTAGCTATGCCGTAAACAGACAAACCGACAGGTAAACAGACAATCAGATTGACGGATTTTAGAAAACATGTTTTTCGGTATGAAGAGACCTTGAAATGTAAGGATCTAAAAAAACTTCGGAGGGTGTTTTCTTACGATTACAATACTTCCCTTTTACGAGGGAAGTAAAAATCGGTAAATTGGCTTTTACCCAGAACTTCCATCGCATCGGAATCCACCACAAATACAGTTTTTTAACCATATAGTTAGTTTGTAGAAAATGTATACACATTATGTAAATAATGTGTCACTTTTTTTAAAAAAGAGAAAGTTTGGTTAAGAGGAAAATTTTATTAAACGGGGTTATCTATTTTTGTACCAAAGTAGCCAAAACTTAATTTCGAGTTGTTACGAAACGGGATATATATATATATATATATATATATATATATATATATATATATATATATAATAATATATAATAATAATATAATATATATAATATATATATATATATATATATATATATATATATATATATATATATATATATATATATATATATGGTTTTATTTTTCTTGGTTTAAGGTCAGCGTCAGTTAAAACTAGGCAAAATTACTTCAAAACATACATATATTGTAATCGGAAAGATAACGTTTCAACCATGCTTCTGGTCTTTTTCAAATCCACAATTTGATATGAACATGTAGGTATGTTAACAGAAATTTTTTTAAAAGATATATCTTACCTTAGAACGTAATGTCAAAATAATCCAAATTTTAAAAAACTAACATAAACATTTACATAAAACACGTACAACACAGACTATTTTTAAATGCACGTACATAACTTAGATTTTAAAATATTGACAGACACACATTTTACATAGTAACACGACGAAATGTGGGATTTAACTACTGTAATACAGATGTATAGATTTTACTGAGGTTGTTGACATCTTTTTTGTCATTTATACTATTATTGTTTTTTTGAATTTCAACCATTTCATAAAATTCTCTCTTTTTTAGGTGGTGTTCTGTCTTTAAGATCTTTATTCCATTATAGTTAAAAGTATGGTTTTTCGATTTTTCATGATTCGTTAGGGCTGTTGAATTTTTTTTATTGTATTTGTGACTTTTTACACGATTTTCCAAATATTGGCTGGTCTGTCCAATATAAACTCCCTCACAGTTATTACAAGGAATCTCGTATACGACATTACTTTTTTGTTCTTTGGAGTTTTAGTTTTTAGTTTGCTAAAATTTTTTGATAGTAAATTGTAAGTTCTATGACATGTTATAATATCGAATTTTCTAAATAATGTTTGAAATTTTTGGGATAAACCATTTATGAAAGGAAGCGTAATGAATTTTGCTGACGTAGACCCAGGTTTTTTAATATACAATAAGGTGTTATAATATTTGTGGATTCTGTTTTTGAAAATTTTATTGACTAAGTGTATCGGGTACTGATTTAATTGTAATGCGGATTTTGCTTTTTCAATTGCATTTTCTCTGTATTCGGGGTCAGATAGTTGAATAGCGCGATCTGCTAACCCTATTACTACCGATTTCTTTTGAGACGTTGGATGACTAGAATTAAAATTTATATATCTGGAGGACCATGTTGGTTTTGTGTACCATTCTGTCTTTATTTGTTCTCCTATATGGTGTAGTGTTAAATCTAGAAAATTTATTTGGCTATTCTGCTCAATTTCAATTGTGAATTGAAGGTTTTTATGGTATTGGTTGAATTTTTGTATTATGCTTTCCGATTGGTCAAACGGAATGGCAGTAATACAATCATCAACATACCGGAAAAAGAAAGGAATATTGAAACCTATATTACTTAAAACATTCTCCTCCAGATCCTCCATTACTATTTGCGCGACTACACTAGATATTGATGCCCCCATAGCACAACTCTCGATCTGTTTATATAGCTGGTCTTCGTACAAAAAATAAGTAGAGTTTAGAGTTAGTTCTATGGCTTGTATAAATTCATCTTCTGGTATATCTGTGAACTTACTTATCTCTGACCACTTCTTTTTAATTATATTAGTCGCTAATGCGACGGGAACGTTGGTATAGAGAGGTACAACGTCGAGCGATATTAACAGGTAATTTTCTGAAATTATTATATTTTTTAATTTATTTTTGAAATCGAAAGAGTCTTTAATATAGTATTTGTTTTTATGAACTATATTTTTAAGGATATTTTTCAGATATTTCGAGAGTGGTGTGTAAGGAGACTGCACACATGACACGATCGATCGTAATGGTGTGTTTTCTTTGTGTAGTTTGCGTAACCCATATATTTTAGGTGGTATCGCGTTTCGTATTTTAAGTTGTTTTGCAGTATTAGGAGATATATAACATTTATTTTCCCAAGATTGAATTAATTCATTATTCCTTTTTTAATATTGATTGGTAGGATCCAACTTATTTTTTTTGTATGTTTTTTTGTCATTTAGTAAATCGTTAATTTTTTTACTATAGTCGTCTGAATACATTAAAACTGTTTTATTTGTTTTGTCAGCTTTTAAAACCTTTATATGAGTGTTATTTTTTAAGAATGATTGAGTTTTCTTTAAGTTTATGGAATGTTCCTTATTTTTAACTGTTTGATTTTTTAATTTGTTTTTAAAATTTGTTAGTATGTTACATGATTTAGCTCTAATTTCATCCCTTTCACTACACTTCAAATGATTTATGCCGGTTTCAATATTGCATAATATATCTGTGGTTGGTAGGAGTTTATCTTGGTTTATTTCCATTGCAAAATTCGGCCCTAAGCTTAAGATATCTAACGCGTAATTTGGAATATCTTCGTTAGTTAAATTTTGTACCCACAGTGATGCTGTGTTTTGTTTAATTTAGGTTTCTGTTTAAGTATTAAATTGTTTATTTTATTTATGTTATTTTGTTTTATTTTTTGGAAAATATTCTCAGATTTTTGTGTGCTGCATAGTTTAAATTTCTCAAATATTTGTTGTGGTAACTTTTCGGTAAGTTGAGTTTCGAGCTGATTAATTTTGTTATGTAAGTTTTTTATGGACAGCGTTGTTTCTGTAATTAATAAACAAAGTATATTTAAAATAAATTTTGGTAAAATATGTTGTGTATATTTACGCTCTAAGTTTACATTTTCAAAGGATACATGTGATATTTTAAATTTTAAGAAAGTTGGTTGTAGGTTTTCTGATTTGCATCTTAGTAAAAAAATTCTCCTATTTTTTTGGTTGCATATTTTATGCGAAATTTTTTCATATTCCTTCATGTCATTCACTACTTCTCTTCCAAAAGATCTTTCAATTGTTCTGTAGCTTAGTATTTCTTCACCCATACTTATATTTTTTTTTAAAATTTTTTTTTACGTTCTAAGGTAAGATATATTTTTTAAAAAAATTTGTGTTATCATACCTACATGTTCATACCAAATTGTAGGTTTGAATAAGTTATCTTTCCGACTACAATATATGTATGTTTTGAAGTAATTTTGCCTAGTTTTAACTTAGCACGCTGACCTTAAACCAAGAAAAATAAAACCAGAAATATATTAAATTCATAGGTCAAAGAATAGCATTACCAAAAAAAAAAAAAAGTTTCATCTTGAATAGTTATTATGTGGACTCGCAAATAAGAATGTATCACAATCCATCTGTTTTATTAGTAGGTATATCTAAAAATCATTCAAACTGAAACAAATATACAATTTTCATCTCCACAATTTTTATCCAGATGGAACATAAATACATACATACATTCATATATACATACAAACATTCGTCCATTTGCCAAACCTACATCTTAATAATAACCACCAAGTGGATACCCGGGAAACCATTTTTAAAAATTTTGTTTTTCTTTGTTGTTAATTTACTTTTATTTTTATACCTTTATTTACATAATCAATAAAAAATCAGTTTTTATGACATTTATTATTTCATTCCATAAAAAGAAAGAAATTTTAAAATTAATTGAATAAGATTTTTTTAAACATTTATTTAGGCCGCTATTTTATTTCGTCTTCTTCGATTTGTAACAAAATTTTACCGGTTCATCTTCGTATGTTTGGGCAAAATTTGAGATTCTTCTAATAAAAATTGGATAAGTAATATTTGAGTTATGTCGCGAAAAACACTCAGACAGACGGAATTGTTTTTTGGCATCTAGGGACCCTGGAAAGTAAAAATTTACAAACAATTTTGAAAGGTGATTTTTTTCACGATTGTAATATTTTTGTCTTACGAAGAAGTAAAAAAGGTCAAATTTCTTCGAATTTTTTTCAGATCTTTACGTGTTGGTGTCCCTAGATATCAAAAAACATGTTTTCCTTATTCCTTCGGTCTGTCCGTTTATCCATCGGTTTAATCTAATATGGCATATGGAACAAAATGACGGCCTAATAAAATGTTAAAAATCTTATTATTAAAAATTTAATTTACATCTAATTTTGCACAAAACTCAAGTATTATGCACAAATGAACTGATAAAATGTTGGTGCGAAACCAAGATGGCGAAACGACATGGCGGCTTAAGATAAACTGGTCCGAATTCAAGATGGCGGAACAATATGGTAGCCATATAATGTGTTTATTATCGTGAAAAGTTAGCAGGATTTTGTAGATTTTTAAATTTTTGAATCCCTAAATGCCAAAAAACATGTTTTTTCAATTCCGTTGCTATGTCTGACTGTCTATTAGCAGCACAGCTAAACTCCACTTACTTCACTGACTTTAAATTTTGATCGAAAATTAGGGGTCATATGGGGACGATCTAGTAATATTTTGTAATCTAGTAATTTTGTGTAACGTTTAAAAAATTACTAGTAAAAACTAATTATCCAATTTAGCTCAAACGTTGCCCAAAAATCGACTGCTACATACAATGAACAACATTTTGATACGAATCCAAATGGCAAAACAAAATTGCGCCCCAATAAAATATTCAAAAAAAAAACAGCCTAGAAAACAACTTATTACATTAATTTCAAAGTTTGTGCAAGAATTAATTGTGGTGCGAATTCAAGATCACGGAATAAAATGGCGGTTAAATAATATGTTTAAAAAATCTAGGCAAAACACCTTGTTATACAATTTACTTTAAATTTTGTACAAATTGAACATGACGGGACAAAATGACGGTATAATGAAATTTTTAGAAAATCAGTGTAAAAAACTACTTAATTCATTTATTTTAAATTATATCAATCAAGTGTAGAACACGTAGATTCTTCTAAAATATTAGCAGGAATTCCATAGGTTGGAACGAAGTCGCGCCCAATTGAAATGTTTTACGAAAAGACAGTATACACTAACCTTCGTATTCACTAAAAAGGTTTAAGAGTTCGACCAGGTCTAGTTGCCATGACACTTAAAACTCTTAGTTCGCCAGTTATGTTTCGCTTATATCTCTGTCATTTTGCAATTGTGACATTTAGAAAAATTATCTGTTCATTTGTTGCGAATGTCATCTTAAACCTCTAACTGTCAAGTTAGACTTAGTCTAAATTTAAACCTCTTGAGTGATCACGGGCATAAATGACTATGTGCGGAAGTAAATTGGGTAACACTTAACTATACCTAATAAAAAGAAAATTCATTACGAGATAAGTTCCGGAAAATTACCGATTTTCTTTATTCTGTAAATAAAAACATTCCTTTCCACTATACAAAGTAGCCCTACGGATACGGAACAGCCGCTTAAAACCGATATACTTTTTGTTTTAAATAAGTTAGCTGTGAAAGAACGGTAAAATAGGTTTCATTTACTTGCTTGTATTTATTTTTTTTATTATTACAGGTACCTTTAGGGGGATAAAATATCCCCTTAAAAAAAAAAAAAATATTTTTTATATCCATAACGCTAAGCATTTTCAAAGCCAAGTAAAACTTACATTATTTTTTTGCCTATAAAAGTTCTTTTTCTGTACTGGATTAATCTAAGCATAAGAACCAGCCCCCGAAATTGGACCTGTATGTGTTATTTGTTTATTCGCAAATATTCTCTAAACGGCTCGGCCGATTTTGATCAGTCAAACGCCAAATTGTAGAAGACGTTTCTCTGGTAGTCCGCTATATTTGAATTTGAAATCCATTCACCCGTTTTATATTTACTTTTATATTACAATTTACATTTTTTAAAATACCCTTTTCAAACTAAAGCATTGAGGTGTGTAAT
The DNA here is from genome assembly GCA_030620095.1 of Kuschelorhynchus macadamiae. NCBI lineage: Eukaryota > Metazoa > Arthropoda > Insecta > Coleoptera > Curculionidae > Kuschelorhynchus > Kuschelorhynchus macadamiae. The sequence goes on from JAUTXW010005163.1 coordinate 707,185, forward strand.
AGACCTACAACCCCATTTGCTAAAAGGTATCTCATTTGCTATCCCGTTATGTAATTTTATGTATACAGGGTGCCCATGAAAATGTGCAGTCTGAAAATCTAGTATTTTACTTGATATTTTCGAAAAATAAACATTACGTATGAATAAAACGTTATAAACCGACTATATACTCATTATAATTTTTAACCGACTTTAAAAAGGGGGAGGTTATCAGTTTGACCTTACGTATATTTTTTTTAGTGGCGGCTATTCAGGTGAAGCAGGTGAAGTGCTACTTCACCAGGAAAAATAAACAAGCAAGCATCTAACTATATTTATTACATATCGAATAAATATTTTACTTGACCGTTGGCGGCATGTCTTTTTAAAACTTTCAATCGAACTTTTTATAACAACTACAACAGTGGCGCAAACCGCTTCGACTTTGCTGGAGGTGCTATGTTTACTTTACGATTTTCCTAGTACGTTGCCATGACAACGCGTACATGATGACGTCGACCGCATGGAAGATTAATGTTAACCAGCGCCATACAACGCTCTCGGTGCACTGCTAACGCAGTACACCACACCCACGTGTCGTTCAGTTTGGGGTGGTTGTTTACTTTTATTTTCGCAGATTTCGCTGCAACCGGTGGGTTCCTTTTCAGTTAACTTGATTGTTTTGTGCTATAGTTATTTATGGTGTTGTTACAACTTCATTTGGTGTCGGGTTTATTAATTCACATTATTGATGAATCCGATCACGGATGTGGTTTGCATTTTGTTGGAAACTCCATTTAATCCATGGAAGGAACAAGATCAGACTTTTAATCGTCATCCTGGTTTTCGGCGTACAAATGGTTATGTAGTAGTCAAATATTACAAAAATTGTTTTGCTGGCCTTGTTTACTAGTTTCCAATAAATATTCAGTGTCGAATAAAGAAGGATTTGCAGGTATGTTAAATATATAAAGGTCTTTATATAAACATGAAGACTCGGCGAAGCATTTAAAATGCGAATTAATGCTAAAAACATTTGTACAAATCAAAGCACTATAGCTGACACTTTAAAAGAAAATGCTAAACTATATAAAATACATTTTAACAAAAACGTCCGATTAGATAGACTATTTATGTGCTTGGTAATTGACGCAGTTTTGTACCTTGCAAAATAAGAGTTGGTCTTTCGCGGCCATGATGAGAGCAGCGAGTCAATAAATAGGGGGAATTTTAAAAAGCTTTTAGGTTTATTAATATCGAGAAGTTCAATTCAATGTATTTCTGATTATTTAAATGATCATGTAAAAAATGAAATAATGAACACACAGTTTTTTTCTGTGCAAGTGGATGACACTACTGATATTACGCAAACCTCCCAGTGCTCCATAATTTTAAGATTCGTTAATTCAGAAGGTTCAGTAGTCGAGCGATTCTTAGGATTTTATAATGTCAGCTCCGATAGAACGTCGGAGAATTTATATTCTCTATTGGATCAAATTTTGGACCAATTAGACTATAAACGTAAATTAATAAGGCAATGTTAGATGGCGCAAGCGTGATGTCTGGTCATCTAAATGGCCTTCGAAAAAAAAAAAAGAAAAAGCACGCTGTATTTGTCCTGAGGCAGCAAAGCTTAAAAATATTTCTCAATGTTGAATTTTTTTGCAAGCCTTAGTGGTACTTCCTCATTTTTTCATTACTCAGCCAAACGAACGTATGTTCTTACATCAGCATCTACGAGGCGTATACCAACAATTACTGAAACTCGTTGATCTTCAAATTCGAAGTTAGTAAATGTGATTGTTCAAGTTGCGTTCTTCAAAAAAAAATCGTTTGACATTCATTTCTGCATATCCAATATAAAACGCTGTCGTGAGGCATTCTGTAAAAAAAGAAATGAACATTTTTTTTTAATAATATGTTTGATAAAGCAAATTCTATTACAGAAGTAAATCATTACAAACGTGAGCTTGTTAAGCTTTCACCTGAAGAAATTAGGGCTAAGTATAGAACCCTTTTTTTTATGAAATATTGGACCATATTTTAATGGAAATGACACTAAGCTTTCAAGACTCTGAAAAACTTACATTTTTATGTTTGGCAGATTCTGCTAAATTTTCCGAATATAGTTTAAATTTTCCGACTGGCCCGTTTGAAAATTTGTTACAGTTATATGGGGAAATATTTTCAAAAAGTCAACGACTTAAAAATGAGCTTGGTCTCATTTTTGCCAATGACAATAATTGAAATATATCGCTGCAAAAGCAATTGAAAAAAATTAAGGAAAATAAAGATATTTTAACCAAAGCATATAAAGTGTTTTCCCTTATTTTGACAATACCGTCGACAAGTGCTTCAGTGGAAAGGAGTTTTTCTTGCTTCAAATGTGTTAGGTAAGTTGTAAAAAATATTCTACCCCTTCCACATATAAAAAAAATTCTGGAAAATAAATTGTTGTGATATTTTCTTGCTTCATTTGCACTTCACTTACTTGTTCACCCGCGAGGCCACTGATTTTCTTATGTTTGTACATCGATTACTCCGCAATGATTTGACCAATTTAGATGAAATTTTCAGAGGACATATTAGGATTTTGCCGGAACATATTTTTAAAGAGCATGCATATCTAAAAATGTTAAAACTGGCGGCATGGCGGCCATTTTTTGTTTGTACATCGATTACTCCGCGATGATTTGACCAATTTATATGAAATTATTTAGGATATTGCCGGAATAGCCCCATAGCAACAATATAAAAAAATGTTGAAATAGGCGGAATGGCGCCATTTTGTTTTTTTGCGCCAAGATATATTCCAAGAAGTTTTTTAATATTCTACTCTCGCGTTTCGATTTTTCGCGTTCACCATTATATCAGGGAAAAAATATTATACAGTGAACGATTTATTAACCCTGAGTTTTACAAAAAAAATCGAATAGATACAACTAAAAAGGATAAAATAAAATTTTTATAAAAAAGTAAACCCGACTTCATAAAAATGAACCAAAAAATGAAAAATAATATTTTATTCCACCTTGAAAATTTTACTCCGTGGTGTCGACGCTAAACTTATTCTTAATTATTTAATAACAAAAATGTAATCATGTATTCAGTCAATTCGGTGTTTTGATGTCTAATACTAGGCGTATAGGGTCTTATTGTCTTTGTTAGTTTGGCGCCGACTTCACGGAGTACAATTTTCAAGGGAAAAATAAAATATTATTTTTCACTTTTTACTGCATTTTTTTGAACTCGGTTTCATTTTTATATAAAAATGTTTTTCAGTGAATAAGTTGAAAACACCATTTACAAACTTAAACGGTAAAGAGCTATATTTGCCTATTGTTTATTGGAGTTCAACAGAGTTCATTTTCGAGTTTTCAGTATCTAGAGTTTTACTTTTTGTTTACCAACGATACCTCTATTATCACGATGGAATATTATATTTTCGATTAATAGCATTTCGGAACTACTAACCCTAAAGTTTAGATAAACCCAAAACTCTTATTAATTAATATTTCCGTTATTCGGACCGCCGCACACTGGTCGAATTATGCAAAAACGTGCTATAAATTAAGTTAGTCTTTTTATGTTAAAATAATATTTTATTGTGTAATTAACCTAAAGCAACTGTTTAAATGTTTTACACTTATTTTTAAATTTTATTTTTATACAGGGTGACAAATAAAAAAACTTTATGTGACTTTTAAACGTTACCTTTAATTGTAAAACACTAAACATTAAATAAATGTATCTATGAACTATTGTTGGGACAATCTTAAATTAAACAATAAAAAAAGTTACTAAATTAACCAAAATCTTTTGCTACAATTATACAGGGTGTCAATTTGAAACCTTTCAATCCGAATATTTCTGAAAGTACAAAACTTAGAAAAACACAATTACTAAATGCACCATTATTATGGTTCAATATTTTAAATACTATATTCAATACAGGGTCAAACATAAAGTATAATCATAATAAATAAAACTGTGTTTTTATAAGGTCGCATATGGATCACATACTTCGCAAACAAAATATGGTAATTCTAGTTCCCCTACCTTAGTATAACATTTGTACCAAATTGTGTTTTCATATTTTATTTTTACTTTTAGAAATATTTACATTAAACGTTTTTAAAATGGCATCCTGTATCTAAAATTAAAAGCCTAACTAAAGTTCTTCATCTGAAGAGCTAACTTCATGTAAATTTAAAACATTTTCGTCAACTGTTGGCGAAATTAGTAAAGCTACAGCTTCAGGCAGAAGACTTTTTTTTGATTTAGCAGGTGTTTTGCGTAAACTAGAAATGACAGGGTCGGAGGAGACAAAGAGACGACTAAATATATCTTGTAAATTATCTTTTCTAGAGGTTTTTCTAGAAAAACTTAAACGATAATTTTTAATATCTTTATTCCTCGCCTCCTGTGCCTCCTCCGACAATTGTCCTATAGGAATTTCAAATGCGTCTATTGTCTCTGCTCCGTGCATTAACACCCTGTGTACAGAAGTTGGTAAAGGGTACCAAGAGTACAACCTAGTAAAGAGTCTTGCAGTTTCAATTGCGTACATTTGAAATTTCGGTAAATCTATATAAAACCCAGATGATAGGGTTTGTAATATGATATGAAATCTGTGCACAAGGTTTTTATCGATTTTACAAATTTCAGCAACAACGCTCGCATTTTCAAAAAATTTGCGAGCCGTGTTGCCGTCATTTGAAGAACCAAAACCTGGCTTGGGCTTGTCCACTATTAGTCCTAATCGTGAATGAAATTCTTCTTGAATACGTTTTTTTGAGTTTTGGACTATTTGCTTATCAAGAGCACTTCGAGCTTGCCACTTTTGAATATCGATTTTGTAAGCCAAATGCAGCAATGACTCAAAAAAACGTATCCAAGCATGCAAGGTGGATAAACCGTATTTTAAATAAGCATTATTAATAACGGGTCTCTGGAGAATAGCATCAATATTATTGAATTGTTTGGAGGATGCCCCACATATAAAACATCTTTGGGTGGAATTATTTTCAGTTAAAGCATTTCCCACCTTACTATCAATCATTGTGAGGTACAAGTTGAATGATACACTAATGTGAATATTATTTTCGGGAAAAGAGTTTTATTGGCACTAAAGATGTAAAAAAGATACTGCAGTCTGACAATGACATATCTTGAAACCGTTGCTTATATTCTGCTTGTCCAGATGACCCATCAAACCCCCACTTGCATGTTAAAGTCAAGTTTAGAATATTGTTTTTATTAACCAAAGTTTTAAGTATATCCTGTTGTACATCTATAAGCCTCTTAGTTGTATGATTTAGTAATGATTGAAGTGGAACTTCTGCTACACTTTTGGATACACAAATATTTTCGGGGTAACACTTTTTCTTGAGTTCAAGTACCTTATCATAAGAGGGGTACATAAAACAATTATTATCCTCCGCCTGCTTTTTCAACAATTTGTATTGATATTTAGTAAATTTGCCCTCTATGATAAGTGATACTGCCTTATCTAGACTAAGCTTCATATAAGTATTTTTTGGTTTAATAGGGAACTGGAATATTCTTTGGCCTTTGATGGCTGTGCATAAATGGATTTAAGTACATTAGATGCCTCTAATTCATGTTCTTTTCGGTATCCCATTTGAGCTGCATAAACTAACTCTTGTGTAGAAAATTTTTCTCGCAATTTTGACGTTTTTAATCGTTTGGTTGTCTCAGAACAAGCTTCAAAATTAAGTAATTTTCGACCTTTGCCAATAGCACTATTCTTTTTAAATTCAACTTTTGTTTTTATCCATTCTTTGTTGTTGTCCAAAAATCTTTGTTTTGTTCTATTTGCAGAAATCCACTTATTTTTAAATTTGTAATAAAATGTATTTAAAACAGTTTTGCTTCAGGTAATAAGGTACTATAACCAGTGAGGGTCAATATTTTTGTTTGAAGTCGACAAAACTTGGTGTCTAGATTTTTTTCCGGAAAATTTATCATAAATTCAAATAACTCTTTGTAGCTTAGCAATAATACTGGACTACCTGGGCCATTGTCTAAAAGCAATACAAAAATCTAAAAACAGTGCCACGATATATTGGCAGTTATAGCTTCAGAATCTCAGAATCTTCAGAATCTCTAAGGTTCTGTAGATTCAAAACGGTTTTTCACAGCGGCAACTGAATTTCACTTTATATACTAGTTCTTTATGGGCTCTTTAATGGTACTTACTTTAAAATTATAAAACAATGTAAAATTCTATAAGTAACTTTTAAAAATTTTAAAATGAGAGTAATTTAAAAGCTTATAAAAAGCGAAGATAGCAAAGGGAAATCCGTTTTGCACTGTAAAAACCCGTTTTGAACCTACAGAACCTTAGAGATTCAAAATAGCAAAATTCAGACTGCCATATTGGAAAAACAGTTGAAGATAGAGATAGGGTATCTTAAATTAAATAAAAACATATGCTTCCTATTTAAAATGTAAAAACTCGGTAGCTTAGGGAAAAAACCGTTAATGTGGCAACGTCGCCTATGTCACTATTGGATTCAGCTTAATTTAAAACCCCTGTATGCAAAATTTGATAAATTTAAGTCTAATAATTCCTGAGATATAATAGCCGTCTCGCAACTTTTGACTAACCCTGTATGTATGAACATAGCAAATTAAATAAAAACTCTTAAAAATACTTCTAGTGTATAATTAATATCCGAATGGAAACAACTATATCTCAAAATTGGATTAAAAAATCAAAAAAAAGAAAAGTTAGGGTCTTAAAAGTTAACCAATAAGGTGTAAAACATATTTTTTTAATTTTTAGATATTTTTTAATCGGGTATTTTGGGGTAACGTTTTATAAAACATATCATACAAGAAGACATTATAGAGTACCAAAAAAATATCACTAGCTGGAAATACGTGGAAATTATTAGCAAAATGCTTTTTGAATTTTAGCATTTAAGTCAAATTTAAAACGAACTGACATCAAATCTTTCATAATGTCGTATTTCTGTCAAATAAAAACTTTCCAAAACTTATGATAAGTATTTGATGAGAACATACCTGGGTGGCCTTCCTCCATATTATGTCTTATTACTTTTCCTCAAAATCCAGTAACTACGGACATCTAAACTTAAGGCATGAAACGGTTTTGTATAAAAACGCAATATAAACATAAAAAATGCCGCCACTTTGACGTTTAATAATTTAATGAAAACGCCATGATGCTTTGACAGAATCATGGCAATTTGATCAATAGTAAGTTAGAAAGCCTACTACGCGTTTTACGTTAAAAAAATAAAAAACGAAAATTTCAATAAATAGCGTGTTTTTGCAAAATTCGACCAGTGTGCGCCGTAAATATTCAACAATTACTTAACTATTCCTCACCAAATAAAAAGGACATTAATCTAAATCTTGAATAAAACTTTTCGAAAATAAAAAAGCTCTTAAAACGTCTTGTATACACTAGTCAGGCTGTCAGTGCTCATAAAGTTTTTATAAATCTCCGGGATTAAGGCGCGCAACGTTTTGTAATTGCCTTGCTAGAATTCTTTCGCAAAAAGCGGCAGTTTTAATTAGTCTTAATTCAAGTCCTAGTCGTCTTGTTTTGTTTAAACCCAGGGTCAGAAATGCCATTAAACCTTCTTCTCGCTTAATTGTTTCAATGAGTGAGGATTTGCTATATTAGCTGCTAATTGAAATTTACATGAAAATGCTGCAATTGTAGAGACATTTGGGAAACAAAGAGGTTTTGCGTGTATCCCCAACTCGAATTTTCGTGTTTTATATTAATAAACTGAGCTTTTTTTAGCACACTGACATTTTTTCGTTTAGTTTTTAAACAGTAATGTTTACTATGTTAATACAGTTTTTAGTTTTATTTATAAGTTAAACTGGATCGTCAGTAGCTAAGTGATCATAAGGTGATTAGTTGGGAGGACTTTAACACGTTAAGCGCCATTTAAATCCTTTTGGATACAAGTGACCTTGATCTTTTTGGCCATTTGTATCCAAATAGATCTAGAGCAATACTTTCACTTTGGGGTGGCTGCATTCGAAAAGATACAACGCGTGCATTTAAATGCATGGAGAACTAATAAAGCATGGCCCGTTGGTCCAGAATATGTTTTTGGCCAAGATTTTTGTTTTTTTTTTCTTGATAAATAAATTATGGACATCTTAGAAAAAGTGAACATACATTTTATTTCAAAAACCAATAACAAATCGTTTCTTTATGCGTATTTACGAGTACATGAATAAACAAAGTTTTATAAATTAATCATTATTATATAAGTTCTGATTTATGGGTACTGAAAAAACATTTCAAACAAAAAAATTTGTCACATGCACTACATTTGTGACGAGTTTGGGAAGATTTCGCTTGGGCATATTTCCAATTGTGAGTATTTTTTAGTTTTTCGTAGCAAACTGAACATCTTCTTTTTTTATCGTCATCAACTAAAACATGATTTATGTTCATTTGATTGTGCTGAGGGAGTGGTTTTGATAAACATTCTTCGAAAAATTGAGAAACAACTAGTTCTTTGAACTTAGTGATGGACATTTTTTTCTTTGTTACAATCTGATGCACACAATAGGCGTTTATAAGTGCAATTCCAGTTAGCAGTTCTACTGCTAATTTTCGGTACCACTTTACCCCTTTGCGTAAACTGGTAGAGTACGCTTTCAATTGATCAGAAAGAGCTAAAAACGATTTTTCATTTATTGTAATCTAATATTATTGTCGGTTTTTCTATTTGCTCTCTACGTCTTGTTACGGGAGTCATTGAGTTGTCGTGTTTAGTTAAGATTACCAGAACATCTTTTTTGTCCTTCCATTTCAAAACAGTACAGCCTGTATTACTTTGTGAACTTGTAGATTGATACTTTTCCAACTTCGCCTTCACAACTTCGGTAGGATTATTTTTTCTGTTTGAACGAAGTGTACCCACTAAATGAGTTTTCCTTTTTTGAAGCTCGTGTGCTAAAGATACGCTACTATAAAAATTATCTGTGTAAACAGTCCGCCCCATGTCAAGTAATTTTTCTGACTACTCCAGTACAGTTTTAGTTGCTCCGGAAATGTTTTTATCGCCAGTTTTGTCCTTGCCACAATATACCTTCAGGTTATATGTATAACCACCCTGAAGACACAATTTGTACAATTTTATTCCGAATCTGTGCCGTTTATTCGGAATATATTGCTTGAAACTTAGACGGCCACGAAAGGGAACTAGTGTCTCATCGATACAAAAATTTTCTTCTGGTACATAAGCATATTGAAATCGTTCTACTAGCATATCTATCAACGGCGAGATCTTGTAAAGCCGATCATTTTCTGGGGGATTGGAGTTGTCACAGAAATGCCATGTTCTTACAAGTATTTCGAACCTGTTCCTTGACAAAATGGAGTTTATTTTAGTAGTGTATATATCATTTTTTGACCAATAATCCCTGACTTGAGGCAACCGGACAATTCCCATCCATAATAGTGCCGCCAAAAAAATTTTAATTTCATCATAGGTGGTATCATACCAACTTTTTATGCGAGCATGAGGTAGAGTATTAGCCTGAGACTTCATATGTTGTGCGTATCTATTTGTTTCACTTACCATATAGTTTATCAGGTCATCACTTAGAAAATTTTATAAAAATCTACTTCTTTTTTTTCTTTGAAGTTGCTCGATATATCTTCATTTACGCCCGGTTTTGTTTCGCTAAAATCAAATATTTTCAGCCTCGATAACGTAAATGTATCCCAAGTTAGTGCGTCTGTTTCATTGTTTTCGTCATCTGACATTTCGTTTTCAGTACCGGAATTCTCTAAATTGTCTATGTTTCCTGAACTAATCACGTTCTCTATGGTCTCAATAACACGAATATCGGAAGCTAAAAAATCACAGAAAAATAACACTAACAATGAACATAAAACATTGATAAAAAACTTACTAGAAGTAGACATAGGATTGGAAACATTTCTAGATGTTGAGGGCATATCACACGTTTGGTAAAGATTTCCATCTTCTGTTATGCCGTCGATGTAATTATCTGAAGCTAAACAATACATTATAATTACTTATATAAGAATAAACACGTTTTGGAAACTTACCGGAAGAAATATTCACATTGGATTTTTCTATTTTTTTATTTTTCTCCTTTGTTTGACTTTTAGAAGATATAGTGAGTTTCCTTTTCTTGACAGGGATGTCCTCATCGCTTGAACTTTCGCTCTCTGACTCATTTCCTTCATACTCCGATTCACTGGCACTAAAAGGGTCCTCCTCGTCTGAAAAGTCTATTTCATCCCACATTTTTTGCAAAGCCCTTTGTTCCTTCTCATATGCCATTATTTGCACCAACTATGCCACTCTTACACAAAACAGATGCTATTCAAACGCTAGCCAATTCGCAAATGCATGTAAAAGTCTAGCGACCAACGCGATTCAACAGGATCTAACGTGTTGAAAAGTTGTATCCATATTTATACAAGTGGCCAAAAATGCTAATTCATGATAATTGGCCGCCTGTATCCATTTGGATACAAGAACTTTTTTACAAAAAAAAAAATACGACACGTAGTTTATAAAAACAGTTAGAAATAGCATTTTTTATTCATTTCTACTAATTTTACCCAGTGGCCCAGCAATTTGATTTTTTTTTAACATGGTGGCGCTTAACGTGTTAACTGTCCTTCCCTCCACTGGGTGTACAGAAGCACTAATTATTTTTTACATCATTGAGTGCTGATAATCGATTAGCACTATTATCAGATATCTTGTCCTTTTACTGGCTGGTCCAGCAGAAGAAACCACATGAGAAACATACTGTATCACTATTCTTAATACACTATCGTGCAATTGAAGTGCAATTTTTTAAAATGTAACCTAAATTTAAATCCCTATAACTTGTAAACAAAATGGTATGTTTACAAACAGTTTTCTACATTTTGTAGGCTTATGTTTTGGTAACATTTTTGTGGTATGCGTGTTTTAAGAGTTGCTTTGGTCTGGTATATACGAGGGATAAGACAAAAGTAGTTTTCTTTACACGAACTTTGTCAAGAAACAAAATTTGCAATTCTGAAAGTATTTTGATATTATACGTATGTACTTAATAAATGGGTTCTTAGCAAAAAACTATTTTCTCAAAATCTGATTTGTTTCTTTTCTTATAATACGAATTTTTTCAAGATTTTTTTACTCTAATTTAAACACACTTCTCCGATGACGTTTCGAAAAAAAGTAAATATAATTTTGCTTCCCGAATGTTAATTTTACTTCAGAGGAGTACTAATTAATTTTTGTAGACCGTCATATATGGTTCTTATTTTCTTAAATTAGACTTTGTCTCCTGAATTCTGTAAAAGGTATTTTTACTTTTTCTTATTGTTTTTGATAAAAGTGACTTTAAACCTCGGGACAGTTTTTTAATTTTATAGCATTATTACCCGTAGTCTGAGTAATTTTTACTGTTTTTTTATCTTAATTTTTTTTAACATAAAAACTACATTCATTTAAATTACCAATTCTAGGCACTTTTTAAATAAAATTATGCCTAATTGGGTATGTTTTCTTCTTTATTAATAAGATTTCGTATATAGAGTATTCAAAAAATTTATAATTATTAAAACTTTAATACAGGATGGGGCACAACTTACACGTCGGTCTCTAACTACTGAACTATACTTTCTTTTTAAATGAACCTTGATTAATTCTCAGAAAATACACTTTTATCCTTAATTTTGCAAATTACATTTTTACTGTTCCTTGTATATTAAAAAGGAGTGGTTAATAACTTTTTAAATGCAAATAATAACCACAGGCAGAATACTTATTCAATATTTTATTGAACTCAGTTATGGTAATGCATACATTTTTTAAATTAAAAATTTTAGGGAATTTTTTAATTATGAATGTGATTTATCACTAGTTTCTCGATACAGGTTGTATAAAAAATATATAATAACATAAACTTTATACAGATTATTGCAAACTCGATGCTCATGCTCATTGGGATCTCGCAGAAAAGGAAGAGGTAAAAAAAAGTTTTAATAGCGACAAATTTACGGATTGTAAAACTTATTTGTTTGAGGACTATCGAAAACAAAAAATTGCAATATTTAAATTGATTTTAATTTTTTACTCCTTATATATACCAATCACATCTTAAGCTTTTGAATATCCAAACCAATAATTTATTACATTTGAATAAATGGCACTGAACTAAAAACTGAAGATATCAATGCATTAAGTACTGCATTACGTAAAAATTTGTTGAAAACATTAGTTCCCAGAAAAAATTTAATAAAACATAAGCCTACAAAATGTGAAAAACGTTTGCAACCAAACCATTTAAATTAAAAAAGAATTTTAAGAAATTACACTTTCAATTGCAATTTAGGGCAAGAAAATACATAAATATGCAATCAATATGCAGTAATAAATCTGCTAAAATTTGATTTTATGAATTAAATTTTCACTAAATTAGGGGATTTAGTATTGGATAAAAATAAATTAAAGATTTATATACTCTATTAAATTACCTACTACAATTTTTCTATATCAATTTATATCAAACTAATATCAATATTAATTTGAAAAATTATAAAACGCACTAGATATTATGAGTGCTTCAAAGTTTTTAACTAAAAAATTGTGGCATCTTTCACTAAGAACATGTTTGTACAAAGAAAATGGACTGTCTACATGCACTAAAGTTTTAGGGCAAAATTTTAATTTCGGAACTAAGTAGGTTCAATAGTCAAATTATTTACAGTTTGCCCTGACATTATGTTTACGACCTACCTTAAAACTTTAAAACCACTGTTTTTTTCGATTAAACTTTCTAACTTTGCCACTTCTGTTTTTTCCACCTCACCTCGTATGTGTTTGCAATTTTGTCCACATGTTTCTATTATATCCATCAACTCAGGTAAACCTGTATACGATTCTTCTAGTTGCAAAATACTCTATGCTAGAAATCCATAGTTACACTTAATATACATTAATTGTTGTTCCACCTCAACATTTTCAAATATTCCTTTACGCTTTTAAATGAACTGTGAATCATTATCAGACATTTGTGAAAATAGTCTTTCAATTTTTAGAAATTATCTGCATAAAATATTGCCGCATGAATACCATGTAATGGTATTTCGGGCAGGTGGTAATGGTATTTCGGGCAAATTCGCCTTGTAAAACTGCATTCTTAATGGGGCCTTTATCAATGGACCAACAGGACGAAAACTCTAATAGTTTCCACAACCCTATTTAATCCGTGAGCTAGGCAAGTTACATGAAATAAAGTTTCATGAAATATTTTAAAATTCTGTCTTGCCTTTATCATAGACGCCAGGACGAGAATTTTATCTGTTGGAACTAAATTTGGCAAAAAAAAACGTGTTATTGTTTCTTGAATAAAACGGGTACCTATAAGGTGGTTTGTTTTTTCTTTTAAGGTTTTCCAGGTTCTTCTTCTGTGGGTTTTCCGATCATTAAAGTAGCTATGTTACAACCACACGAATCAGTTGTTTCGTCGACGACAATATAGTGGGGCCTTAAATTTTGCGTATTTTTGCAGAAAAGCCTTAACTTACGGGTTGGTCAACTTGTTTAAAGGCATATTAGCAGCCAACAACATTTTGCACAGGTCTCTGTTAAATTTTGAGTGGCCATGCTTTTCGTTGTTAACCTTGGCAACGTGAGACGGCGAGCAGGAAACAACTTTTGAACAGCGCTTGTACAAACATGATCGTCTTCCTGAAAAAGTTCTGGATAAAGCTTACTACACGAAGTACATAGTATTTTCGACATACTCACCTTCTGCGCTTTCACTTTCACTTTGTGTAGGAGAACGAAACTACGGCTATGACAAACGACAACCTAAATAATACTGGTAAAATGTGAACTAATAAATAATTTATAGAGAGTGTAGGTAACGAAATTCTAGTTTAAACATCTGGCCAAAAAAGACCCACAGACTAATGCAATTTGTTAGTGGGGGCATGGTTTATTATTTTATTGTCCTCTTAGAGAAAACCCAATCTAAAACGAGTTCATACGTCGCACTTCACGCGCCGCAATATTCAGGCGGCACGGCGTGGGCGGCCACAAAACGTAACAAAATAAAACAGAAATCCCAAAACATGGAATAGTTCTTAAAATATTCATTTTTCCCTCAAAATTACAAAAATATGCAAAAATACGTATATATGCAAAATGCATAAAATCCGGTTTTTACATCACCATTGCATTAGACTTGAAATAAAAAATGTTGTAGTTAACATTAAATTTGCAAAAAATTTCTAAACTTTTGCAACGTAAATTACGCCAATATAGTACATTCACTTCTGCAAAATATTTTGGCTAATATTTTTCAAAATAATACAATAAATGATAGTAAGTCAATCTTATACAATATTATAAACAAACAAATTTCAAAGAATGTTCCATATGGATATCGTATTCACAGATATCTTGTATATCTGTACAACTATTAAAGAGAAAAATAAAGTTCATAATAAATGGAAACCTTATAGTAATTTTCATGATCTCCACGCATATACATTTTTACAAAATCGATCTAAACGGCTTATTCAAGATCATTTTATTGATCTAAACTATATTAAACAGAGATACACAGCAACAGTTAAAAGTTTCGGCAATTCATTGCCACAAAAACTCCTAATTCAATATTTTCCAATATGTCACTCAATAAGATAAGAGCCAATGGCGGTACAAGTATATGTAACTTTTTTGCTATTTTTTCTAAAAGTGTTTTTAATAGGTCAATAGCTTATATACGTTTGTGTGTTCTTCTACTGGTTCTTTTTCTTTCATACATCTCACTCTAGATACTCCCAGCCTTTCCGCTAACTACCAATGAGAAGTATTGGGGGATTCTTATGGTAACGATCATTTCCTCGTTATTTGCAGAGCCTTAAAATGGAATATATCATCATGTAAGAAAATTATTTACAACCTTACAAAAGTTGACTAGAACAAATATTATGACAAATGTTCCAAAACAATGCCACTTTCTATTGATTCAGATGTTGATCAGTTTGCGGAATCCACTAAAAGATCTGCAAATTAATGCTCCTCAATCGCACGTTAATCCAAAGACCCCTCCTGTTCCTTGGTATAATGAAGACTGTAAAAAAGGTATCCGAGATAGAAAAAAAAAACACTTAATCGCTTTAAACACAACCCCACCGCCGAGAACTTCATATATTTTAAACAGGTTAGAGCTAGAGCTAAAAGGATCGTGGAACTTTCCAAGAATAAATCATGGAAAAAATATATCGATAAACATAAACGCCACCACTCATGATGGTGCCATCTCTGGCATCTTTGATAACAACGTATGGCTAACTAGTAATGAAGGTATTTTAACGTCATTTGCTAAACACTATTACAACATTTCCAGCAATAAGAACCTGAATCCACTTTTTATTCCGTATAAACAAACAAATGAAAAAATTAATATAAACTTTAACAGCACCATCGAATACCCATTTAATCTTCCATTTACTTTGGATGACCTAAAATTTGCACTTTCGTGCTGTAAACAACATATTTAGTCATCCAATACATTTCCGTCTTCATGGAAACACTCTATCCTAATGCCTATACCAAACCAGGTAAACTTCGATCTAATGCAGATAAATATAAACCAAATTCTCTCAAATTCTTCTAAGAAAGTAAAATCATCGAAAGAATGGTCAATTTTAGACTAATATGGTTTCTTAAAAACAACACTTCTGGACTCAGACCAATTCGGTTTCCTGTAAGACCTCTCCACTATTGACCATTTGGTTGTTTTTGAAATGGAATATTTTTATTAAAAAATCACCTTCTCCCCATTTTTTTGGACCTTGCACTGATGATACAGCATTTGATACAACCTGGAGACATAATATTTAAGAATTATGCATAAGTTGAACATTAGGGGAAACATAACCATCTACATAAAAAAATTCCTCACTAACAGAACTTTTCAAACCAGACTTGGAAACACCCTCTCAAATATATATGTACTTGAGAACGACATCCCACAGGGATCTGTATTGAGTCCGTCGCTTGGTCTAACCAACATCAAAGAGCATATACCACCACAAGTCTCATACCGCTTATATGCAGATCACCTAATCAGATAATATTCATTTCAAAACCCTCGAATATGCGAAAGAAAACTACAAATTGCCCTAAAATCTGTATATAATTGGTCAATACGCTTCGGATTTTGTTTTTCTGTTACTAAATCATTCATTTTTGCAGAAGAAGAAATGTTCCAAAATGAACATGTTTATAAATGGATCTCTTATCCCTATCCAATCAAATATCAAATTTCTTGATATGATTCTGGATAACAGATTGAATTGGAAGGATCATTTCAACTATATTAGAGACAAATGTAATAAAGGTATAACTTCATTCCAACACTACATGGGATCTGACTCCACTACTCTCTTATCACTATATAAATGTATTATTAGATCTAAAAGGTATTAGACTTGCAATACGCGCCTACTGCACTAGCCCAATACTTAGTATTAATTGTATATCTAAGATTGAAGCACTAAAGTTAAGACGTTGTGTTTACTACTTAAGTGTTCCTATAATCTCTGGTTTAAATACAAATCGCCTGTCCATAAAAACTATTCAACCCCCTATTTCCCCCCTTCCTGCAGTTCTCCTCAAAACACGTTTAGCACCACCATCAGATTCTATAAAATCTCTAATGAATATGGCCTTACCCTTCCCTTTACTTACCCTCCATGTACTCACATTTTCCCCCGTGGATTAGAAACTTCCACAACCTTAACCTGGAACTTACGAAATATGATAAAGATACAACGAATCCCATAATCATTTGAAATAATTTTCGAGATATAAGAATATATTATCCTAATCTTAAAATTGTCACACCGATAGATTAAAATCCTCGAATCATGTAGGTGCTGCATTTTTCTCAAATTCTTTTTCGGAGAATAGCAACATAAATAAACTTTGTAGCCTCTTCACTGCTGATCGCTGCTAGCAATTAAGATTTCACTTCAACGTATAATTAATTATCCCCCTAATAAATGGGTTATTGCAACAGACTCCCTTAGTTCCTTAAAATCTCACAAAACTTTTTACCTTCCCACCCTATTTCACATGATAAACACAACTTAATCATTGGAGCTGAAAATTCCCATTCTACAATAAGTTTTATACAGCTTCCTAGTCATATTGGTATTGATGGCAATGAACATGCTGACTCTTTAGTCAAAGAGACATATATGCTCTCATCGACAATCACAATTAAAAACTTGTGTCAACTGAAGTGGGACTTACAAGAGGGAAACAATAAATTATTTGAGATTGAACCTTTCTTTCATACCACACTTCCATCTATTAAATTAAATAGAAAAGAAAGTGTTATAATAAATCGGATGATGATCGGACACTTCTAAACTTACACACAACTATTTGATGTATTCAGAACCACCCCCCACATGCTCTCATTGTGAATAACTAACATCGGTCAAATATTTTCTAGACTGTCCCAATTTAAGAGCAATCAGAGAACGACATAATCTTAACACAACTAACATTCACACAGTACTTGCACTATACCAAGAAAATATAAATAACGTACTAAAGTTCCTTAAGGACATACATCTAATGCAAAAAATCTAAGAAAATTGAATATAGAGCGCCATAGCCATAGTTGCTGATGCGCCCATATAAAAAACAAATTTTCTCTCTCTCTATCTCTGTTTTTAATCCGAAATCTAACTTAAACAGCACCGTGATCTTTTGCGAGAAGCCATGCTAACTTCTGTCAGCTTTATCTGAAGCGTTTTGAAATAAGTAACATTTTGATACAAAAAAGGGTGCCGTCATTATCCAAGTACTCTTTTCGGATTTTTGAAAGAAAATTATAGTAATCCCTATATTTAAGTCTAGGGATAAAAATAATACCAATAATTATCAACCTTTTTCCAAACTTTGCATTTTCGTAATAGTTTGCGAAAAAGCTATATACAAGCATTTGTCTTTTCTTAGTTAAGAATCAATAAGTATTTATCAACACGGATTTTTTCCTAACAGGTCAATAGACACTCCTATTTATTACTCCGAATACATTAAGATAAATATGGATGAACGGATCCAAATGGATTCCATCTACACCGATTTTAGCTAGTTTTTTGATAAAATCGATCATTCTTATCATTCTTTATTGTTAGAAAAATTAACAGAGGTTGGTGTGGGTGGGAAGATGCTGGAGTGGTTTGAGTCTTACCTAGTGGAAAGAGAGCAGGTTGTTTCAGTGTCCGGAATTGGGTCGAATAATTCTATTTGTTGTTTTAAAAATTCTCACTTTTTATTTTATGCTGATGATCTTAAACTCTATAGACCCGTAACTGGAGCCAATGTAAATTTTATTTCACATAATTATAAAATCGAGAGTTGTGTCTTAAAAAAAGAGAGCCAGGCGAGGGATCTTGGTATTCTATTCGATAGTAAGTTGATATTCGATGTCCATATTGAAAATATTGTCCGAGACGCGTATAGAATTTTGGGATTTGTTTACAGACAATCTAAGAACAAAACCATAAAAACTTTGTCCGATGCTTACATCTTTAGTCGCCTCAATTTTATGTCCACTGTATGAAAACCAATGTACAACGTACAACTATAAACTTTACTGAATCTGTTTAAAATAGATCTTTAAGGTGCATTGCATTTAAGGACCATTTTGGTTTCGATTATAACTACGCTTTCGTACTTCCATATTAAACGTTCTGTCCTTGGAACAGCGAGGGTCACTGACGTGCATGTTTAATCTTTACAAAATTGTAAACTCAAGAATTGAATCTCCTGATCTTTTAGAGAATTGAATCTCCTGATCTTTTAGTGTAAGTGACCTTTAAAGTACCTAACAAAAACTTTATACCTCCCCATTTTCTAGAACAAACAACAAACTCAGCAATTAACCTTCGTAAGACACCGTGGGGTCACATATACCTCTAACTTTATACAGCTATGAAGAGATTTTATATAATGCTCTAAATTGTGCTGCCCTCGCTTGCAAATTTAAGTTAAAATATTAGCCATATACCACCCGCAGCGTTCGTTGATATTGAAAGTAATCGACTATCAACTGTGACTTCGACGTTTGTCATTACAGAAATTCCATAATATTTCGAATATTTTTGTTTGGTGAGTAGTTTATTTACTTTTACTGATTATTAGTTATTACTAGATTATATTTTAGTAATTTACCTTACGGATGAAGCCAGCAGTTATTATGGTAATAGGCGTCCCCTAACCGAAAAAGATCTTGAGGCAGAAGTGAATAAATTTGTTTTAGAAGTGTATTCCGAGGAGGAATATTTTTGGCGACGATGACACGGATGAAAGTTCCTACTATTAGAAAGAAGAGGAGGGCTCGGGAAGTAAGCATAGTGATGACCACATGCAAAAAGAACAGCCTACTACGCGCCAGTCTGCAACAATTTAAGGGGAAAACGGCTACAAATGCAGTTCTGGAACCTGAAAATAGGAAAAAGCCTGCAATAAGGAACATTGTGTCTATTATGCCAGGTCCTAAAGGAGATGCCCGCAGTGCGAAAACTCCACTAGAAGCTTGGTCACTCCTATTTGACCAAGATATTTTGGGTAAAATTATTCACCATACTGACGAAGAAATTGCAAGAAAGAAAAGTATCTCGAATAATTTACAGTCCTACCACCGTGATGCAGATTTAGCCGAAATTCGACTTTGTTTGGACTTCTTTATCTGGTGTTAGAAAGGCAGCAAATCCGAGCATCGATTAATTGTGGTCAAACAAATATGGAAAATCCAGGGCAGCAATGTCAAAAAATAGGTTTACATTTTTGTCATCTTGCTTACGATAAGACAAAGAAATCAGACATGAGCGGCGAGCAAACGACATACTGGCTCCTATTAGGGAAATATGGGACAAATTCATATCTAATTGTAGCAAGTATTATAAACCCTATTCCTATTGCACAATTAAAAAAAAATAAAATGTACCTAGAGTCAAAACCAGATAAGAAGTAGGTCAAAATTGTCATGATAAACGATTTCAGAAATTCGTACATGGTCAACGCAATCCCTTATGTCGGAAAAGTTGCAACAGAAAACAGTGAGCCAGTCCCCGCCTATTACATAAGAAAATTTTCAGAGCCTATACAGGGGCAAACAGAAATACCACTTTAGATAACTGGTTCGCTTTCGTGGATCTGTTCAATAAATTGTTCGCCGAACATAATATCACAATGATAGGATAGCACAGGAAACATAAAAGGGAAATCCCTCCTTCTTTTCTCAACGCAACAGATATAAAGACATCAAAGTTTGCATTTGATAACAATAAAACACTTGTTTCGTTTATTCCCAAAAAGAGTAAAATTGTACTTTTGTTATCGACATTGCGCTACTCTTGTAATATCGATAACCAGACAAAGAGGTAGTGGTACTTTTGATAAACTCTGCCATAGTTACACACTAGCAAGAGCAACTCAGCGGTGGTCAATGAGGCTTTTTGGGGTATGTTGAACCATTGTAGTATAAACTCTTCAGTGCTGCTTAATTTAGCTAATAGGGACAATATCATGAATAGAAGAAATTTTTTTAATGTACTCTCGTTTCAGTTAATAGAACCACTATTGCTGATTAGACTAGACATTTCAAAACTAAGTAGATCTCTTAAGACATATATTAGAGACATACTAAGTGTTCCCGAGAATCTAGAATCTGCGCTACAAGGTAGATATTTAATGAAACGAGTACGATGCGCTTTTTGCCCTCCAGAATGAGGTAGGAAGACCAAAATGTTGTTGGGTAAATGTAACCTTGCCTTTTGCGATACTCACGAGCTCTTGTGTGTTGTAACTGTGCTCAATGAATTCTTTTTGGTGGACAGCATTTAATTTTTATTTCTAATTAAGAAAATGTTTTTATTAGCTAGGTGTTAAATTTTAGGTAATGTAACAATTATGATGATTTATAAGTTTTTTTTTGCAAATGAAGAAGTTTCGTTTCTTTTAAGATTTTTATAATAAAAGTTTTAGAGTAATATACATATGTTTGATTAATAAATATAATGGCATAGTCTTGTTGTTGGTTTAAGGTTTTATTTAATACTTAGCTTTTTAATGAATATTCTTTAAGCTCCATAATCTCTACAAATATATGGTGTCTGTCTGACACCAGGATGTGTTTCATGTTTGTTTAACGATGATAGATAGCCAGATTCTTATTGTAAAAAACTGGATTTTTTCCACGATTCTGTTTAAGCTGAGACTACGTTGTCATTACCAAAATGCGAAACAATTTTAGGATAACTATTTCGTGAATAACATGTAACTGAGACTTTGACTATTACATGGATAGTACGGAATTTTGTAGTTCCTTTTAAGCAGCCGAATAGTAATAATTCATCCTATTCGTCACTTCCTTATTTCTGTTTTTATTTAATAAATAAATAAAAATTTGTATGGTTCGTTTTAATACAATGCTTGTTGTTGTTAATGTTAAAAGATGCCACTACTCTTCATACACCTGAGGCTTCCAATAAATTCATAGTAATCCCATATGATCCCAGATATACGAGAGGTCTAGAAAAAGTATTTAGAAACGTAGGTTTTAGAGTAGCCTACAAAACGGAGAACAGTTTAAAAAATCTCCTTGGAAACCCCAAAGACAAAGTCGACTTGAGGGAGAGGAGTGGCATCTATGAAATTAGCTGTAAAGACTGCGATCTAAAATATGTTGGGCAAACTAAACGCTCCATAAACATTCGTTTTAAAGAACACATGGCACATTTAAGATAAATAATAGATTATTGGATGCATTCGAGAGTACAGAAATAGTTAAATGTGGTAAGAAAGCACTAAATAAAGACGGAGGGCCTATTCCCCATAGTCATATACAACGGTGCAGTCGGGTGCAACCAAGTGTGACCACATTTACCTATAAATAGTCTCGGTTAGGATAAGTAACTTTAGTTTATATCATCTGATGATGCTTAATGATTGAATGATGATGAAATTACGCGCCTTTAAAATACGTTAATTTTCAATACATTTTGGTCAAATATATCGGTAATTTTAAATCTCAAAAATTTAATTTTGGACTTTGGTTTAAATAGTGATTATCATTAAATATCTTTTTATAAAGAGGGATTCTATCTTTAACGTAATATGTAATTTGTATGCATTTTTAATTTTTATACTCACAAAAACAAACATCATAGCTAAATATTTATAGGGGAGATGAAAGTAAACAATGGCGTTCTATTGGATTTTTACTTTTAGGTTAGATGCATTTCTTTACTGAGAAAATTTCTTAACATTAAGTGTCTACGACTGCTCCCATACGCTTTTATAGTTTTGGATTCTTTAAATAAGCTGTCACTTACTTATACCCAATTACATTGAACACTAAAGTAGTACGAATAAAGTTATCTACAAAGTTCTTATTAAATCTATACTGTATATTATTACCAAGCGGTTACGATTTGGGAACATTCCGCCAGTTCTATAAAATTTAATGCGTTGTGTCGTAGCATGCTGAGGTTGCGGTACTTGAGTCACTACTATTATTCTGCCATCTATCATAGCCATAACCCTTTGTTTCGTTTTATTTTTTTGTTTCCTTAAAATACCGCTTTAGGTTGTTTTGTTCAGGTATGACATAACCAAGTTGTGATATTTCAATTTTTTTGTAAATGTGGCTTATGGTATCTGAAGCCATTGTGAACCATTATAACTAAATTAATCTACTTTTATATTGATAACCTCTGTCAACGTCAGTTGTAAATGTAGGGTTATGTTAATGTTTTACTTTAATAATATATTCGAACTATCTAGTACAAAGTTGCTTTTTAATTTAGATTTTTAACAAATAATAATGTTTGTGCAAGCGATTAATGAGAGTTGTCTGCCAAGTGAATTTAGTATTATAATATGTACTGAAGAAGGCCTACATAGTCATTTACACATTCATCGCAAACAATTTATAATTACAAGCAAAAAACTGGTGAACCAGGGTTAAATACATTTCTTCATATGGCCAATGACTGAGATCTTCTTGTTTGAATCAATATTCATTTTAATAATCACAAAAACTAATAAAATGAGACAATAAAACAACCAACCAATCAAAAATTGGTTGCTCTATTATTGCCACTGTCCTTATCAGAAGGTACTGATACTTAAAAGTTGTAACTTAGTAAACAGATTAGAAACAGTAACTTTGAATAATTACTAATATGTAACGAAAAGAAATGACGACCTCGGAGTCAATTCTTTAAGTAGTTGCTTGGCAGTAGTTATTATATAAGTACTTTAAATGGAAAATTACTATAAAGCATTATTCGCAGTAACAAATACTTAAAAAAGTGTAACCCAAAGTGCTTGTTGATATCTAGTAGGATTATTAGAAATAAATACGTAACAACTCTTAAAGAGTAGTAGTGGAAACAGTTGTAGCTACTTTAGTGCTAGCTGGGATAGCCTACAAAGAAGTCTAAGGTTACCCTTGATAAGTGATATAATGTTACATTAAGTAAAATTAATGGTAATTAGTGAGTACTTAATTGAAAGTGCATCCTGCCTGTAACCCAAATATAAAAATAAAAAAATACACAATATTTTTATAATCTTTATAATTATTAAGATTATTAAGAAATGCCTTTTGGTATCCGTATACGGAAAATAATAAACTAATCAAATTTTAGTAAAGCACACCCAATTAAAGGCAATAATAAAAAATAATGAAAATTGCATGTGGAAATTCCAATAAATAATCTGGCTTGCACAAGTTCCTAAAATATGGCATGAAACAATTTTACGATCCATATAATCTGGCCAATTTGTTTTTATTCGCTAGCCCATGTTTATATGACTGCCCCGAGTAATAAAGTCTAGTGTGTATTATATCCACATTTCAGATTATTATTTAAATTGAAAATTTGACCAAATTTATTATACATATTTTACGGCTGCTCATTTTAGAACCTATACAGTCTCATATTTCAACAATACATATGCGGTATTTTTTATTCTATTCATTTTAAATAGGTTTTGCAAATTTAAACAATGCTAACAAACAGGCATAAAAATATAGTACATATACAGGGTATTTCCGAATAACTACCGTATTTCAGATGGTGATTTCGCATGTATTTTTAAGGTAAAAAGTTAATATAAACGTACGGTTTAAAATTCTTGGTTTCCAAGATAGAGGGTGTCAAAGTTTTATTTTTATTTTTGTTTTTCAGCAAAATCTCCTAAATAATTCCGTTTTCTGGATGAAAATTGGTACCAGGGGGTTTTTTGACATTAAAATTTTGAATTTGATCTTAATTTAGGTCTCTACAAGTAGAGAGTGCAATCTACATGTATTTTCTTACGTTCAAAGTCTCCTAACTTTTTTGCACGACCTTGTATTACGTTTCTGAAAAAGAAAATCCTCAATCTTTTTTACGTGAATTATTAAAAATTACACCATGATATTGTTTCATATAATTTTTATAGAAATGATAATTCTCGGGAAACAGTAAAGATCTTAATAAGATTCAGGTGACAGTGATTGAGAAATTAATTTTTTGACCAAAAATGTAATACAAAGTCGTACAAAAAAAATTATTAGCCTTTGAAAGTGAGAAAAGCCATGTAGCTAAATTAAGATCAAATTCAAATTTCTAATGTGGAAGAACTCCAAAATATATTATGGATATCTTAAAAAATAATTATTTGGATTTAGATTTGGAAAAAAAGTCCTACATTTTGCCATTCAATGTCACATGCATCGATTATTTTAAATCCAAATACCTCGAAAACGGTTGCTCCTGGCGACTTCGAGTAAAAAAGACCATTTTTATGTAAAAATGATTGAGGGATTTATTTTTTTTACCAAAAATGTAATATAAGGTCGTACAAGAAAGTTGCGAGCCTTTGAAAAGGAGAAAAGACACGTAGGTGGTGCCCCCAAAAGTAAGACTTAAATTAAGATCAAATTCAAATTTCTAATGTCAAAAAACCTTGACACTTTGTTTCTCGAAAACGCAGCATTTAAGACCACAAGTTAATATTAACTTTTTACCCCGAAAAATACTTGAGAAATCACCCTGTGAAATATCGGACACTTATTAAGAAATACACTGTATAAATATAAGTAGAAAAATTTGATTTTTTAAAAGTTGGCTTGACGGTTGGTTTTTCCTTTTTATTAGGAATAGGAAAGTGCGACTCATTTAGTTCCGAACAGAGACATTTAGTAACACATATATACTGTCTTTTCGAACATTTTTATTGGGCGCCGTTTTGTTGTACCATATTGGATTCGTCCCGTGAAACAAATCTATAATCTATAAAAAAATATTGTTTCAAAAATGTATAAAGTAATAAAACCTCATTAGGTATGCAAAAGGACTACAGGATGACCCACCAATAATTTATTCCCCTTCCATAGTTTGGCAATGATCTCATTGCAAAAATATTTCTTTTTATTAAGTGCAGCTAGTACCACGTGGTTTTGGGTCAATTTATGTGTTTTGCCTATTGGTATCCTTTGATAAACACTGAAAATGGTACGCCAATTGCATGCGGTTGCCTACTTATAGAAATAAATTAAATTTAACGAAATTTTCTTTTAACAAAATAAGAATTATATATAACATGGACATAATATTCATAGATAAAATACGACTGGCCGACAAAAAAAAATTTTTTGTTGTAACACAAATCAGAATAGCATAATCTAATAGAATGGACCTATCCAAATACGAAAATGACAAATAGAAAGTTGTAGCACGTAGGGTTCTCTTGTTAGAGTTGCAGAACCATATCGAATGTTACGATACTTAATATCTATAGAAAAAATGATTTCAGAAAATTCTTAACCCTGACTATGTTTACAGTTTTCGCCTATTAAACATACCGTACATCTAAGAGAAAAGCAAACGAGAAAAATATTAACTTAAAACACTAATTAAACTTTAATTTTTCCGTTTATGAGGTGTCCTATCTTCTCTCTTCAAAAACTAACAGTAGTCACCCATCATGGCTGGATCCCATCGTCCTTGGTACCGAATTTCCATTGTTCTGATACCTTGGTGAAACTTTTCACCCTGCTCGTCACTAACAGCTCCCAAATTTTTAGGAAAAAATGACAGATGGGAATGGAGGAAGTGAATTTTTAATGACAGTCTTGCACGAAGCGCCTTATAGGCATCTAAGAGTTCATTAACTAATTGTTCATAATTTTCATCCATATTGTTGCCTAAAAATCCTCCCTCTTACTACATTAACAAATGAATTCCATGCTCTGAGTCCCTGCCTGGTAAGCTTTTCCGTAAAATTGACATCATCCAGCAATTTTCTGATTTGTGGCCCAATAAAAATGCTTTCTTTTAATTTAACTGGGGAAAGACTTGTCTTAGGTATTTAAATCCGTCACCATCTTTATTCAAAGCCTTCACAAGGTTTTTCATCAGCCCAAGTTTAATGTGAAGAGGAGGCAAAAGGACATTTTTGGGATCAACAAGAGGTATAAATTTTGAGATCCCGGTTGAAATTTTTTGCCAAATTTTTTTTACATAATGCTGATTTATTGCACGACTGTCCCATAAACAAAGAAAACAGCAATATTTTGTAAATCCCCCCTTAAGTCCCACTAAAATAGCTATAACTTTTAAGTCCCCACATATCTGCCATTTATACTTATTGTAGTTTATTTTATCCAAAATCGTAAACTATATTTAGATGAGTCTATGAATAAGCGCCACTCACGGGGAGAATGTTCAATATCAAGTTCCTGCATTAAACTATTATATCAGTACACGCGCACAACGAATTTTCCATACTGTAGAATTCAGAAAACATAGCATTTCTCTTTATGAAATTCGTAATTTTTGTTTCTTTGGCCAATAGGTTCCATTCCTTAAGACGGGAACCCAGAAGTTCTGACTGTTGCCTGGATAACCCCAAATCACTTACTAAATCATTTAATTCACTTTGAACAATCAAATGTGGCTCGCCGGAACTGGGACCTGTGGTAAAAGTGGGATCGGTGCACTGTTCTTCTGAGCTGCCTGATTATCTCCATTATCTCCCAAATCAATAGCTTGCCAATTTAAAGGCGCAATCGGCACTGGCAATTTTGCATCATGAGGAACAGGTCGTATAGCAGATTGCAAATTTGGATATTCTATATTGTGCTTTCTCTTTTTGGAATAACCCTCAGTCTTTGTCAGGCCAAAATAATAATCGTCAGAATGATTGGCATACTTTTTCTCTTTCCCTTCATCCACTGTACCAATGATACACTACAACTAACACAGCACACATGGGGAGCCCACCGTTTATCTTGATCCCCAATTAATACACCAAAATATTTAAAGTAGGCTTTTTTACATTTTTGGAAAATGGCCTGGCTTGTGATTTCACCAGAAATTTTCCACAAATATAACAAAATTTGTCAGGAAAAATTTTACAACTTCGGAACGTTTGACTCGACATTCTCGTCTTCACATACACTTGCTTATCGATACACAGAGAACCACTCAATTCGAAACTCAACAGAAGAGTGATGTTTAACGTTTGTTTTATGTCTAATGATATAAAAAACCCAGTCTAGGTAATTTTTCGGTTGTAAAATGGACACATTTTAGCCGCCCCACAATAAAATTGTTTACCTGCCAATATAAAAAGTTCTAATCAGGCTATTAAAAATGGTACGTATTAGGGCTTTCCGGATATTTTTTTATTATTGGGAGGGTATTTCCATTGTGAAAATAATGAGCTGGACTGTGCTAGAAAAATCTTGTCGGCCAGTGTAATTATTGTCATATATTATTATATAACAATTAAATTGTAATAGGTATATTCTTCGTCATCTGAGGGACTGTCTTCACCTCTTGATATTATAATTAAAGAGTTGACCGTCTGATCGGTCAGTTGGTTGGTTGTTGTCAAGATCCCTTATTTTCTCCTCCTGTTTAATCACATGCTGGACTGCTTTTCACCAGTTCTCTTAATGGTTTGATCATTTGTTTTGCTTGATGTTCTGTCTTGCTACAAATCCTTTCTGTTGTGCCCATATAAGTTTTATAGGACTTAGTTCGCAATGATATAATGGTAAGCGCAGCACAGTTACATTATATTTTGCTGCTATATCTTCTAAGGCCTCTTGATTTCTTCCTGTGGGGTCACCTAAAATATGTTGTTTTTAAGATGCAACCTGACTCAATACAGGAACTCCAGAAAAGAATAATTCCAGAACGCCGATCTATTTCTAGAGAAACATTTGCAAATGTACGTCAAGGGTTTGAAGACTCTATTATTGTCTAGAAAACAATGGAAATCATTTTCGACATTTATTAAATTAATAATGAAAAATTTAATTATAATTTAATTAAATAACGTTTTCTTTAAGAAACCAAAAACTATTACATCGCATGTAGCTTTGTAGGGTAGCACTGAAAAGCATTTTTTAATAATTTAAACCTTTAAGATTAGGTATCATATGTAGGGGGTTGCCATTTGAAATTATTTAGTTGGGGTGGGTGGGGGTGAGGAGGTAAGTGAAAGGAGGTTAGTTATTACATCATTTTGGTTCCCCACCCTATTATACAAATTGTTTTCAGCGATTTTTAACATTTTTGTTTTGGTTCCACAGATATAGCCATTATAAGTTTTAAAGTGTCACCCTGTATATTAAACACTATTGGAAAAAAATATCTATGGAAATGTGTATAATATTTTCATTTCAGTGAGTTTCTTAAAGAGTTATGAAGTTTAAGAATATACAAAATTTTAGCGTGGTTACATTCATCTGTTGGGCAGTTTAGTATCTTAAAATTAATCTCGATTAGATATGTGTGTACGTACACATATGGGATGCTCGCATAATTTATTTTAATTTTAATTAGAGGGTGTAAATAATTAACGTCCTACTGAGTCATTAACATTCAAAACAGCAGATGTCCAGCGAGACGTCTACTATAATAAGTTTTAATAGGGTTAATTAAAAATCAGCCTTATAAAACAAAGTAATGAGACGATATTTTAAAGTAAAAGAGAGCATAAGAAGCATAAAATCCTACCTATCTAAGCTAATAAAAAAAATCGGTAAATTTCCTTTACCCGGTAATTCCCTCGTTACGAATTTTTCCTTTTTTAATAGGAATAGTGAAGTGTCAACCCAATTTAATTCACTACACAGTCATTTAGTAACACATACATACATCAAACATATTTGTTAGGCGCCATTTTGTTCCATCGTATTCGATCCCTACCAATATTTTACCAGTTTCTACCTATACCACACTTCATTTTAACGCATAATATATATAATATTATTCAATAAGTGGTTTTTACATGGATACATACCTCCATTTTGTTACGTCTTATTGAATTCGTACCAGTTTATCTCTATATCATATTTATATTAAGTCATTAGTCAATTGAATATGATTTTTTCAAATTTTATTTGACCGCCGTTGTGCTTCGCCATCTTGAATTCTTACTACAACGTTATCAGTTTATCTCTATCACACTTAGTGCTTACACACAATTTGAGGTTAATCTAATAAGTAGTTCATTCAAGTTGATTTGACCATTTTATTTTGCTATCTTGGATTCGTACCAAAATGTTACCAGTTCATTTCTATGTAACACTTGATTTTGTGCAAAGTTTGAGGTGAATTGGATAATTAGTTTTTTTAGTAATCATTTTTTTAACGTTTTACTACGTCGCTATCTTGTTGCATATTGAATTTTTACCAAAATATTATTATTAAGTTATCCCCATATGATCCTTAATTTTTGATTAAAATTTGAAGCCAATGTATTAAATCATTTTTAATTATACCGTAAACTGACAGACAGACAATAAGTAATTTTTTCACAATTATAGTACTTTCCTTTTGCGAGGGAAGTAATTAATCTTTCACTAAGTTTATGTAATACCTTAGACAGTGATTTTATTCACAATTACAAACATTTAGTATTAAAATTAGTAGCATAATTTTATTAGTTCATCTCTATACCACAATTAGTTGTGACAGATCAATCCATTAAGTAGGTTCTCAGGCTGAATTTTTAAATATCTTGTTAAGTCGCCATTTTGTTCCATCATCTTGGATTAGTACCAAAACCAGTACCAGTTCATTCCTATATAATACTTGATTTTTTGCGAGGTTTGACAAAGATTGGATAGTAGATTGTAAGTAACAATTTTTTTTTATATTTCACTAGTCTGCCGTTTGTTTTGCCACATTGGAATTTTACCAAAATGTTGCCAAGTCATCCCCATATAACCCTCAATTTTGACCAAAATTTGAAATCAATCTAATGAGTAGTTTTTAAGCTATGCCGCTGACAGGCTGACCGATAGACCGACAGACAAACAGACAGACCGGGAAAAATCTCGGTGGGTGATTTTTCCACGATTACAAAACTTCCCTTTTAACTATTCAATAATTTTATTAAGATTCAAAAGTGAAAAATAATTACATTTCTCCTATGATAACGGGACCTACTTCAGATAAATATATTTAAAGTTTCTTGAATGTGAATGTCCGTATTTGGGTGGTGATTTTCACGTAGTAGCCACAGAAGAAGAAAAAGTCTAATTTACCAATTTTTTATTATTTGAACAACCAGTTTCATCTTCGAAATTCGAATATGTTGTTATGGGAAAAAGAAAAAACTTTCTCATACGAAAGTTGTAAGGTTTGTCAAGGTGTATATGCTCAAAATATTTTCTTGTATACAGGGTATTCTATAAAAGCGTAATAACAAAAAGTGTATTTTTTAAATAAAAACCGATATCATTAAAAGCAGAACTGCAATCAGCGTAAAATACTGCATATAGTACACTATTTTAATTTGACCACTATTTAATTTGAGGCGTTGTCAAGCTATTCAATTTTTTTTTAGAAAATTCAGAAAAACACGGTAGTCAAAATTTCGCTAAAAAATTACCTGTTTAAACTTTTTTTACAAGTTGATTCCTACGTAACATCTGATTTTTGTGCAAAATTTCAGGTAAATTAAATGAGCAGTTTTTTAGTAATTTTTTTTTTCATTTCACTAGGCCGCCATTTTGCTTCGCCACATTGAATTTTTACCAAATGTTACCAGATCATCCCGTTACGACCCCTAATTTTTCACCAAAATTTGAAGTCAATCGAGTGAACTTAGCTATCCGTGAAGATGTCGACAAACAGACCGACCGACAAAGAGTCCGATATACATACCTACAGACAGACCGGAAAACAGAAACCGACAAAACTGAGAAAACCCTAAAACGTGAATATCTGTAAAAACCTAGTAGGGAGTTTTTTCACGATTACAATACTTCAAAAGGTTTATTTCTTTCTGATAACTTTTTTTGGGAGGACCTATATATAGTTTTTTTTACTATATACTAGTCATTGCCGCTTTAATCTCTTTCTACGTTTGATTTAATTACTCTTGGTTTATGAGTTTCGCTACAGGTGGCTAGATGCTGCTCCGTGATAATAGAGAATCAGGTCCGACGAGGATTTCGGATGTTCTCTTGGTAACCACAAATGTCGGTTTTGCTCCTGTTGGTGACTCTAGTGTGGTTTTGTCTATTAATTTTAGAGCTAGTTACACTCACCTCTCAACTAGTTAATTGTACTGATGAAGACCTTAAGTCAGAAACACGTGTCTATAGTTATATATATATATATATATATATATATATATATATATATATATATATATATATATATATATATATATATATATATATATATATATATATATATATATATATATATATATATATATATATATATATATATATATATATATATACATATAATTTCTTGAATTACAATTGTTTTGAAATACTCTATTTTATTGTCTAATAGATTACCATCATACCCGAAACTGTTTCTATTCGCTTTGACGCGTTTCTGAAAATCATTTCAATCTACTAAACTGTCATATATATTCGGATTCTAAACTAGGAAAACTTGGCTTTAGTATGTTGCTTGAAATATTTATTAATTACTCAACCAAAAGCATACAAAAAGCGTTTTTAAACTTAAAATCGATTTTTCAACAAAGGCATGTGCTTGCGAAAAAAAACAAAAATTTTGTTATGTGAATCGCTGGTGTTATCCCAGATGAACTACTGTGATGTCGTTTATGGTCCGTGTCTAAGAAAATACGATTGCTTGCGAATTCAAAAGATACAAAATGCGTGTTTAAGATTGATTCATGGGATACGAAGGATGAACCCTATACAGCATACTCTTAAAATAACTAAATGGTTAAAAATGCATAACAGGAGAACACTACATGCTTGTATTTTCATTTTTTCAATAATTAAGTCTAAAACTCCTTCATACCTCTATAATAAATTACGTTACCGTACTGATATTCACAATAATAATACTCGCTTTAAAGGTATTCTAACCCCTCCCCTTCACTCTACAGAATTTTACAAAAGATCATTTTCTTACCAGATTATAAATATAATGAATCAACTGTACGATCAGATAATTACCAGTAGTTCCAAAATAACATTTAGAAATAAGGTGCATACCAAATTATATCTCGCACAGTAAATACTTGCTTGTGTAATGAGATTTATAAATAGTACAGTTAGATCTTATTAATATTACTAAGTGTGTTTGTATGTAGTATTTTAGAATAATAATTTCTTTCTTAACTTTAGCGTTATCTACTGAACTTTTTAGGGTTAGGTGGAAGAACAAACCTTCAGTGTCTAGTTTTTCTAGGCTTGAAGGCACTGAATCTCTTCCTTTTCATTTTTTTTTATTGTCATTGTTGTCAAGCGTGAAAATTATTTACAAATAAAGACCTTTATTATTATTATTATTATTAATAATTACAATTAATAAGGTAGGTAAGTTATCGTTGTCCGCTTTTTGTCATGATGCTTTGTTTAAGGCAATCACTAAACAGGGAGGTCAAACCCTGTATGCACTATAATGATTCATCATACAAACAAATATTTAGTCAAAGAAAGACTCCACCATGTCACCAACAGCATGGTGGATAGCACGAGTCACATGGAATCATCCAACATGCTGAAAGTTGTGAAAAACCATTACATGTTAGGAATGCCATCGGACCTGCTACCAAAACAGGGAGAGAGGAGTGGAATCTGATCTACTGAAAGGAGAGCTGTGCCTATTCACAGACGGCTCCAACACCAATAAAGGTGTAGGAGCTGGAATCCATAGGGTAAGGCCGAAGGTTGATCTGTCAGTAAGCCTGGGCAATAGCACCTCAATATTTCAAGCAGAAGTCCATGCTATCGAATTATGTGCTAGAATGTTGCAGGATCAACAAATAACACATAAAACGATAAAAATATTCTCGGATAGTCAAGCGACCCTTAAAGCACTTGAAGTTAGTTATTGTACATCCAAAACAGTTTGGAACTGCCAAAAGGCACTTCTTGGCCTGGGGATACCAGGACATGCAGGTTTGGAGAGAAATGAGTCTCCGGACCTTCTAGCAAAGAAAGGAGCAGAGACAAGATTCGTGGGACCTGAACCAGCTTTAGGAGTAGCCCACGGAACGGCCAAGCGCGCAATTTTGGACTTGATTGAGGAAAAAGCTAATCGTATTGGCTTGGACTGCCAGGTCTGTCCCATGCAAAGGCATTTATCCCCCTTCCTATGAAGAAGAGGATAACAGAAAGTCCATTAAATATGAACAGAATTAAGCTCAAAACAGCAATAGGCCTATACACTGGTCGTTGTAATCTAAGGCATTACATGCACAGGACGGGGCTTGAAGACGAATCCGACTGCCGCCTAAGTATGGAGGATGACGAGACAGCCAGCTATGTGCTGCGTGAATGCCCCGCATCTGCCAAGATCAGGTTCTCAATATTCGGTAGAGATATCCTGCTTCCCGAGGACTTGAAAAATACTTCCCCAAATGCATGATAAGACTCACTAAGAATTTAGAGTTGCTCGGAGAAGTATAAACATAGGTGTGAGCCACAATAGACCACAGAGTCGCAGTGGAGGGTCGGTTTGATCCACTCACATTTAACCTAACCTAACCTAGGCAAAGAAATACTTGTGGATAAATATATAAAGCGTTGTTGTGTTTAAAATTTAAAATCTAGAATTCGACATTAATTAAGGCAAGCTCTTAAAATTAGTTTTAAAAAACTGCTTTAATTATTCTGGTTGCCGCAGACTTTTAATAAGAACTGCTTAAAGTTAAGACGATGTAATGTGTTTGCCAGAGAAATTCAAAATTACTAGATACAAATTTTAAGTCAATTTGAAATAGATTTTTAAGTAACAATTGAAAAAGTGCGTAACACAAAAATCGAAGTAAAATGTTCTTTGTGCAAAGAAAACATATTTTACTCTTTATTACTAGAATGTCAAAAAATCGGCAACATATTTTTCTTTTACCCGGAACGTCCCTCGTTATGAATATTTCCTTTTATTAGGAATAGTGAAGACTGGCCCAGTTTAGTTCAGTACGTAGTCATTTAATAACATATATACCTACTTTCTTTACCATAACATATATTTTACTACTATAAACATTTTTATTGGGTTCCAATTTGTTCCATTATATTGGATTCCTACAAGTATTTGACCAGTTTCTACCTATGCCACACTTATTTTTGGGCATAATTTTTTATCCCTATATCATGTTTAATTTTTCGGGAGAATTTGATTATTTTATTTTTATTTAATTTAATTTAATTAATTGAATAAGGTTTTTTTACATTGCTTTTTTAAAAATCTTTACTATTTTGTATCGTTATCTTGAATTCGTACCACAAATTTTCCAGTTTATCTCTATATTACACTTGATTTTTATGCAAAATTTGATTTAAATTGGATAATACTTTTTTAAACGTTTCACTAGGTCGCTCTCATTCTCCGGCATATTGGATTTCTACCAAAATATTACCAGAATAAACCTTAATTTTAACCTTAAATCTGAAGTCAAGCTAGTAAGTACTTTTTAACTTTTTAAGCCATGCCGTGAGCTGACAGACAGACGCAACTGAAAAAATATATTTTTTGGCATCTAGGGACACTAAAATGTGAATATGCGTAAAACCTGAAGTTATTTTTTTCTGGGATTATAAAAATTCTATTTGGCCGCTATTTTATTCCGCCATATTGAATTCTACCACAATTTTACTAGTTGATTTCTTAGTTATGGTACATAATTTGAAATCAATCCATTAAGTATTTTTTTCAGCCTGAATTTTTAAATAATTTGTTAATCCGCCATCTTGGATACGTATTAAAATTTGACCAAACGATTCTTACATATTAATTGATTTTTGTGCAAAATTTAAAATAAATTGGATAAGCCGTTTTTTAGTAATAATTTTTTTTATATTTGACTAGACCGCCATTCTGTTTCGCCACATTTGGTTTTTACCAATGTGTTACCAAACAAACAAACAAACAAACAAAAGTATGCTTTATTGCCGCAGAAAAATTTTACAATTTTATGGACAAAGCAAAATATACCTAAATTAAGACATATCAAAACATTAATCGAAAAGAATTTCGATAGGTCAATGCTTTTTAAAAATGTAAATTATCAATTTACCAAATCGTAAAACACACGTTAGAATATAACATAATACCAAGTCATCCTCGTATAACCTTTAATTTTTGACCAAAATTTGAAGTCAATCGGGTGAGTAGTTTTTTAGCTACGGTGGGACAGACATCGACAGAATGGAGAAAACATGTTTTTCAGCACCTAGGGACCCTGAAACCTGAAGATATGAGAAAAACTCGGAGGGTGATTTTTCACGATTTTTTTACTTTCCTTTTACAGGGGAAATAAAATTCGAGAAGTCATTTTTAGATAATTATTTTCGAAAGTCAGTAAAAGTTCAAGAGTTTACCAAAAACTAAAAATCTAGAAATAATTTTCGAATTATACTTTTGAAAGCTATTGTTGAAGGAACACCACGTTTAATTAAAAATATATTGTACAAACGGTACAATATCTCCTCAAGACTTCGAAAAATCTATATATCTGCTTTTAGATAATTATTTTTGTAGACCATTCAAAAAAGATTTGATTTCATTTGAAGATTTAAAATTTCATTAAGCTGACGAGAAATTGTAAAAAAAGTAAAATACACAGTTCACCCTTTTATTGGAGAAACAATGGACGATATCGACGAAGGAATCGTCATATAATCTCGTTTGGTTGAAGAGATATTGTAAATAAAGTAAAACACACCTCTAAGGAAGAAAAACACATTTCACTCTCTTAGGGATGATATTTCAAAAAATCTACATAATTATACTTGAAAGCCATTGTAAAAAAGGTTTCTCCATGTCCCTTTTTACCCCTCAGGATGGAATTTTCAAATATCTCTAGAAATCGATATGTTGACAATTAATTTAAAACCATGAATAAAGTAATCGATCTAAATTCACATTTAGTTTTCAGATATATTGTAAAAACAAATTTCAACTACTCTTGTTTGCTTCCTGGAAAGTTTAAAGGAATATCTTTTATCCAGCAACTCCATCGCAAAAAGAAGGTCCATGCCAAATGTCAATATTGTGACTTCAATCGTACATTTCACTTCCTTAGAGGTTAGAATTTGGAAAAATTTAGAAATGGATTCTTATATAAATATTTGTAAAAATAATTAACTCATGAATTGTCTTCAAATCTCATTTACTTGTAGAAATATTGTAAAAACATAAAACACATTTTAACTCTTTTCAAATTCGCGCGAGTTTAAAAAACTCTTTTCTTTGGCACTTAGATTATATGCCAAATGTGAACGTTTTATTTTTAAGGGAACATATTCATTCACCCCGCACAATGACAACATATGTTTTATATGGGATTTTTAAAGTAGTACTGTGTAATTAGATAACAAAATTAATTTATAAAACAAATGTTAAATAAATAAAAAATGCAAAATAAAATAATTTAACATTATATGCACAAAAAAATTCTATAAAATGTAATTTATTTTAAACCTTTCATTGTAATGGTAAAAAATCACTCTCCCATATTTTTCCAGATCGGAAAAATATGTTTTTTTCAATTCCGTCGGTCTGTCTGCCTATCTGTCTGTTCGCGGCGTAGCTCAAAAGGTACTTATTCGAATTACTTTAAATGTTGATCAAAAATTAGGTTTTATATGGTAGTAACTTGACAACATTTGGTAGAAATCCAATATGGCGTAACAAAATGGTGACCTAATAAATTGTTAAAAATATTCCTTAAAAATTATTATTCCAATATTTAATATGTAGATAAACTCGTAACATTTTAGAACAAAAAGATCGATGTAAAAAGTTACATCATTGATAATTTTCAAATTTTGTACAGAAATCGATTGGAACGAATATAAGATGGCGGAATAAAACTTCAGCCCTTCCAGCCGTTAAAGAGAAAGGAGCCATTATAGACGAATAAAATGGCTGCCCAATGAATTATTGTTTAAAATATCAGAATAAAAAAATACTTATCTAACTGAGTTGAAATTCTTAAATAGGAATGAACTGGTGAAATTTTATCAGTTTTCTATGGCAAAAGAAACCGCCTAATTAGATATTTAAAAAGTGGGTAATATTCCATTTCTTTGAGTCAAATCATTATTTTAAAGATAAAAGTATTTAATGTAGTACATTTATAATCAGTGAAATCAGCAAGATGCAACCAATTTGATAGACATATAATAATACTCCACAAGAAAAAATATGTTGGGTCTGTTTGTATCCTGTAATAATTTCTACAAGCAATGTAAGAAAAATGGTCACTTTTAAATTAACATGTTTTCCTGTCTCTTAAAATTAAACCAAAATTGGCGATTTCGAATTATGAGTAAAGATACCTACACAAGATGTATATTTTTATCCTTTAAACTACATAAAGGATCGATTTTAAATTTTTTGCAGTTATTAATTATGGTTTACAGACGAACTGGTGAAATTGTCTTACGAATTCTAGATGACGGACAAATAAAATGTTTTTAATCATGAAAAAATCACCAGAAGAAAGAAATTATTGATGAATATTTGCTTCTCACAAAATTATGTATGAATCAACAATTTTTAAGTTTAACAATAAATATTATAAACAACTTGAGAGAACTGCGATGGGAAATTGCTTATCTCTGTTACTTGCAAATTTGTTTCTGTGTAGATTAGAAACCCAATTCAAAAAAGAACTCAAGTATTTCCCAAGGGTGTGGTATAGATCCGTAGAGAAAATTTGGACACTTTCTTAGAAACATTAAACAATAAATATCCTTCCATTAATTTTACGTACAAAAAGAAGAACAATGGGCAATTACCCTTCCTCGACAATTAAAATTTGATATTTATAGGAAATTTGGCAGCATTTCATTTCTTAACTAACAGCTTAGTCAATTTTCCATTAAGTAAAGAACGTTTTGACAATGAAATTAATCGGATTAAAAATATATCTAAAAGTAATGGATATAATGATAATTTTGTACATAAGTTAGTAAATAGACATAAGCATAAGAAAATGTTAAAAGATTCCACTACTCTTTAAGCACCTGAGGCTCCCAATAAATTCATAGTAATCCCATATGATCCCAGATATACGAGAAGTCTAGAAAAAGTATTTAAAAACGTAGGTTTTGGAGTAGCCTACAAAACGGAGAAGAGTTTGAAAAATCTCCTTGGAAACCCTAAAGACAAAGTCGACTTGAAGGACAGTAGTGGCATCTATGAAATTAGCTGTAATGACTGCAATTTAAAATATGTTGGGCAAACTAAACGTTCCATAAACATCCGTTTTAAAGAACACATGGCACATTTAAAATACGGAAGAACAGAAAAGTCAAGCGTTGCCCAACATGCTTTAGAAAACAATCGCCAAATAGGACTAAATAATCTTAGGGTAATTAAAAATGTACCTAATAATAGATTATTGGATGCATTTGAGAGTAGAGAAATAGTTAAATGTGGTAAAAAAGCACTAAATAAAGACACAGGGCCTATTCCCTATATTCCCCTCTATTGCTTACTTCACAACGGTGCAGTCGAGTGCAAACAAGTGTGATCACATTTACCTATAAAATTCGGTTACTTTAGTTTATATCAACTGCTGATGATGCTAATTTGGTTAGCGAAACGCGCGTTTAGAACGTAACAAGTCGTGGTGTAGTGTGGTTTGAACTCTTGTATTGTGATTAAACAAAATGGCGCCCAATAAACATGTTTGAAAAAGACAATATACAATAACTGGGTTACACTTTGCTATTCCTAATAAAAGAAAATATTCAAAACGAGGGATGTTCCGGATAAAGAAAATTTACTGATTTTTTTATGTACTTTTATTCTTAATATGAGTAATAATATAGTAACCTTGACATCGGGGGTCGCGTAGTAATAGAACTGTTGTTGTCTTCTCAATCAATCCATCCAAATTTTTTATACCTACAAATCTGATTTAATTAAACTCTTGTGGTACTTAAAATAGGCTACGAATGTTTTATGTTGCTTATTTAATGTCGAAATTCTAAAGAACCTTTTCTATCACCAGATTAAATGCAGAACGTGCCATAAACCAATAAAACTATTTATATTAGATGTGCAGCTAATAGAACTCCCAAATTGCCTTCTATTTGTCATCATCTAAAGAAAAACAAAGCTGCTTTCCAAGAAAATACAAAAACAATAAAAGAGTTGACTGCCAACAAAACGCTATGCCCGCAGTAAAATAAACATATGGGCGTGACGTCGAATAAAACTTTGCTGGGCGGTACACAGCTCACTGAGATTTGGAGCATTGTCGGTTTTTAATTGCTTCTGAAAATTGAACTTCTCTGTTCGCTTTATCCTTAATCCATTATAATTTTTTGCCAATTTAAGTGTTCTATTTTCTAATATTTTCGCTATTTACTCTTCAATTAATTTTATAGCAGCTCTAGGAGGACTCTTTAGAAACGTACACAAAAAAAAATTCAATCGCTTGAAACGGGTTGAAATGTTTGGTTTTATTAGATACCTAGATCACTTCATATTTACTCAAAATGTAACAGTTTAAGTACTTTCTTCTAGCTCCTGGAAACAGGAATATTCTTTACACTTTCTTATGATATAAATGTACTCTTTGAGTACCTAAAAAATACATATAAATATGGCGTATGTCGGAATGGTAACTCACTCTTTCCAGCGAGGGAATGAGAAATCTTGTTGGGCATTTTTTCTACTAAGTGAGCCAAAGACAGAAAAGTAACTAAGCTGGTTTATTGCTTCATTATTACTGCTGTTTTACAATAAATATTTATTTTGTTTCTACTCTTGTGCCTAATTGGCTTTTACTCGGGAAATACTCCTATCAAAATATAATCCGTGCAATTTTTTTTTCGAAAAAACTATTTAATTTTGCCAGAATAATACTTTTCCTATAAGACACTAGAACTTTTCCATTTTTGATCTTACCATATTCAGTCCCTCCTTGCTGATTATAAATATACTAGATTTGATACCTTTACTTTCTCTTTAAAGACACACAGTGTATATATGCAAACTACACTGTAAAAATTGAACAATAAAAAAAAAACAAAAAACTCGTCTACATGGAGCTAGTACAGTAACATAGCAAAAAACACAAAACATATAAAAATAAGCTATAATTTATATAGGTACCTGGTTCCTTTATACGGGATAAAGCGAACAATTAAAATAAAGCTGCTTCTGAAGCCCAACCATACCGAGAAAAACATCTCTTTCGATTTTCATGTTTCATGTTTGCTTAACTAATCTATTTATTGTTTTTATTATAATTTCTTTCATTTCGTTAACAAAATTTGAAATGAAATATATGTTAGAACTTACAATCTTTGGGTAAGGTCCCTATCATTTATTCTCCTTATCAATCTTTACCCATTTTTACAGCGCTTAAGACTATTTAGGTAATATTTGTAGATTTCTGGACGGATGTCAGATTAAAAGTGTCCATCTTGAAAAAGTAAACGAAAAATTTCTGCATTTTATTTAAAACTTGATTTGACCCAATTTCTTGATCTACTTAACCGTTTTTGTCCCAGGAGGTACCGATACTTAGGTACGACGACTCAAAAACCAAGAGCTGAACGCGAAATAATGCTTATATTTGAAACACCTTGTATACTATAATAGCATGCATGTATATATATATATATATATATATATATATATATATATATATATATATGTTACGAATTTAGCCCTAGTCATAGATTTGTTAAGATTAAGATGAATTTATTTGTTTGTTATTTTATTGAAGTATTTATCCATGTAACGACTATGTTAGTGTCAAAAATCGTTCTCGAATGTTCTGTTAGGCTTAATTCATCTCACCCTGTACTATTTAGATTATTCTAGAATTTTCTAGAACATTCATTTTCTAAAGGCTACATAAGCGCGCCGTGAGGCCTCATTTTGATTCAGTTGTAATTAAGTTTTCGAAGTGTTAAAAACCTGACACTGACAAGTTTAAAGTTACCTTAGTTACGATTGTTAAGTATAGCCAGTATTTACCTTTGATACCTGTAACCTGTGTTTTGAATAAAAGGAGTGCATTCAGATTCTACGTGTTTGTGTACCGGCAAATCTGGAACATTTAGTGTCGGAAGCGGGATTAGGATCTAGTTGAAGCTAAAGAAGTAAGAAATAGTTTCTATTAGTAGCAATAATCATGGCAGCAAATTTGGATTCTTTGAGGAACTTGATTATTGCAATGCATAATGACATTCAGAAAAACCAAGAAGATGTAAAACAAGAAATAAAGAAGACCCAAGAAGAAATGAAGAATGAAACTAAAGAAGATATGAAGAGAAGTCAAAAATCATTCTCGAATGTTCTGTTAGGCTTCATTCATCTCACCCTGTACTATTCAGATGATTCTAGAATTTTCTAGATCACTCTATCCTTTTCTAAAGGCTATATAAGCTCGCTCCGAGCCCTCATTTTGATTCAGTTGTAATTGAGATTTCGAAGTGTTAAAAACCTGAAATTGACAAGTTTAAAGTTACCTTAGTTACGATTGTTAAGTATAACCAGTATCTACCTTTGATACCTGTAACCTGTGTTTTGAATAAAAGGAGTGAATTCAGATTCTACGTGTATGTGTACCGACAAATCTGGAAAACAATATATATACATATGCTATATATATATATATATATATATATATATGCTATATATATATATATATATATATATATATATATATATATATATATATATATAAAACGAAAGAACTAACGGTAAGGATTACTCCTTCACCATTCTAGAATAAATAATATATATATATATATATATATATATATATATATATATATATATATAAAAAGGTTTTGGTTTCGGGTCTAGCGGTCAGTGGATAAGAAAAAAAAAAACTCTTTTTTCCTTAAGTGCTCAATATTTCGCCAATGTTTATTAGCTTCATCAGGAGCAGCTACAAGATTAACAGAAAACAAAATTAAAATATTACGCTAGCGTTAAAATTTATATAAAACAAAAAAAAAAAAAAACAAGAAACATTAGGTACTTTTTAAAATTACTTACAAGAAAGTAGAGTCAAACTCTGTAAAATTTGAACATTGTCACGTTCGCAACAGCACAAACAATGTAGCGTTATCAACAAATAACCATAGCTCGATCAATCGGAATGCAAGAAAAAATGCACAATAAATCCTTATCAGTGTAAACTATCTTAGGTGCTAATAATTATTTCTACGA
The DNA here is from genome assembly GCA_030620095.1 of Kuschelorhynchus macadamiae. Taxonomy (NCBI): domain Eukaryota; kingdom Metazoa; phylum Arthropoda; class Insecta; order Coleoptera; family Curculionidae; genus Kuschelorhynchus; species Kuschelorhynchus macadamiae. The sequence continues at coordinate 749,927 of JAUTXW010005163.1, forward strand.
GGAGTATGTACAGTATGGAATTAAAAAGGATCACATTAAATTTAACAGATTACAATAAATATTACTTAACTGATTTGTGTCTGATTTATAATTTATACATCTATTATTCCTATTAATATGAAACATTTCCAGAAACAATCTTTTTTTATAGTTGGATGCAATTTCCAAAATTTTTACATTTGCAAAATCAAAATTATGGCCAGTTTTTTTATTATGTTCAGCTAACGCACAGGAGTTTTTTCCTAAACGGCAATCACTCTTGTGGCCAGTGATTCTTTGTCGAAGCCATTGTGAAGTTTGGCCAATATACTGTCCATCACATTCCAAACACGATAACTCGTAAACTACATTACTATTAAACAACAAAGGTGTTTTATCTTTGACTCTAGAAAACAGATTAAAATTTTTTATTGTGTTGTATTTCACTACCTTAATCTCTGGAAAGGATTTAAATAATTTTGAAATGTTGTTAGTAAGGCCAGTAATAAAGGGCAGTTTTCTATATTTAAGGGTAATGGGTTGATTTTCTTCCGTGGGACCATCGAATGAATTTGAGTTGTAAATTAATTTTCTTAAAATGTGTGCAGGATAACCGTTATTTAAGAACATCTGTAACAATTTCTTTAAGTTTTTTTGTAAAAATGAATCATCGGAAATATGCGTTACCCTATTTTTCATCGCTATTACTGTATTGTATTTTTGATTTTTTGGATGGTTAGAAAAATAATTTAGAAACCTACCTGATGCCGTAGGTTTCTGATACCAATCCAAAATAATTACGTTATTGGGGTTTCTAATTACTTTAGTGTCCAAGAAAGGCACACTACGTTGGGATTCTTTTTCTATGGTAAACTGAATATTATCGTGAAAATCATTAAAATATTGTAGGGTTAGATCTGCACTATCATAGGGAACTGCACAAATTACATCGTCTACGTATTTATATATAAAAGGCATACGAAAAGGTAATTCAGGGATAACACTGCCAAACAAGTTATCTAGAACAATTGTTGCAAGAATCGGGCTAATCGGTGAGCCCATAGGAGTACCAAAAATTTGTTTATAAAACGAGTTGTTAAAACTAAAGTACGTATTGTTAAAAATAAATTTAATTAATGTTATGAAATTATTTTTCGAAAGGGTGGTGAATTGCTTAATTGTGTTCCATTTTGTGTTTAATATATCAATTACTAGGTTAACAGGAATATTCGTAAACAGAGACACAACATCTAAAGAGATTAATACATAATTATTTGGCAATTGAAGGTTTCCTACGGAATTAACAAACGTAAAGGTATCTTTAATGTTATAGTCGGTTTCATCTGCCAAAGCATTCGTTAAAATGTCTGCTAAAAATTTGGATATACAATAGGTAGTGGAATTAATGGAACTAATTATTGGACGAAAAGGAATATTTGCCTTGTGTATTTTAGGTAAACAATATAGTTTCGGGGAAGATGAATTATATATTATAAGTTGTTTATATTCTTGATCAGTAATCTCTTTTTTAGTTTTTATGTTTTTTATTAATTCATTATATGTATTTTGTACAGATGTTGTTGGGTCTTTGTTTAATTTTGTATAGGTGGAAACGTCTTGTAACATTGTTTCAGTTTTATTGATGTATTCAAGTTTGTCAATCGCGACGGTGCATCCACCCTTATATTGACAAACTTGAATACATCAATAAAACTGAAACAATGTTACAAGACGTTTCCACCTATACAAAATTAAACAAAGACCCAACAACATCTGTACAAAATACATATAATGAATTAATAAAAAACATAAAAACTAAAAAAGAGATTACTGATCAAGAATATAAACAACTTATAATATATAATTCATCTTCCCCGAAACTATATTGTTTACCTAAAATACATAAGGCAAATGTTCCTTTTCGTCCAATAATTAGTTCCATTAATTCCACTACCTATTGTATATCCAAATTTTTAGCAGACATTTTAACGAATGCTTTGGCAGATGAAACCGACTATAACATTAAAGATACCTTTACGTTTGTTAATTCCGTAGGAAACCTTCAATTGCCAAATAATTATGTATTAATCTCTTTAGATGTTGTGTCTCTGTTTACGAATATTCCTGTTAACCTAGTAATTGATATATTAAACACAAAATGGAACACAATTAAGCAATTCACCACCCTTTTGAAAAATAATTTCATAACATTAATTAAATTTATTTTTAACAATACGTACTTTAGTTTTAACAACTCGTTTTATAAACAAATTTTTGGTACTCCTATGGGCTCACCGATTAGCCCGATTCTTGCAACAATTGTTCTAGATAACTTGTTTGGCAGTGTTATCCCTAAATTACCTTTTCGTATGCCTTTTATATATAAATACGTAGACGATGTAATTTGTGCAGTTCCCTATGATAGTGCAGATCTAACCCTACAATATTTTAATGATTTTCATGATAATATTCAGTTTACCATAGAAAAAGAATCCCAACGTAGTGTGCCTTTCTTGGACACTAAAGTAATTAGAAACCCCAATAACGTAATTATTTTGGATTGGTATCAGAAACCTACGGCATCAGGTAGGTTTCTAAATTATTTTTCTAACCATCCAAAAAATCAAAAATACAATACAGTAATAGCGATGAAAAATAGGGTAACGCATATTTCCGATGATTCATTTTTACAAAAAAACTTAAAGAAATTGTTACAGATGTTCTTAAATAACGGTTATCCTGCACACATTTTAAGAAAATTAATTTACAACTCAAATTCATTCGATGGTCCCACGGAAGAAAATCAACCCATTACCCTTAAATATAGAAAACTGCCCTTTATTACAGGCCTTACTAACAACATTTCAAAATTATTTAAATCCTTTCCAGAGATTAAGGTAGTGAAATACAACACAATAAAAAATTTTAATCTGTTTTCTAGAGTCAAAGATAAAACACCTTTGTTGTTTAATAGTAATGTAGTTTACGAGTTATCGTGTTTGGAATGTGATGGACAGTATATTGGCCAAACTTCACAATGGCTTCGACAAAGAATCACTGGCCACAAGAGTGATTGCCGTTTAGGAAAAAACTCCTGTGCGTTAGCTGAACATAATAAAAAAACTGGCCATAATTTTGATTTTGCAAATGTAAAAATTTTGGAAATTGCATCCAACTATAAAAAAAGATTGTTTCTGGAAATGTTTCATATTAATAGGAATAATAGATGTATAAATTATAAATCAGACACAAATCAGTTAAGTAATATTTATTGTAATCTGTTAAATTTAATGTGATCCTTTTTAATTCCATACTGTACATACTCCTCGTAGAAATAATTATTAGCACCTAAGATAGTTTACACTGATAAGGATTTATTGTGCATTTTTTCTTGCATTCCGATTGATCGAGCTATGGTTATTTGTTGATAACGCTACATTGTTTGTGCTGTTTCGAACGTGACAATGTTCAAATTTTACAGAGTTTGACTCTACTTTCTTGTAAGTAATTTTAAAAAGTACCTAATGTTTCTTGTTTTTTTTTTTTGTTTTATATAAATTTTAACGCTAGCGTAATATTTTAATTTTGTTTTCTGTTAATCTTGTAGCTGCTCCTGATGAAGCTAATAAACATTGGCGAAATATTGAGCACTTAAGGAAAAAAGAGTTTTTTTTTTTCTTATCCACTGACCACTAGACCCGAAACCAAAACCTTTTTATAATTTATATACGGTCGATAATACCTACTTTATATATATATATATATATATATATATATATATATATATATATATATATATTAATTTTATTAAGAAATCATGTGTCAAGTGGAATCACTTTCCGGCGTTTCGTCTTCGGTTGCACGAGGCGTCTTCAGGGATTTTTACTTTACGAGATCGGAATGAGGAATAAGCTCAGAGAGACCCAGGCCGGCTATTTATAGTCGACCTGTGTTTACCGAACCGTGACCCGGTGCCGCGGTATAACGATCGGTTTCCACGTATGATATAGACTGAAGCACGTGTCTCTGTTAAAATTGTTAGGGTGCTTATATATTTCAATAAATTCTCTAATTTTCCGTTTAGAGAATCCTGAAACCGATGTAAGAACTTCGGTTTATTTTACATTTATGACATGTCCAGTGGAATGTTGGTGTTCAGATAGAGCAGATTGTACAATTTCTTTCTTTCTAATACATCGTTCACGTTCCTTAAACCTAGTTAATATGGATCGTCCAGTTTCTCCAATATAGACATAACCACAGGAACAAAGAATTCCATATACTCCTTCCGCTTGGAAAGGACTAATGTCCTTCGGTGACCGCAAATATTGTTCAATTTTCTTGTGTGTATTGAAGATTGTACGTATGTTAAAACGGTGAAGTAGCATTGCAATCTTGGCTGTGGTTCTGTGTATAAATGGAAGGAATTCACTTCCTATAGGAAATTCTTTATTAGTATAATTTCGTGGAGTGGGATTATTATATTTTCTAATTGACCATCTAATATCCTCCGTGCAATATCCATTCCCTCTTAAAGCTTAAGTCAGTTTCTCTGTTTCCGATTGCAAGTAATTTTGGTCACAAATCGCGAGGGCTCTGTAAACCAATGAATTAATAATTGATTGCTTTTGTACTGGATGATGATGGAAATTTGCATTTAGGTACCTGTTCTTATATGTTGGTTTTCTATATACAAAGCGTCCTAATGAAACAGAAACAGAAAGGGAATCGTGCCTTCTGATTCAATTTCCATTGTAAATTTTATATAAGTATGTGGTTGATTCAGATGATCAAGAAACCCAGGGTGGTTTTCTAGATCATGCGGCCATATTACAAAATTGTCGTCTACATATCTGAACTGTGATTTTGCCTTTAATGGAGATGACTCCAAGGCTTCCTCCTCAAAAGCTTCCATGAAGATATTGGTTACCACTGGTGACAGCGGAGATCCCATGGCTGCTCCTGGGTTTGTTCATAAGAAGTTCCTTGAAAAACAAAATATGTTGATGTGAGACATGCTTCAACCAGGTCTAAATGTGAGTTGTCAATTTTATTGTGGTGAAATAAATATGATATTATTGAAATTGAATCATTTATAAGCACATTCGTATATAGAGATTCTACATCGAAAGTGACTAAAATATTTTTGGGACCTAATTGGATTGAGTTCAGTTTTTCTACAAAATGCGCAGAATTTTTAATGTATGAGTGTGTTGTCCTGTCAAATTATTAAGAATATTTAAAAGATATTTACTAGATTTGTAAATAGGAAATCCTATTCCACTGACGATAGGTCGAAGTGGTACATTAATCTTGTGTATTTAGTCATTAGAACCTTGGGATCCTTCAGCTGTTTAGCCTTAACATCTTCTTCCCCCCTGGTAGGTTGGACGCGTTTATAAGTTGGTTATCTGTCTCTCAATTTTGTTGGTCGGGCCTACTTGAATTACTCTGTCAGTGTTGCCGTTCAAAAGTAGTTGTATTTTCTTCACATAATCTGTTTTGTCCATGACGACAGTGGCATTTCCTTGGTCTGCTGGAGGGACCAAAATGTCTGTATTGTTGTTTAATGTTTTAAACGCCGTTCTTTCCTCAGTTGATAGATTCGACTTATACGGGTTACAATTTTTGATAATCATTGTAGTTTCATACTTTATTACGTCAGCTTCTTCTACTGGAAGTCTTCTAATTGTCGCTTCAACGAATGACACTATGTCCTTTGGTGTAATGGCGAAATTTGACCAAAGACCAATAAAACCGCCACGGGACACCGTAACAGATTTATCTTTCAAAATCCTTATTGAAACAAAACAATCCGTCCTCTCTAAAGGCCAAAACTTCGTCATTAGACCATAGGACACACCTGTGGAAGGCATAGTGTCATCCTAACAAGTTTAATAGAGATACGGGCTTCAGTCTACATCATGCTTGGAAACCGATCGTTACACCGTGTCACCGGACCACGGTTCGGTAAACACAAACCTACAGTAAATAGCCGGCCTCCGAGCTCATTCAGTGTTCCGATCTCGTGAAATAAAGATCCCTGAAGATGCTTCGTGCAGTCGAAGGCGTAACGTCGGAAAGTGGTCCTATTTTGAAACGGTTTAATTCCAAAAACCATGATTTCTTAATATATATATATATATATATATATATATATATATATATATATATATATATATATATATAAAATCGCATCAGTAAGTTCTGAATTATAAAAATATAATCTTTTTTATATTAAACATATTGACGGAATACTTCTCCGTTTGGTTTTTTTAACAAGTCCTAGCTAAGAAGAACCCGTTAATTATACGGGTTTCTAATTAATTGAATATATTCATTACTTAACAAATGAGTGATGCAAAATGAGATGGCGTTATAAAAGTAATTCTGAAAACTTCTTATTCAATTCTCGAGTTACAAATCACAAGTCACATTCTGCGACGGGTCGTCTCTCTTTTCAATGTTGGCCGTCTTACGAAACCTCTCGGCGCAAGGACTAATATTCCTACGCGGTAAAAAAGGCGCATAGTTTTCCGCCAACAAGCGAGCAGCAGTGGCAATTGTAAACCGAACTTCTCTATTTCTTGAACTAAAATTTAAATGGGTACTTGATTTAAGATTTAAAAAACATCAGAATATTTGAAATACTATTGCATGATTTCAAATAATTTTTCGTTACTTGAAATACTTTTGGTAGTACTTCAATTACTTTTGTATTTCAAGTAAAATTCATATTTACTTCAAATAATTTTTTGGGAAATCAAGTATCAGATACCATTGGACGTTATAATTTATTAATAAAATAAGTTAATAAATAACATCGCTGCAACAAAACATTAAATTGGAAATTTATTTTCGCGATAATTTCTTTATGGGATTTTGATACATTTAAAATTAATTTAATACTGCCTTTTGACTTTATTCGCTTACGTTTTGTTTAACAAATGTGTATTAAATTTGTTCATGGAACGTGAAGCAATAAAATGCTTTGACAGTAGAATTATAATATGTTTGCCAATTTCAAATATATTTCGCATCATCGGTTTAGTACAAGAAAATTATAATATTATATTTTTACCTTTTTTTGTAGAAAATACCGAATTTTGCATTCAGATATTAAAATACATTTACCAAATAAGTATCTCAATACTAAACTTAAACCACTTTAATAGATAACTAAAAGTTTTGTATATCGGGGTAAGTATACATTTTGGTCAATTTTTGAATTTTTTATAGTCTGAACAGGCAACAAAGGCCTGAGGCCCAGGATTCCTCTAGCGATATTAGAGCGCGAAGAGTCATTAAGTAAACTTTGACTTAAGTAAATATTAAGTGAAGCTTTTGGTATTAACTAGTCTACCAAATGCTCTTGTGCATTAGGTTATGGACAATAAAAAAAATTAATTATTTTCTGTTCTTTACAATTTTCATCTATACATTTTTTAAAAAAATAATATTTTACGGTAGCAATTAAGTTTAAATAAAGAATAATTTCAGGACATGATAATTTTTACAAATTACTTTAAAAGTATAGAGGTGCTGATAGTTTAACATGGATTAAACATAGAAAAACTACCTATAAGAGCACGAAAAACATAAAAAATAAAATTTGAAAGAGTCCAATTTCTGCAGTATAAAAATATAACATTGATTAACGAATGGGCCACCAACGAGCATTTTAGCATTAACCTAGGAATATTGAACACTAATGTTAAGAAGAACCAGTGGCAGCTATTCGGAGGAAGTAGGGGAAGTGCCTTTTCCCCAAAAAACCTGGCAAATCATTTTTAACACACTTTAAAAATCAATACAATATACTAATTTTCAATATTAAATCTAATTCATTTCATTTAAAATTATTTATTAAATTTTAGTATTGTCGCTGGCCGCTCGTCAGAAACCTAGAAACAGACACAAAACGAAATGATATATTTGCGCGTATTAAGGAAACCCGTATGTGCGCCCACTCCACCGGCAGCAAACTCGTTTGTGTCGATCCATCAACGGAAGAGCCACGTGCGAGCTCGGTAAAAATCTTCCAGGGAGAAAATATTATGCCTAAAAATAATGGGTTGCTATGGCAATGAGAGAATCGCATGTACGAAGAGCACGCCTCTAGGGAAGGGCCGCAGTTTAACGCTTCTGTTCGTATTGTACGTAAAGTAGATCGCGGCGATCGAGCTTTATTCAGTATTTTTTCGGCGGTCTTTTATTTTATTGTTTGGAGGTGTGGCGCGTGTGTGTGGTTGAAAATGAATTCGTTTGGGCCCGTTAGTGACATTGTTTGTAGTTTGTTAGAAACTCCATTTTCCCGTGGGAAAGAAGATGACAAAAAGGACCTTTTAATTATGTGTCGACAAACAAGTGTGCTGACAATTAGTGCTAAAAAAAACAATAAAAATTCTGGCAAATCCTACAATATTCAATCAAAAATTCTTGGTTTTTTGAATTTAAGTGGCTGTGTAGCAGTGGATATTTGGATACTATTATAGATTTAGTTAAAAAAAAAAAGTTAAAAATTGACACAGCTTTTCAAGTAAATAACTTATACCAGTTGACACTACTTGGGGATTCTAAACCAAATTTTATAGATTCACACATTATTTACAGAATATCTCACCCATTTTAATGATTGACTTTGACCATTGACATTGCACGCCTACCCCCAGTACTCTCAATTGTTTTGGTGTACTGGACCTAAAAGTTAACCTTGACTTTAAGCGGGTCAACAAGATATTTCTCCGATAAATCATAAATTGCTTTGCTTGAATACTTATCAAAACAAAATACTGATGTGTCTGCTTTCAAAACCCGACCAACAATGCGTAGATGTGCATTAGTTAGCAAAAAACCCTCTCGCAAAACTGATAGACGTTTCTTCCAATACAGTGAAAGAGGTTAGGTCTCGGGGGGACTGAGTGAGCGAGATTTGCCAAAATGCAGTGTTAAATTATTTGTAATGTGTGTAAAGAAATGTTTTGTTAAGTTGTCTAATTAGATCAAAACGATTCAACCATGGATAAAATGGGAGATTCAATATTTTGCTTGACAGTTATATTCAAAATATTTAGTCAGAGAACTGGTTAGGCAACCACCAACAGAGGGTAGTGCTTAAACAATAAAGGGCACTTGATACAGAGTTTTTTAGTTTCCGTCCTTTTGAACCAACTGTTTTGACGACAAAAAATATATCAAATAAGTAGCACAAATATAAAACAATTGGGTGTATATCTTTCTTAATGTGCTCATTAGACTTTTTCCAACAAATGACTCGATAGAGATCTATTTGAAGGATTTATAGCAACAAGTTTTAGCATTTTATCCAATTCTTTTTTCATTAAGTTCTGCTTGTATGAAGAAAATTGATAATAATATTGATTAAGAGACCCATCAAACCTTGGGATCTAGTACTATAATTAATTACAGCTCGAATATATTTCTGGAAATTTAATATCAGTTGATGATCTTCTATTGGTTAATTCCCAAAATGGATTGGTGCGAGGATACAATTATTGTAAATAAAATATTATTAAGGTGTGTCTGATAGAACTATTGCAATATAATATATTTATATATATATATATATATATATATATATATATATATAAATATAAACTTTAAGATAGTGGGGTTTCTGGCTTAAGGTCTTCACTAGTACAGTCAACTGGTTGAGAGGTAAATACACCTAGCGACAAAATTAATAAATAAAATCACTAGTTGTACTCGTCTCTCGAACTACATGACTGTATTGAGGAAGACCTTAAGTCAGAAACACGTGTCTATAGTTAGCCAAATTAAAATGATTTTATCTTTTGGGTTTCCAAGTAGTTTACCTATAGTTATTTTGTGACTTGTGTATTGTTTGTATGTTTGTACTAGGAAACCCAAAAGAAAAAATCAAACTAGAAAACCACGGAGTATCCAGTATTCCGTGCCAGGACTGTGAAAAGTTGTACGTGGGGCAAACTAATAGGCAAATATCAGCAAGAGTGGAAGAGCAACTCAGCATCAGAAATAAACAAACAACCTCAGCTTTATTCCTACATCACCAGGAAACTGGCCATAAAATAAATTTCGATGGGTGTAGGGAGATTGCCAATATAGAACATTATAAGACCAGAATAATGCGAGAAGCCATAGAAATCGAAAAACAAGGTAATTTGAATAAAAGGGACGAATCATTAAAACTACCAACAGAATGGAAGACAATAATCGACAAATCTAAAATCGCAATTAGCGCAACAACAACAGCACCATCCGGAAAAGATAAATAACGACCAACGCCTGCGCAGATATAACCTTCGGCCCCGAGTGGTGGTATAAAAGGAAGCGTCGCAGTCACCAACACTTCAGTCGCTACTCGGACGCGAGAAAGAAAGCTTCGAAAATGCCAAATGTTATTTTGGCGAAACGTCAGCAAAACTGTTCTTTTCAGAACGACAGTATTGACCTGGAATGAAAACACATTGTATTTTTCCATCCGTGAAGGACTAAAAATCAACATGTTTGAGATAAAAAAAAGAAAATAAAATTACTAAAAACACAACTTCTAACAAATTGTTAAAAAAAGTTTCAGTTATCGTGTTAGATTTTTCACGATCGGGTAATTTAATTTATAACCAAAGGTGACTATGAAGGTGAAAATGCAGATAATAAATATCTGATATTTTTTATAAGCCTGCTAGGCGTAAATTCGTATTTAAACCGATCTTTCTCCAACTAACCGAAAATATTATTGTCAAATAAGATTAATTTAAATACTAAATGGACTATATTTGTCTTTCAGATATCCTGAAATATAATTCAATATCAAAATATCATTCAATAAAAAAAATACTTCTATCCAGAGAAAGCAGATATTAAGCGAATATAATTTTACTTATTTGTTTTTGTATTTTGCACTACAAGCTTATTAGATTCCTCGTTAAGTTTCATGATTTGTATTAATATTAAATTTTACCTTATAATTATTGGAAGACAGAATCCAAACTAGTAAATTTTAGTGATTATTTTTAATTTTATTGCATTTCTCTGTTTATCTAAGATCTTATACTGAATTAAGTTTGAAAGGTGATTAGGAGAGGGGTAACTTTTTGTTGATGAAAGGTATTTTTTCACGCAATAAATAAAATACTATCATAACAACAATTTGTTGACTGCATAGCATCCGAGTATACACAATTATAAAACAAAAACATATTACCTAACGGAATTAAATTGTTTGGATTGTTTCATTTTATTTTCCTCTGTTCTAACTCGTGTAAAAAAGCTTAACTGTCTAGAATTCTGTATTTTCTCACAATTTTTAAGGAATTTTCTTATATATTCAGGACTATTCTATTCATGAATTTACGTGCTAAGGATATTGATAAAGCTGCCAGCTGGCGCACAGAATGAAAGCAGTATCCCTGCACTGCCCTGTGATATTTGCTTTCTGCTATTTTGTCGCTTTGTGTCTTTGGCACAATGGAAAAGTCTGTAAATTAAATTTGGTGTAACTTTTGTGCATACGAAATATGTTATTTTACACAAGAAGGACATCCGTGAAAAGAATAATGTTCTCATTGTAGCGGACCCTGCAGCCATATCACATGTTAGAGGATATAAAAACGTGCAGTTTTATCACTGCAATTGTGGAAACAAAGTACAATGTTTTCTTTGTGTCCGGTTTTTATAAAGTGCATCTACTTTTAGCATATCGTAGCTAATAATAATAAATAAGTCTTTGACGTTTAACAATGGGCTCGAAAATTTTACAAGGATGAATATACAACTTTAATTAGATGGTAGTTATGCTACTGCTCAAAAGATGTTATTTTAATTATAAAATCCCTTGTACAATAGAAATTTAAAGCATAATTATCTTATTCAATCATACATTATTGTGTTTTATCATTTAAAAAAATTTCATTTGGCAAGCATATAACTTTCCCGTATATGTACTCACTTATTAGAATGTTGGCAGGAACTACAAAACCGCTTGCGATTTTCAAAAAAATTGCTTCGTTAATTAATAAAAAATTGAAAATCTTTCGGAACCCATAGAGTGAAATGGGGTGCTGGATGGGGTATAATATACAAGAAAGTATCTCTGTATATACTACACTAAGTAAAAAAACAGTTTTACACAAAAAATCGAATTTAAAATGCTTTTTTTAAATAAAAACGTGAAAAATTAGATTTTTTCAACATAACCTCAAATGTATAAAAATATTAAATATTGCACAATAATCACGTTAGTAAAGAAGTTGGAAAATGTGGCAACATCGCAAGATTAAGAAAGAAAGGTAAACGGGTAAGAGTAAATTTTCCCTAGTTTTTGTCGGGTACATACGAAAAAATGTTTTTAAAATTATAAATTGCTGCTTAGAACATTTTCTCGTTTTCGAGATTATAATCTTGAAATTAGAATCATAGATGCTATAGCATTTATCTCCTAGATGTATTATACTAATGTTTTACGCTAAACTAACAAAATCTAACCTATCCTAACCAAATCTAACATATCCTAACCAAACCTAACCAAACCTATCCTAACCAAACCTAACCTAACCTACCCTAACCTATAATCCATCCTAACCTTTCCTAACCAAACCTAACCTAACCTATCCTAACCAAACCTATCCTAACCTAATCCATCCTAACCAAACCTAACCTAACCTTTTCTAACCAAACTAACCTTAAAATTCCATAGTTTATTTTCTCTAATTAGTTACAAGGTTTAAAATAAAAACAATAAGTAATTTTATATTTATTTATTTAAAACCAAAATTAACAAGTTTTAAAAATATTTAACCTAAATTAGGTGGATATAAGTGAGCTATTTGAACAAAAAAATTATGGATATCTGAAAATAAAAATGTTATCCAATCTCGGACAATGTTTTTAATATATTACAAACTAAAACAAATGATATTGCTTTTTGCCTAAAAAAAGTGGACGATTTTAAGCCCATGTTAAGCCAAAAAAAAGATGACTTTGACCTATTTTGGGAGAAAGCGATGACGTTAAATGTAGAGCCACAAGCCAAGCGTCTTCGAACAGACAAAGTGGGAGATGTTCAAACATCAGCATCTTTTCTGAAATAATCTATCAAATTCAGCAACAAATAAACTATAGATTTAACGGTTTAAATGATTTTAAATTCCTCGAGCTCTGCAATTTTGATGCATTTAAAAGAAAAGCTTTTCCAGAAGATGGGTTTAAATCTCTTCTTCTTCATTATGGCCAGTTCTTCGACCGAGTGTTACTGCGTTCTGAACTAAAAGTGATTTACGAAACTGATGACATTAGCGCAAAAAATAACGCTAAGGAACTAATGCAATTTTTAAAAGACAAGGAGCTGGAAGATGCCTACACCGAAGTGTCGAAATTGTGTCAATTAGTATTGACAATACCTGCCACAAGTTCATCATTAGAACGCAATTTTTCAACACTTAAACGTATAAAAAATTTCGTGAGAAATTCAACGGGGCAGGAGAGACTTTCGCATACATCGCTGTTGTCCGTTGAAAATAAACTTCTCCAAAATATGTCGGAGCATCGACCTTTTTATGAAGACGTCATTGATGAATTTGCAAAAAATGATCGTAGAATCGAATTACATTACAAATAGGTAAGTTACTAAAAATTGCTTCCCTTTCTTAAAATTTCACCGCACGCCCCTGTCCGACAAGGTATATTCCAGGGAGATTCACTCAGAGCTTTGTAGTTCTACCTCTTTCTCAATCCACTCTCAAACACACTGAATAACACAAACTTCGGATTCCACATTAAACACAAAAAAATAACCTACACAAAATTAACATCTTTTGTACATAGATGACATAAAATTATATGGAACCATAAAGGCACAGCTAAAGGAACTCTTTAAAATCGCAGGAACGTTTACCCTGGACATCAACATGGAATTTGGTATAAGTAAATGCATGTTACTTCATGTTAACAAGGGACAGTAGAAAGACCACCCTACAACGGAAACAATCAACAATAAAATCATAGATAACTTGCTGAAAGAAGAACATACCGATACCTAGGCTTCCATCAAACGCTAAAACGTGAAGATATGTTAAACCTAAGAGGTTGATTTTTTCACAATTACAAATATTTTATTTAGTCGCCATTTTGTTCTGCCATCTTGAATTAATACCACAGTTTTACTGGTTTATCTCTATACCACAATTATTTATGGCACACAATTTGAAAGTAGTACGTTAAGTAGTTTATCAGACCGACTTTTAATTTTTCGCTAAACCACTATTTTGATCCTCCATCCTGGATTCCTTCTAAAATTTTACCTGTTTATTCCTACATAATATTTGACTTTTGTGCAAAATTTTAAATAAATTGGATAAGCAGTTTTTTAGTAATAATTTTTTTAACATTTCACTAGGCCGCCATTTTGTTTTACTATATTAGATTCTTCTAAAATGCTACCAGGTCATCCCCATATAACCCTTAATTTTGACTAAAATTTAAAGTCAATCAGGTAAGTAGTTTTTAGCTATGTCGCGAACAGGCAGACCGACAGACCGACGGAAAGATCTGAAAAAATGTCATAAGGTGATTTTTTCACGATTACAACGCTTCCTTTCTCGGAGGGAAGTATCCCCCCAAATTACATACTAGCTTTCTAAAATTACGCAAATCTTTACTAAACACAAATTCGTCTAGTCCAATAGTTTTGTTTTGTAAAATAATACTTTTCCCGCTAATTTTTTTTCCTTTTCCAATAATTATAACAATACCCTGAAAATTGCAAAAAAAATTCGAACCGGATATATTTTTATCCTAATGACGTTACCATTTTCTATTTTCCGTGATTAAAAAAAAAGCGTTATGTACGCAGACAAATGAAATAAAAATGTTTCTCCTGAAAACATACGGGGCGAAAAGAGTCAATATTTAAATTCCATCCAAAACACAACGGGATAACATCCAACAAAAAGGTGTACCTTTTCGTTTTTTTAAACTGCAGAGAATCGGCAAATCTGATTTTAATGTAGCAAATGGTATTGTACTAGGAAAACTATATTAGGATGTACAAACAAAGTGTCATTTAAAATTAACTGAGATCGAGTAGAGTTATTGAAATCATGACATTTTTCGATTTAATATTTGATATGTCAATATTAAATAATTATTTTGCAGATGTATGGAAAATTCGCACCAGTATTCATATACCAAAAATAAATATTACACGTGAAATATGCGATTTTCGTCCTATTGCGTTACTTTCAGTAATATTTATTTTATTTATTTACATTACCCCACAAGACAAAAGCTCCTATTATCGGGCAGGATACACAGCAAGTATTTAGTTATACAAAAAAAAATATATATATATCCAGGAATATCAATTATCTAACATACCTAAATAATTATAAATAATTAAAACTAACAGATTTTATTTTTTTACAGTTGCATTGAAAAATATCCAAATAATCCTTCAAGCGATCGTGAAGTAAACACATATTATAAAGTGGTGAAAATTTCAAAATGTTCGTTCTGGGCTTCGGTAGGTAAAATAATGGTGATGACCGAGTTGGCTTAGCCGGCACGTGAAAGGTAACCTGAGATAGTAGATTAGGAACGGACATTTTATTATTTATTAATTTATACAGAATTGTGAGCAGAAAATAATGTCTTCTTCTCTCAAGGGTGTCCCATTTAAATCTTACAAGTAGACTTTGTCGGGAAGTATCAAAAGGTGGGTAATACCCATCAATTTTAAAACTCAAAAATCTTAAAAATGTATACTGTACCCTCTCCAATTTGTCTGTATGTACTTGATAATTAGGGTGACAAATAGAGGACGCATAATCTAACCTACTACGAATTAGAGAATAAAAAAGCGAGCACAAGGTTTCAGGTGACTTAAACTCCCGGCTAGATCGTATGAGAAATCCCAAATTCCGATAAGACTTGGCAACAGTATCTTCAATGTGATGAATAAATGAAAACCTGCTGTCAAATATGACTCCTAAGTATCTGAAATGTTCAACCCATTTCAAAGCAACCGTCCATGCGATATTCATACTGCATAGAAATTCTACTTCTACTGAATGACAAAACATTACATTTATTCATGTTAAAGGGCAGTTTGTTTTTTTCACACCATTGACTAAGTGTTAAAAGATCAAGGCTCAAGTTTCGGCAATCATCTAGGCAGTCAATTGCGCGTAGTATTTTTAAATCGTCAGCATAAAGTAAACAGTTATTATTCATACCGATAACGATGTCATTTATAAAGGTGTTAAAGAATAAGGGACCCAAAACAGACCCCTGCGGAACACCCGACGTAGCAATAAAAGTGTCTGAAATATGACCACGGTACTGTACAAACTGAGAATGATTTAAACGGTAACTTTGCAAAAATTTAACCAAGTGTCCCGAAAATCCAAAAGTGATTAATTTAGTAAGTAGAATACCGTGATCAAGGCGATCGAATGTTTTAGAAAAATCCGTATAAATAACGTGAACCTGACTGTTGGAATCCAGGCTCTCAGAGATGTATTGTGAAATAGCACATAGATTTGTTATAGTCGACCTTCCAGGTACAAAGTCATGCTGTTGATCAGTAAGAAGGGGGTTACGTAAAAAGATAGTTGTGTATGAATGACAAATTCAAACACTTTGTTAAAATTGCATATTATGGCAACAGGTCTATAGTTTTCTATTTTACTCCTATCATCCTTTTTAAAGATTGGGCAGATTTTTGACTCTTTCTATATATCTGGAAAAGTGCAGTTCTGTACGCATAGATTGAAAATAACTGATAAAGGTTTGACAAAAGGACTTGCACAGTCTCGCACAATAAATGAAGGGATAAGGTCATGTCCAGAGGTAAATTTGACTTTTAGCTTTTTACATGTCGTTTTAGTGGCTTCGGGCGTTATTTAAAACAATGCAATTAAAACGTGACCGATGTTTAAGTCATGCGTGTGCGCATAATCAGTAGATGTTATAAACGATTCCTTAAACATTTTTGCCAATGAATTAACAATGTCAGTTCGGAATATAGATAGGACATTGTAGAAGGCAGAGTACCGCAAGATTTTCTAGAATTTATGTAGGACCAGAATGACTGGGGATTACTTTTAAATTTTGTTTCTAGATTAGCCAAGTAGGATTGGTAGGATCTGTTAATGAGATTTTTTACCGTCCGCCTGGTTGCTTTAAAAGCTTCATAGTTATTTACTCTCTTATACGCACGCCACTGTGATTCCTTCTTTTTCAATAGAATCCGTAGATCACTAGTAAACCAAGGCGGATATTTACTCTGTTTAACATGCGTTTTCGGAACTGTCTCTCCAAAAATAATATCTAAGTGCTGATAGAATGCTGTGACCACATTATTAGCGTTAAGTTCCTCGTTAAGGAACGACCAATCGTGTTCGCACAGAAGCTGATACATTCTCAGAAAATTGGCTTTTTTAAAATTATATGCAAAATTTTCTTTCATTTTAAACTTATGTTGTTTGTGAATGTAAAACGGAAAAGAAATTAATAAAACGGGGTGGTGTAAATCAATAGGTAACATTGGCGCATCAGATTTAATTACGCAACAAAATTTTAGATTACAAAAAACTAAATCAAGAAGCCTATTATTACAATTTTCAATCATATTCAATTGCTTAAAATTATAGAAATTTTGGAAATTATTAACGGCTTGCAATTTCGAGCTACACACGATATCGCTTATATGCAATATAAGCGTTTGGTAAGCAATTTGTACGGTATTCCGGAATATTAAAATCACCTAAAAATATAATATCTAAATCCATATTTAAACTAGGCAATGCTATGAGCTAAAATAACTCGTATGCTGAGAAAGTAGGCGGAATATACATAACAATTACAATAATCTCAAAAAACCTCCGAGTGATAAGGAATCCCAAAATGTCTATGCCAGAGAAAGTATCTGAGACAAGATTTGTATCAATAATTTTGATTGTACAACATTGTTTGACTGAAAAAAGAACACCTCCGCCTCTACTGACGTTGAGAAGAGAAGTTCTACGATCAGAGCGAAAAACTGAATATTTGTTAGAGAATAATTCACTGTCAAATACTTGTGGTGTCAGCCATGTCTTCGTAAAAGCAACTAGATCGAACTCGTAACAATACGATGCGTTTAATAAATCATGCGTTTTAGTATTAAGACCGCGAACGTTCTGATAGTACAGCGTAAACTTATTATTATTTCGGACAAATTGACAATCCACCGCTTTGCTTTGGCAATGCGTGTCGAAGTGGACTAAACGAACTAAATCTAAATCACCGGAGTTCCGATTTGCGGAAATATTGGTCGAGGTACCCGAAGTGTACCGATCAGCTTCGTATACGCATATGCGCGGTAATTGCTATTGACTACTAAGTATTTGAGCCTTGACCCCAGATAATTTCCGTAGATATATGGGACAAATCTTATCCCATGTAGCATAATTAACATCGACAATATTGTTAGGGGTCCTGGTTGATAAGTTGACACAGTTAATGCATTTTAAAACAGCGGAAGAGTCGCATTCCGACAGATGTTATTCCTGTGAACACTGAGGACACGCCTTTTTAAAAGTAAAGTTTTTACAAGTGTGATTATAGCCTGAACAATTAATGCATCTTGGGGTTCAATCACGTCATAAATAACGCATCTATCGTAACCAACCAGTAAGTATCTATCATGACTATTTGATATTTTATCTGAAAGATGGCCATATGTTAAAAGATCCAGCTGAACAATCGCTTGAAAAATTGTATTACCTTTTTAGTATGCCAATATTTAAGTATTTCGCACTCAGAATCCGCACAAATATAAGGTTCGTTTTGAATCCTCAGGCACTGAATGAGTTCTTCCTCAGAAAATTCTTCCGTTTTCTTACAACTTTTGATTTTCGGTTGAACAACCTTTACTTCCTTGACTTCACAATTGTCAGCTAGTTTATCTTTAGCCAAATTGCAAAATTTTGAAACAGCCTCATCATTTTTACATTCAACCACAATGCCTCCATCTCTTCTGGATCGTACGTTGTTCACAGCAATGGACGAATCAGAGGGACTTATTTTGGAGAACGCCTCAGATTTTGCACTAGTGCCGGATTTTAACGGCTCTTTGGGCTTGATAATAACAGCAGACTTATTAGCAATTTGGGCATACGTCGTTGGAATCCTAGAAGTCCCGGCTTGTTGAGGTTCATTGAGTTTCCTACTTATGTCGTTTTTAAAATTTTCGAGGGATTGTTCTAGGTCTAGGAGCCTAGATTGCATTGTCTGCTCGACGGTGGTTTTTATGATCATTCTCCTTGTGTTTCACTGTTAAACAGGTCTTGCAAAACCAAAAGAAACCCGGGATCGTAAGGATCTTTGCAGCATCAGGGGGCAGGCTGCTACAACTCAGGCGGTACTGGCCTTTACAAAAACCGTTACAAACAAGCCCAGGTTTTCGCTTCGAAACTTTAGATTGATAAATAGAACAGCTCATATTTTACGGAAAATTGAAGAAGAAATAACACGTTTGACTCCAACAGTCACATGGATTCCAGGTTAATAAAATATATAAATTGTACTTATCTTAAAATTGCAGCACATAACAACAGCAAACCGTCAAAAAATCACAAATAAACTGAGAGCAAACAAAACACGTGCACACAGCACAACGGTCCACAATTGAATATCTAAAATTCTTGATAGAGTAATGTTTATTCAAATTATAGATTATGTTAACACCTGTAATATTTTACCAGGTGATTAATCTGGATATAGAAAAAAATTTAGCACCACAATATTACTTACTAAATTATCTCAAAAAATTCGGATACTGGATTTGCTACTAATGTAATAGTAGTATTACTTGCTATAGCAAAAGTTTTAGATATTACAAATCATGAGATGCTTTTAGAAAAATTTAAATACATAGATTTCAATGACAAAACATATCAATTGTTTATTAATTAGCTTTCTAACCGTAATCAGTTTACTAGAATTTGTTTAATCAGCAAATGCTTAAACCTTACAATATGATAGTGACCGTCAAATATCAGATGTATAAATAATAAAGAGTAAGGAACCCAAAATTGAACCCTGGGGTAGTCCTGAAAAGATTTGAGCTCAATTAGAATATGAGTTGTCAGAAAATATAGTTTGAAACATGTTAGATAAGTAAGACTATACAAGATAAAGTTATTCGTTTAAAAACCCATAGTATTTTAATTTAGCGACCAACAAATCATGATTAATTGTATCTAAAGCTTTTGAAAATTCGAAACGAAACGTATGCACGCGTTTTGAATTTTTTGAATTCGGTACTTGCTTTCTTTATCCAAACAAAATCCGTATATAAAATCTCCATAATTCAAATATGAAAGCCGAGTAATTCACGCGAGTTTTTTCTCAATTTTTTATTGAGAATATGTCTCTCACTATAAAGAATCTTAAGTGAAATGTTTTTTGGAAAAGTTTTTTAAATGCTCTTTACATCTAAGCTGAGTCTCCAAAAGTAATTCCAAATTGTTTGCAACTCAACAAACTCTAGCCTAACTTTATTAATGTTTATGTTAATGTTGAGCTTCAAAAGGTCGGTTTTATTTTTATTTCCAAGCAAAAGTACACATGATTTATTAGGATTTAAGAGCAGATTATGTTGACCATGGCAGGTTATGATGACTCAATTCCAACTTGCTCCGTAAAATCAAAAGGACAATATAGTTGGGTGTCATCAGCAAATGCTTGAACCTTACAATATGATAGTGACCGTCAAATATCAGATGCATAAATAATAAAGAGTAAGGGACTCAAAATTGAACCCTGGGGTACTCCTGAAAAGATTTAAGCTTGATTAGAATATGAGTTGTCAGAAAATATAGTTTGAAACATGTATTTTAATTTAGCGACCAACAAATCATGATTAATTGTATCGAAAGAATTTGAAAATTTCAAAAGAACCAGCATACTATTCATCTTTTTGTCAGAAGCCCGCACAATATGATCAATGACGTTAGTCAATGCTACTGAAGTGCCGAAGTTTTTTCGAAATCCACATTACTGTAGGAATAAGATATGATTTTCAATAGAAAATTCATATATTTATTTATATAGAATTTTTTCAAATATTTTAGACATTACAGAAAGTATACTAATAATTCGGATATTAATAAAGCTGCTAGGATGGGCCGTTTTTGATAATGGTTTACTGATAGAAATTTTCCATTTATCTGGGAAATAACTTATTTCTTAGCAACAGTTAATTATAGGAGTAATATGTTTGTCAATAAAAGGGCTACAGTATTTGAGCACACAGAGAGAGATTTCGTCTACTCCAGTTGCATTAGTTTTAATACTATTTAAGATCCTATTATCATCATATTCCTCTGCCAACGTAAAAGAGAATCGTATGTCCTCCCTAAAACTATTATTTTGGTAATACCTAACCCTATCCCCGCAATCTGATATGTATATGGAAAAAAGTAGCAAAATAGTTATTTAATTAATTTGGGTTTGAGAGAGTTTTAGGTATTTAGTAATTTTTATTCGACCACATATTCAAATTTCTCACAACTAACCATATTTTTCTAGAGTTATTTTCACTGCACAGAGTCAAATATTTTTTCTTTTCCCGCCTAACCTCCACCAGTGTAAAACTCCTAAAATAATTGTAATTAACCCAGTTCTCATTAAGCTTATTTTTTTTTTATCACAATTTATTTTTTTTATCACAAAATTAATTTTGAAAATAAAATACATTTTGTTAATTTAATAAAGGAAGACCATATATATATATATATATATATATATATATATATATATATATATATATATAATATAAAATGCCAAATGTGATTTTGGCGAAACGTCAGCAAAACTGTTCTTTTCAGAACGACAGTGGTGAACGGATGTACACCCGGAATGAAAACACATTATATTTTTCCATCCGTGAAGGAGTAAAAATCAACACTATACACCTCTACGGGGAGGAGATTTTCAAGACAATCAAGACGTATGAGAAACTGAGAGGTAAGAAAACTAATCTTTTATGTGATCTAACATTTCAAATTAAGTGTCGTGACAGCGATTTACTTCCTACTTTTACACAGTTGTCTTATCATACTAAAACTAGAAAAACTAACACCATACTTCAAAATGCTAGTAAGGCGTTATTAAAAGAACAAATCCATCAAACTAGAAAACAACTAGCCGAGACAGAGAAAGAACTTTTAAAGTTACACCTTAAACTAAGTAACATCATTCACCCTTTATTGTGGAATCGCATAGAAACTTTGGCTTTTTGGCGAACAGAATCAAATAAGAATATTAAGACAGATAAACTTTCGAAAAAGTATGACAATCTTCTAAGAAAGTCGAGTCAGCCACAAAGATCATCAGTAGACGTCGATAAATTAGTACATAATATATCATCCTACAGTCTCTCGGAAAGTGAAAAATCCGTACTGAGTAAGGGTTTTAATTTTGCGATATCTCCTAAGGAAATCCCTAAAGAAGAAATAATAGCTGGAGTGGAAGCTGTCCTTGACTCCTCTGAAGAAACAAAAGCAGAGGAGATTCGACAAGAGGTGGCAAGAATTTTAAGATCAAGCAAAACACCAAAACAAAACCTAAATGCCACTGAACAAAAGGCCCTAATAAACCTTCGAAAAAATAAAGACATCACAATCCTTCCAGCAGATAAAGGAAACGCAACTGTGGTTATGAATACTCAAGATTACGTACAAAAAATGCAGGATATCCTACAAGACAATTGTTATAGGCCTGTTCCAAGGGACGCGACAACGTATCTAGAAAAAACAACTAAAAATAAAATAAAAAGTTCACCAATAAACCCCGAAATTCAACAAAAAATCATACCAAGGGAAAAGTCGAGCAGATGTCCTAAACTCTATGATTTACCAAAAATAAACAAACCAGGGGCGCCTATCAGACCTACTGTTAGTGCTGTTAATTCGCCGCTACAAAAACTGGAGAAATACCTTTCTGAAATTATGCAACCAACTGTAGAAAAAGCTGATTCATTCGTTAAAAACTCGGAGCATTTCACACGAATTATACGAGATATCGTCCTTGAAAAAAACGATATCATAGCAAGCCTAGATGTCAAATCGTTATATCCCAGTATTCCCATCGACGAAGCATTGGACAAGATTGCTATGAACGAGGATTTCCAGGCACATATAATAGAACTCTCGGAGCATTGCCTCAAAAATACTTATTTTTCTTTCAACGGGCAAATGTATAAACAAACGGATGGTGCTCCAATGGGGTTCCCGCTATCACCAGTAGTCGCGAATTTATTTATGATATACTTCGAGAAAGAAGCTCTTGAGAAAGCAAGTTTAAAACCCAAATTATGGATTCGTTATGTGGATGGCATATTTATTATATGGCAACATGGTCATACAGAGCTCGAAAAATTTCTGACTCACGTAAATTCAATCCACCCCAGCATACAATTTACTCTAGAGTTAGAGGAAAACAACAAACTACCATTTTTAGATGTTTTGGTCACAAAACTGCATAACGGACACTTCGAATACACCGTGTATAGAAAACCAACACATACAGACAGATATTTAAATGCAAAATCACATCATCACCCAGCACAAATTCAAGCTGTGGCAAATACTCTAATATCTAGATCCGTGCGACTAACTGAAACACAGACGAGACAAAACGAACTTAAGGTAATATCTAGTGCTTTAAAGAAAAATGGCTACACAAATCGCACCATAGAGAAAGCTATTAATGCACAGGTTTCCCGAACAACGAACAACAAAAAATATGAACCGGGAAAGCAACGAGTAGTCTTACCATATGTAAAAGGCACAACAGACAGAATCGGAAGATTTCTGAGGAAACACAACATACAAACAATACACAAGCCACAAACAACTATAGGTAAACTACTCGGAAACCCAAAAGATAAAATCAAATTGGAGAACCACGGAGTGTACAGTATTCCGTGCCAGGACTGTGAAAAGTTGTACGTAGGGCAAACTAACAGGCGAATATCAGCAAGAGTGGAAGAGCATAAACTCAGCATCAGAAATAGACAAACAACCTCAGCTTTATTCCTACATCATCAGGAAACCGGCCATAAAATAAATTTCGATGGGTGTAGGGAGATTGCCAATATAGAACATTATAAGACCAGAATAATCCGAGAAGTCATAGAAATTGAACAACAAGGTGATTTGAATAAAATGGACGAATAATTAAAGCTACTAACAGTATGAAAGACAATAATCGACAAATCTAAAATCGCAAAAACTCAAGCGCAATTAGCGCAACAACAACAGCACCATCCGGAAAACATAAATAACGACCAACGCCTGCGCAGATATAACCTTCGGCCCCGAGTGGGGGTATAAAAGGAAGCGTCGCAGTCACCAACACTTCAGTCTCTATTCGGACGCGAGAAAGAAAGCTTCGAAAATGCCAAATGTGATTTTGGCCAAACGTCAGCAAAACTGTTCTTTTCAGAACGACAGTGGTGAACGGATGTACACCCGGAATGACAACACATTATATATATATATATATATATATATATATATATATATATATATATATATATATGTAAAAACATTAAAAATTAATGTAAATAAATCTAAATTATTATTCATTGGCCCAAAAAATGGACTTACTAAAATAAAAACCAATTCGAATTTCAAAATTACTCATGAAAGTTGTACTAGTCCATTAGTTACTTTGAGAAATATTAGTGTTATTTTTGACCAAAATTTAAATTTTAATGACCATTTAAGAAAAATCGTTAAAAATGCATATTTTAAACTAAGAATTTTATACAATTTTAAAGATTTTTTAAATACTAACACTAAACTCAAATATGAATCATTTAAAAAACATACTTAGTAATCAAAATCCTACCTTTTATGCTATATATAGCAATATTATTTACAGAGTACTTATTGTAGAAGTGTTTTCTCTCCTAATCATGGCTTCGAATTCATGCCAGGTATGTTCGATCGGATTAAAAATACAATAATACGGAGGACCACTCAACACTTTATTTATGACCAGAGGCACTAGTATGATTATAACAAATATAAATTTTTGTAATATTATATATTTTTAAAACATTTAAAAATCCTTTTTTTGTATTTTCTTCGGAGAACGGAGAACTTCTGAACTATAAGATATATATATATATATATATATATATATATATATATATATATATATAAATTAAAAAAATAATTTTATTGGTGTATCAGTCCGGATTTAAATTGCTTGTTTAGCTACGCCAAGCTTTCGGTAACCTTTGTTACCTTCTTCAGGGCTGAAATATGAAAGGAGAAAATGTTTTTTTTTCACCCTTATTTGTATAATGATTAAGATTTTAAAAATATTACAAAAATGAACACATCATTGATTATTTTAACATACTGGCAGGAATTCCTGTTCTCAAAGCTATTTTTATGCATTGAAAACGAAACAAATAACATTTTATGTAGTTTTTTTCACCCTATGTCAAGAAAGTTATAATATTATTTTTAAGGATAACTGAGACCTAAATAAATCTAGGATTTTCTATTGCTGTATTTTTATTAATTATTTATAACACTATAAATAAATAATAAAAGCACAACAATAGAAAATTCCAGATTTATTTAATTGCATAGTAGTGAGTACTACATTTTTCATTATCATTTTTTCTTTTTTGAAATATTTTTAAAATTTTACTCAATCAATATACAAATAAGGGTGGAAAAAAACATTTTCTCCTTTAATATTTGAGCCCTGAAGAAGGTTATAAAGATTACCGAAAACTTGGCGTAGCTAAAAAAGCAATTTAAATCCAGCCCTAATCAGGACCGATACCCCAATAAAATTAATTGTTTGTTGTTTAACTAGTCGCTCAAGATTACCCTTTTGCATACTTTTATATACATATTTAGATATATATCAATTTACATCTTACAATTCAGAAGTTCTATGTATTATTTGAATTCGGCAATTTATTGATTTGGCGACGGTGATAGTCAGCGTTTTACATCACAATTAAAATATTTTTGAAACTAATCTTCAAATAATTTTTAATCTGTATCTTGATAATCCAATGATGAATTGACTATGTTCTTCGAAGATAATTACAAGCCTTTATTTGAGGGAGCTATGGTTTATAGGTATCAAACCATGTTTCATCAAGATATATATCCAGACGCCATACCGGTAACCGCTGGAATTTTTAGTTATGGTTTGATATTTAAAACCCATTGCTTTAACAATTCTCCAGAGGCTTGTTCTGCTATATGAAATGTTAATTTCGTCTACTATAAATACCTTTTGTAGAGAATCTATTGTTGGAATCATTTCTTTATTATATATGTAATACATTTTTCGTCGAATTAACTCTTTATCAGCTTCTTCAATATTTCTAAATTTGCTGTTGTTCTGTTGGTGTAATGGTTTTGGTCACGATATCTTTTACTGTCGGTAATGCAACTTTAGATAAAAAGCACGTTTCGCCCAAACTTTCATTTTGATTATTCTCTTTATTTATGAATAAATAAACGTTTTTTACAATTTCCTTGACATCAGGGGATACATGTTTTATTTTGTAATAACACTTCTGGATGCATATTACCATCATTTATCTATGGACACCATATTTTTTAAAACTTGATAACACAATAACACAGCTCTAACTCTGAAAAAATAACAGATATTTTATTAAACGCACAGTTTGATAAACATACAAATACAAATATAAAAAAGATTTTATATTAGTATTTGTAGTTAAAGATTTTAACACCCAGGCCCGAATTCAGGTAGCAAATATCTATAATATTTATATTTTTAATATATCTATCTGGTAAATTTCATTGTAGCCAACAAATCAAGAAAGACTGTATTATACATTGCATGTATGAACAAATTACAAATAAAAATTAACAACTCTGTTCTTAAAAATTATTGTTATCACTTTTTTATCGGTCCGTGAAAAAGTATGCAAAAGTTTATAGGTATAAAAAATTTCCTTACGGACATATATTTCAAAAAAATGAAATAAACTAACCAGGAAATGAACCCGTAAAAATTAATTTAAAACATGATAGATAGTTTTTTTATTGGTACGAAAATAGTACATTATCTAACACAAGCCGCCGACTGATCACTTAACACTGTCATAATAAATCATAATTTGCCACCCGGGCTAACCAAACCACCAAATGAGCCCATTAAGACTTAAAAGAAGGTTTGTACCCTTAACTAATTCCCATCTGTTTCGTTTTGAGTGCATATTATGGCACAAGCCGAAACGGTGTTGCCAGGTTTACAAAATTCTATTTTTATATTTTTCGATACTTTTAAATATTCTGTCTTAGATCATACAAATTGAAATAAAACAGGTAGAAAATTTATTACAAAATGATTTTTGAACAAAATTAGGAATTTTATTGATAACGTATTTTAACTGACCTTAATTGCACGTGGTATTTTAACTACCATATACATAGATATTCTGCCATAACATGATATCTTGCTCTTATATCTGTTTTCTTTTTTACAACTAGGGTACTTTTGTTTGTTTAACTAGGGTATAATTTTGCAATTCTTGATTTTGATTTTTAAATCGCGGATTAATTATTGTATATAATACATTTTTTTAAATTATAATAATAATAATAATAATAATAATAATAAACATCAACAAACAAGTACAAAATGTTTAAATAATATATGTATTTCTAGGGTAACAAAAGGCCTTGTATAATGGCAGATATCTGGTTACCCAGATACTGTTCAGGCCTTAAACTAACTAAATCAAACTCTATTAAAAATATAATAAATCATAATAATCTCAAATAACGCAATTGATAGTAAGTAAAAATATAATAATAGCAAGGAAGAAGAGAAAAGATCAAGAGTAAGAAGAAAGAAGAAAGAAAAGATATGGCGAGGAAGACTCAGAGTTGAGATAGTAACATATCTCGTTTAAGTTTAAATTTAAAAGCTAGAAATGATAAATTAGTATCAAAATTACTATGCATATTTACAAAGTGAGCTACGTTATATGAACACGATTGCTTACCTTACCTTACGATGCTTAGGAACTGTAAAAATGCCCCTTCTGCGGAGATTCAAGTTGTAAACGTCAGTCAGAAATTTTTATTTTTTGATATATTAATTAAATTAATAATTTTAAAGTAAGAAATTGCCGTATGGACTTAGTTTCACAAGAAAGGTAGTGCATAGATTTCCGTACGCTATTCTGAGTTTAGCTGTAACATGCTCCCTAAATCGCAACTTCGTATTTAGCAATAGTCCCCAAACTCTTGCCAGTGTCTGAATAAGCAAGCAAGGTTTTCAGTTTAATTTTAAGGGGTGTTTTTACATTGGTTGTTTCTGAGTCGTTTCTAAAAATGAGACCAGATGACTTAATTTGGTTAAGTTGAAGGAGATGATCGGCTAACAGTTCATGAAAAGAGTTCAGATCAGTATTAATTATTTTTTCGGCTTGGACCAGATCCTCTTCAGAGAACGAAAAGTAAATTTGGGTATCGTCAGCGTAAAAATGTGATCGGCAATGCCTAAGACAGCTAAAAAAATTGAAGGTATACACTGTGTACAGCAAAGGGCCGAATATACTACCTTGTGGGACACCTGAGCGGATATTTAATAAAGCAGACAACTCATTATTATGTACTACTTGCTGTGTACGGTCCGATAAAAATGATTTTATAAACTTTACACCTTCACTAAAACCGATGTAATGTAGTATAGATAATATAATCTCATGATTAAGCATATCAAACGCCTTACTAAAATCTAAAAGAATTAAAACAGTAATTTTATTATTATCATATGATTTAAAAATATACATCAGTGAGAGCAGATTCACAGCTGTAACCTTCTCTAAAGCGTAAGACTGCCTAAGAGGCAAGATACTGTGTACAATAAGATACTCCCTTATCTGCCTCTCGGTGATCCTTTCAAGAATGTTAGACAGCGTCGGAAGTATACTAATTGAACGAATTTGATTAAATTCTGTAGGAATTTTGACTTTTGGCAAAGAAACTACCTGGGCTTCCTACTGAATCCAAAGCAATATTATTTTGTAAGGATAATGTTAGAAATACCAAAGTTTACGGAATAAATTTTCAGTAAACTTTGGAAATACTATTGCACTGAATGTAAATTTGGATAACACTGCAATAGGATTTTAAAAAATCTTTAATTAATAAACGACTGTAAATTAAAGTTTAAAGAGCATGTAAATTCTAAATTAAAATTAGGATACTTAGCGCTAAAAGTGATATATCCACATAGACATTATCTAAATAAAGATATTAAAAAAATGCTTAGTGAGTTTTGTTTCTATTATAAAATACTTAAGAATGAATGTCCGCCCTATCTTTTAAATAGAGTTATATACAGAACTGACGTTCACAATTTAAATATCCGAAGAAAAAATATTTTAATACCAGCCAACAACAAAGAATATTTTAATCGTGCTGTTTCCTGCCGAATAGTATATTACATTAATAAGTTTCAAGTTGTAAATTTATCATCAACTCTTATTACATTTAAAAAGCATCTAAAAAGTATGTTATTTCAGGAACACTAGATATTGTATATTGCTTCAAGTTTTATGTATATCATGTATATATGCATATCATATATGGTTGATATGTATATTGTTTCAAGTTGTACATTTTTCATCATCTCTTATTACATTTAAAAGGCGGCCAAAATGTATGTTGTTGAAATTGGTTTAGTACTTTTTTGTTTACTCTCTCTATTATCCCTTCTGTCCAATTTCCTTTCCTCTGTTATGTGTTGATTCTCCATTCTGACTACTTAGTACGTGAATAATGATTTGCTTCTTTCTTAAGCATTAAGCTTAAATTTTATAAACGTATATTTATCTATTTATTCATTTTTTTTTAGATCAACAATACCATATATGGATTGCATCCATAATGGATGCTGATATAAAGCCTTTTGACCTAGGTAGGTAGTTTTTGTCAAATTAAAAATGTATTTTTTTTACTTGGGTTAATAAACGCCTTATTATTATTATTACAAAACTTCCATAAAAAGTTTTCAATATTTTAAGTTATGATCTGTTTTTGTTGTAGTTTTATACCGTAAAATATAATGATTAAAAGCAAATTGTGTTTTTTTTTAAGAAAAAGCCATACCTAACCTACTTTTATTGTTAAATGCATGCTCATTTATGTTTGTTTAAAAGTCATCCTTATTTTTCTGGAGCTGTATATTTAGCATATTTCTTATTTAAATTTGTTACAAATTGAAAATTAGAACTGAAACCAAACATAAAGTAGCATTTTTTTAGCAATAACTTCTGCCACACGATTGAAACGCTTACGTTACTGATCTCTATTAGTATAATTAAAAAAATGAACGGAAACGCAGTGTTTACGAAAATTTTAATAAAATTTTAAATTAGCATTACCTTAATGTAAGGGTTTTTATTTTTAGTTTTGCAAATATCATAATAACCTACACAAAATAATGTCCTTTTCCATGATTTTACCTGAGAAAGCATGTATTTTTACATAAACTTCATACACATTTTAAGTAACATATTTTAAGAGCTTGGGATCAGCAAAAATGTACCGTGCTAGTACTTCTCGATTTTTCTAAAGCTTTTGATATCATCAACCAAAAACTTCTTTCTTCCAAATTAAAATATTATGGCTTTGATGATGCATCCCTTAATCTTATTAACTCTTATTTTGAAAACAGGTTTCATAAGATATATTGTGCAAATAAATTCTCAAAACAAATTTCGATTCTCTCTGGAGTGCCTCAAGGATCAATATTGGGTCCTTTACTATTTCTTATTTATTCAGCTGGCAGTCTGTAATCTACAAAATATTGTCAAACACTGAGCTTTATTATTCTTTTAATATTCAAGATTCCCAGCAAGCATCAGATTTAATTAATTATGATTTAAACAATTTAAAAATAATGTCGTCCGAGCAAAGCTTACAATTAAATCCCACAGAATCTTTAGTTATGTGTTTCGGAAATAAAAATCAGGTAAATACTTTAAAAGAAGGGTTTAATGTTGCTCTGGATGGTACGACACTACCTATAGTTGGGTCAGCAAAGAATCTTGGAATTATCATAGACTGAAATTTAAGATTAAAGAACATGTTAAAAAACTCATGCAGAAATAATTTTTAGCTTTACAAGTATTGTATAGTAACAGACGCATCCTTAATTTATGCTTACGCAAAAATCTGTGCGAATCCTTAGTTTTATTCCACTTTAATTACTGTGATTTTATTTATGGTAAGTGTATTGATATTTTGGATAAAAATAGAATCTAGAAGGTTCAAAATTCCTGTTGCAGGTTCATTTTTGGACTCAGAAAGTTTGACCATATATCACATACATTTGAGCAACTTAAATGGTTAAAAATGGACAATCGCAGACTTTATCATATGGCTACTTTTGTATTAAATATTTTAAATAACCCTGATGCATCTATTCTACTAAAAAATAAATTGGTACTTCGTAATAATATTCATGACAGGACTCGTTTTACCCATCATTTAACTAGGCCTCACCATCGTTCAGCCATGTTTCAGAGGTCATTTACGTATAAGCCGCCAAAAACATATAACTATTTGCAACATAACCTTATCTCACTTAATGTAACTCAGTTCAAAAAACAATTTAAAATTTTTTTATTGACACTTCAAAGTATTTGTTATATATTAGATTTTCTTTTATTTATATACTTATACGTTTTCTGCATTACTTTTGAGGTTAAGTAGAGTAGCCGACTTGTGCTAGACTTCGCCTCATTGTGGTGCCACTTTTTTTTGAATATTATTGCACTGTCTATGTAAATATGCATTTCTGTAATATAAAGGCGATTATTTATTTATTTATATTTAGTGTTTTTAAATAGTTTTTATAGCAACTTTAGGTGAGAATCAAATGTTTCAAGTGGCATTTAATGAAATTTTCCTTGTAAAGGTTTTATTTTTATGTGCGAAATTTAAAAACATCAATAAATATAAGTACAATTGGCCCTAAGTAATATGTCAAATTACATTTATGCTAGAAAAAAATTGCTACGGAATACATCGAGTTTTGTAGTTTTTTAGTTCGTATTCCGATAATATACTAAATTACTACTCTAAAAATACGGTTACAATATCCGAATTTTTAATGTAAATATGCCGGAAATTTCAACTGCAATTTTACTTCCAGAAATGTATTTTTACAATTACTTGCTTATTTTTACAGTTTTGAAACTAAAACTATGTATACTTACGTTTGTAACATGACTATAACTTTTTTATGTAAAATCATAATTTCTTTCTAACACTGTAGATACAATATGAACGCCAGGGTTAATAAAAATGACGCAAGGGATAGTTTTTGTTCGTCAACTCTACTGAGGTTTTAAAAATTATTTATTTTAAAATATTATTAAAGACCAAGGAAACAATATCAAATAACACAAGTCAACGAAAAGTGGCATAAGATGCATTTTTCTCTAATTTTAGACACTACGACTGATCTTGCGGTTGTGCCAAGGGTACCGCAATATACAATGACTAATAAGACAAATGTATAAATAAATAAAGTAAATATTTCTTTTAACAAATTTCTCTGGAAAGCCGATATTAAATATTCATGAAAGATTTGTAAAAAATAAAATACAGGCAAATAAGAAGCAACAACTATTTTAAAACTAGTCCAGCTTGATACTTTTATTATTGGGAATCTTCGGATTTCTACTGAAATTGCTAGATGTCGCCAACGTATTCAAATGATTGATATATGTATAATATAAGATATAAAATTAGAGGTGAGTTAAGGGAAGTATTGTAATCGTGAAAAAATCACCCTCCGAATTTTTTTCTGTTCTTTACGTTTCAGGGTCTCTAGATGACAAAAAACATGTTTTCTCGATTCCGTCGGTCTGTCTGCCGGTCTGTCGGTCAGCCTGTTCGCGGCATAGCTAAAAAACTACTTACCCGATTGACTTCAAATTTTGGTCAAAAATTTGGGTCATATGAGGATGACCAGGTAACATTTTGGTAAAAGGCCAGTAGAGAAAACAAAATTGTGAATTGTTAAATTTTGCACAAAAATCAAGTATTATGTAGGAGTCCACCTGTAAAATTTTGGTACGAATCCAAGATGGCAGAACAAAATGGCGGCTTAATAAAATATTTAAAATTTCAGCCTGAAAAAACTAAAAATTGTGTGCCCTAGCTAATTATAGTATAGAGATGAACTAATAAAATTGTGGCACTAATTACTGTAATCTGAAAAAATCACTCAAAACTTTTACATATCTTCGCGTTTTGGCGTCCCTGATGCCAAAAAACTATGTTTTATCAAGTCTGTCGATCCATCTGTCTGTCTGTCAGTTTGTATGTCTGTCTGTCAGTTCGCGACATAGCTTAAAAACTGCTCATCAGATTGACTTCAAATTTTAGTCAAAAATTAAGGCTCGTATGGGTATGACCTGGTAATATCTTGGTTTAAATCCAATATGCCGGAACAAGATTTTATTTTAAAATATTACTAAAAAAACTAATTATCCATTTTATCTCAAATTTTGTACAAAAATAAAATATTATGTAGGAATCAACTGGTGAAATTTGGGTACGAATCCAAATTGGCGGAACAAAATGGCGGTTTAATAAAATATTTAAACATTCAGCCTGAAAAAACTACTTAAAAAATTGATTTCAAATTGTGTGCCACAACTATTTGTAGTATAGAGAGGAACTAGTAAAACGGTGGTATTAATTCAAGATGACGGCCAAATAAAATGTTTGTAATCTGAAATTACCCTCTCAGGCTTTATAAATCTTCGTGTTTTAGCGTCCCTAGATGCCAAAAAAATATGTTTTGTAAATTCCGTAGGTCCGTGTGTCGGTTTGTCTGTCAGTCTGTCAGTTCGCGACATAGCTTAAAAACTACTAATCAGATTGACTTCAAACTTTGGTCAAAAATTCAGGCTCATATGGGAACCGCCTGGTAATATTTTCGTAAAAATTCAGTATGCCGGAACAAGATGGCGGCCCAATGAAGCGTTAAAAAATGATTACTTAAAAAACCAATTATCCAATTTTCAAAAAAAAACAAGTGTTTTTTACGAATTAACTCGTAAAATTTTGGTACTAATACAAGATGGCGGAACAAAATGTGGACTTCAGGAATTCAGCCTGAAAAACTACTTAATGAAATGATTTCAATCCGTGTGCCATAACTAATTGTAGTATAAAACCGTGGTAGAAAAAGATCGCGTTTTAACTTCCCTGATCTCAAAAAATATATTTTATCAATTCTGTCGGTCCACCTGCCGCTTTGTCTGCCTGTCTGTCTGTCAACTGTGACGCAGTTTTGTACCTTGCAAAACAAATTCATAAAGAGGCGGAATTTTAAAATGGCGAAGCAAAAACTGAAAGATCATCACAAAAAAATTATTTGATTATTATTGAATGTTAATAATAAAAATTTTTGAATTTAATTGAATTCTGATTAAAAATCGAACACACCATGCTATTACATATCTTCGCGTTTTAACTTCCCTTAGGATTTGTAATGTCTCAAAAAATATATTTTATAAACATAAATTAATAGGGCAATGTTACGATGGCGCAAGTGTGATGTCTGGCCATCTAAATGGCCTTCCAGGCTGTATTTGTTCTGATGCAGCCGTCTTTGTCTGCCTGTACCAACAATTGAAACTCGTTGGTCGAAGTTAGTAAATGTGATTGCGGCAAAAAAAAATATTCATCATTTTTGCATATCCAATATTTCACTAAAAAAAGAAATCAAATTTTAATCAAAAATTAAGGCTCGTATGGGGATGAAATGGATATATTTTAATAAAAACCTAATACGCCGTTTGAAAATTTGTTACAGTTATAGTGTCAACAATTTAAAAAACGTTAGCCAATGAAAAAAAAATATATAGGGCAAGTGAGAAAAATTAATGAAAATAATGATAAAAACTAATTATAAAACCTAAAAAACTAATTATCCAACTTAACTCAAATTTTGCAAAAAAAGTGTTACATAAGAATGTACTGGAAACATTTTGGTATTAATATAAGATAGCAAAACAAAATGGTGGCCTAATAAAATATTTAAAAAATCAGTCAGAAAAAATGACTCATTAGATTAATTTCTAAATTTGTGCAAGTATTAAATTTGATATAGAAATAAGCTGGTAAAATTGTGTCACGAATTCAAGATAGCGGAACAAAATGGCGGCCAATAACATGTTAAACAAATTAACGTAAACAAATCTTCTTATTCAATTGACTATAAATTTTGGAGAAAGGTTAAATATGACATAAGGATAAACCGGTTCGAATTCAACATGACGTAACAAAATTGCGGTGCGTGTCAATGTAAAACTACCTATTGAATTCAGTTTAAATTATGCCCAAAATTAATTGCAGCATAGGTAGAAATTGTTAAAATATTGTTAGGGATCCAATATATTGGAACAAAATGGCGTACAGTAAAAATGTTTGAAAATACGGTATATATGTGTTCCTAAATAATATGTACTGAACTAAATTGTTTCACACTTCACTATTCCTAATAAAAGGATATATTCATAATGAAGGAAGTTCCGGTTAAATGAAATTTACCTATTTAATACATTGATTTGTACACACTATATTCGGTATTCATTCTTCAAAGCGTTTCTTATCAAATCTAACTTAAATTTTATGCCAAATTTGCGAACATACATACTTACCGACAGAGTGAAAAGACAGCTCCTTGGGAATCCAAGGAGCTTATATAGCTAATTATATTTTTTCGCGGATTCAGTGCCCTTCTCTTATAAGAAAAATAATATACAAATAACATTTTGTTAGAAAATACTTAATACACACTTATAAAAGTCAATATTTAAGATGAGTTCTATGTTGACATTCTCTTTTCTTGTATTTTTATGAAGTTACAACTTTAATGTTTTCGGATTAAATATTCACAGATCTAAATCTCTTAGATGACAAAAAGTTTTGCTGCCAAATTAGTGAAATATTAAATATAAAGGACTCGATAATATGCCTTGAGTTAGACTATTTTTAATTTACAACTTTATAACAATTAGTTTGTTTTTTTTTGTCTTTATAGAACTAAACAAAAATTAATATTTGATTCTTTCCAAAGCGATTCTTGTAGCTTAAAGAATTTTACGTGTATTGAAAAATATATATAGTTATATAAAAGACGTTAACTGTGCCAAAACAATGAGTGATGTTTCGTTATATAATCTCTCAAGAATTCCAGAAACTGTCTGCTATTATTAAAACTTACAAAACTCAGACTTGAAAGACAGGAACAAAAAGTTGTTTTTCAAAGCCAAACTTCAGGAAAGCACTTTTCTTTTTACTAACAAAATTTTCCTCTATATAGACCAAGGTAATATTGCTAGTTTCAAAACAAGCAGTTTTTGTAGAGCTTTGTAAACATTTTAAAAGGGGATAATGATTTAAAGAGAAATTTACACAAACGAAAACTTTTAGAAATATCCATAGTTACTTGAATATTTTATATTTCTATGTAATTATATAATAATATCCTCAACAAAGATAACAATAATTTTAATAGCAATATTAATAATCTTTATTAGAACAGCAATAAAATAATTATGAAAATTCAAAATCACGTTAACCTGGTCTTTCACTTAAAAACAAGATGGATTATGAGATTATATCTCTTGATACAACGTCCGGTTTTGAACCGTCTGCGCATTCAAAAGATAGTACGGTCAAATAGGGTTAATGTCAATGGGGCTTAAAATAAACGAAGTTATACCCCAACCACAAGCTGCGCGACGTTCAGTTTAAAATAAATGGTCGTTAAAGCACGTGCATTTCATTTATTTTACGCAGGGAAATAACCCGAAATTTTGTACTGTAACTAACATTCTTAAAGGTAAGTTCTTCAGTAAGTTTGTGTTTATGACATTTATTCCCTAATTCTAATGTGCTAGGGAAAATAAAGTATATTTTACCTTATAAAGCTATAAGAAAATGTGTTTTTTTAAATGGCTAAAATTTTATCTTTCAGATGTCTAGAAGTTACATTAAAAAAAAACAGTGAGCCTTTATATACAATGGAAGATGTTCAGAGATTTTATCTGAAGAGAATGGAAGCCCACACTGTCAGAAGAAGTTGAAAATAACATAGAAAAATCGATAAATTTCTTTACCCGTAACTTCCCCCGTTTTTTTTGTTAGGTGACCCAATTTAGTTCAGTACATAGTCGCAGTATATATGTGTTACTTATACTGTCTTTTCCATCATAGTGGATTCCTAGCAATATTTTATCATTTTCTTTTTACCTATGCCACACTTTACTTTTGGGCATAATAAAATAAATTCAATAAGCAGTTTCTACATTGACACATACCGCCATTTTGCTACATCATGTTGAATTCGTACCAGTTTATCCCATTTTCACATCTTATTTTTCTGCAAAATCAATTGAACAAGATTTTTTTGTGTTGATTTTTTTCGTTAACGATCCTCTTGTCATTAAGTTAAAGTGCTGTATTATTTGGGGTTAGGTTAGGTTAGGTTAGGAACCTAACTTTTTTAAAATGTAGACGTTTCGCAACTTTAGTGTTGCATCCTCAGGACACATAGATTTTAAATCCTGCATGAAATCCATATTATCAGTCTTTATCTACTCCATTGGTCTGCAGATATTTCCTAACTCCAAATAATAGACCACTCTAACAACAAGAAGATCGTTAACGAAAACCATTTAGAAATTTAAAATCTGGGAAATGTCTGCGAACCAACGCAGTAGGTAAAGACTAATAATACGTGGTTCATGCAGGATATAGAAAATGTAGTGTCCTGAGGATGCACAAATTAAGTTCCGAAACGTCGACAATTTAAAAAACTTGTTTTTTTTTTGGATCTTAACCCCAAATAATACACCACTCTAACAAAATGTTTTTAACATTGTTCAGCCCTTAGAGGAAGAATAAAAATAAAGTTCATTATTTACATATTTAGCCACTTCCAAGAATACCTCGCAGTATGAGGTCGATCGTACGACGATGCCAAGCCTAGCCAGGAACACCAATGTTTATACCAATTTATATTACGGTGAATATGTTTGAACATGATGCAACAAAATTTTCATACAAAGAATAGTAATGTATTTCCAGTATTAGTTTCTAAGCAGTATAAAGAAATTACTTTCATTGCAAAATAGTAAAATACAAACTAAAATACTCAAAGTCTCAGATCAGATTTCACCAGTAACAAGAGTTTTAGTTAGCTATGGCAAACCCGATCGACAACTCCACGTATTAGACCATCCCACTGTGGTATTAGACCATCCTACTTTCATTGACAAGGGATCCTTATAGTAAAATGTATAATAGTCTACAGTAAACATTGTTACAGGGTCACGTGACCTACATGGGTTAAAAACCAATAGCGTGTCGTGGAACTACAATAAATTTTAACATTAAAGAAATTAATTTGCTAAAAAATATTTTTTTAGCGTCACTACTGCATGTGTTTTAATGTATTATTGTGTATTTGTTGATATGGCTCAACTCTTCTAATTATATGTTGCCTTACTTCAAGAAGCAGTGCTCTAAAGGTGCGGTGACATTAGAAGAACATTAATTTTTTAAATATTTAATTTTAAAATTTTAATTATTTACTTTATCTTGGACATTGCGAAACTAGGAGCTTTAGCTGACCTAACTTTGGTGCGGAAATGTGAGTTTGTAAAAAAACGGCTGTTTAAGTTTAAAATTTTCTTTTAATCACTAAGTAAACAGCAAGATTTCCTCTTCCAGGGGACTTCTATGTCTAATGGAAGATACCTTATTCACTTATTTTGGGTCACATGACGTATTCTCTGAGTATGACTTTGAGGTGATTTGTTTTGCCTATTACAATAGTTTTTTCTATCAGAGAATTAAAATAATTATAAAATATATCTACACTATATTAAGATAGTCGAAGGGCGTCTCACGCTCAAAAAAACGTACTGCAATTTCGAAAATCACTAGATTTTGGATGAAATCTGGGGAAATAATAAAGTTTCGGATGATTTCGCGCTTTTTTTTAGTTTTCACTTGAGTTGGGCCAATTTTTTATATAAGTGTTGTCAGGTAAAGGAATTTAAGTGGTGATTCTTTGGGTTTTAAAAGTAAAAATGTGTTCGTAAACATGTTCTAAACCGGTTAGAATTTAAGTTTTAGGATACTGAAAATTAAAAAAATCTTTTATTGTTTAAATTTTAGCCATTAACATGGAAAAACAATATGACAATTAGCTATTCTATTCGAATCTAATGGCGCTCGCTTTTTTTACTTACCTCGCAAGAGGAAAGTATTCTAGTTACAAAAAAACATGTTTTCTCAGTTCCGTCGGTTAGTCTGTATATCTGTCCGCGACAAAGCTCAAGAACTGCTTGTCCTATTTACTTCAAGTTTTGGTTAAAAATTAAAGCTCATATGATGATGACGTGGTAACATCCATCCAAAATGGCGGCCTAATAAAATATTGGGTGTTAATGCAGAAAACTACTACATCGATTATGTTCAAATTTTGCTCAAAAATCAAAAATTATATAGGGATGAACTGGTAAAAATGTTGAGACAAATTCAAAACGGGGGAACAAAACGGTGGCCTAATTAAATGTTTAAAAATATCTGAAAAAAGTACTTATCGAATTGATTGATTGATTGATGACATCCCCATTTTAAATACTTACCTATTACTAAAAATGTATGAATTGCTCACTTAATATCGATTTTTATTCAAATCTGTATAAATATTAAAATTCGCTCGCATTCTAGGCATTCCTACTCTCATTTTTCAAATATTTACTAAAAATGTATGATATGTATTTTCAAATACTCCCAGATTCCTACTTTCTTTCAACCAAATCTACACAAATGTTAAACTTCCGCCGCCATGTTGGCATTACAATCTTGAATTTTTTAAATGTTGAGAAAAATTCATAATGTGCAGTCTTAGATACCCCTAAATGCAGAATTTTAATCAAATCTGCAAAAATTTTAAAATTAGTCTGCTATGGTGGTGCCGCCATTTTTAATTCTCAAATATTGACTAAAATTTCATAACTTTTATTCTTAAATACTTCTAGATACTGATATTTCAGCCGAATCTGTACAAATGGCAAAATTCGATCGTTATCTTGGCGTCACCATTTTGACTTTTGTTGTGCATTCTTAAATAATCCACACAATGTTAAAATCATCCGTCCGACCTGTTGACATTGTCATTTTGACACCGTTATTTTGAATTTTTAAATGCTGACACTTTTAAATTTCCCTAGGCGCTGATTTTCAGTTTTGGCTATACAAGTAACAAAATTCGTCGGCCGTATTGGCGCCGTCATTTTGGATTTGTAAACGTTGACTAAAAAAATTCGGATTTTTTATATCCGAAAGTGTATGCATGTCAAATTTGAAAATAATCGGTAATGGAAGTGCTGAAAAATCCATTACTAGATTTGAACCAGGCATACAAACATACAATCAGACGAATACGAAGCCAATAAAAGCGAGTTAAAAGCATTGATTTTAGTTTAAAACTCTAACATCCGTATTCACTAAAGAGGTTTAACTTTAGACAAGGTCCAACTTAACAGTTACAGGTTTAAGACGACATTTTCAACAACTGAACAAATAATTTTTCTAAATGTCACAATTACAAAATGATAGTGACGTAAGGCAAACATAACTAAAAACTAAAGTTTAATTTATATAATTTGACTCATTAAGGAATAGGTAAGAATCCTTCTTTTTGTCAATGATAACGAAGCATGGCCCATTTCTTCATTTTCGTACATCAAATATTTTAACAGGTCGTCATTTTGTTTCGCCATATTGAATTCATACCAATATTTTACCAGTTTTTTTTATATCAGACGTAATTTTTGTGGAAAATTAAATAAAATTAAAGTTAATCGAGTAAGTGGATTTTTTAGCTATACCGGAATAGACCGACCGACCGACAGTAATGGAAAAACATAAGAATCTGTAAAAACCCGGAACGATAATTTCTTCACGATTAATGATATTTCCTTAAGCGGGAAGTGAAAACTCACGCTGTCACTGGCATTCGTCAACAAATGGCCACGGCTTGGGCATGGGCCATCCCCACTTCTTGTTTTATCGTAAACATTGGTCGATAGAATGTGAAAAATAGGGGAACCATGTTGGCGAATACCCCTAACGTGATTTATGAATGAGTTGCGATCTCTACTTTAATTCTTACTCTAAGGTTCAACCCTATTGGATTTTTAACAAAATATTACCTGGCCATCCCCATATGACCCTTAATTTTTGTCGAAATTTGAAGTCAATCGGGTAAGTAGTATTTAAGCTATGTCACGAACTGACAGACAGACCGACAGACGGACCGACGAAATTGATAAAACATGTTTTTGGCGTCTAAGGACGCAATGAGTTGTAAGAAATGGGCTAAAGTTAATTGACACCCTGCGACTAGATTTTAGAGTGGTTGAGAGTGCGGGATTAAGGTGGTCTGACAATAGAGATATTTTGGGTTCACCAATTAAAGTCAAAATTTACAAAAAAAATTAAGTCAACAGAATATAGTTAGATATAGCAACCACATTTATTAAAAGATAAACAACAGGACATTTATTAAAAGAAAATCACAACAATAAGTTTTTCGGACAATGCTGTAATTACTGTAAAATCACAGTAGCTATATTCCAACTTTGTGCGCTGTTGCGAGTATAGATCCCTTAACGAATTTCAAAATCAATTTTGTAAAATCACTTTCAGATCAGAAATGCGAATATATATATATATATATATATATATATATATATATATATATATATATATAGGTGATACTTAGTGTACAGATTTACTGTTAATTTCATCAAATATTGATAACAGGAGTCTGAAGAGCATAGAAAATTGGTTTTATCTACACTTAAGCAAGAAATAAAAGTTCTTTAAAAGCATTTTCGTTTACTACAAACTTAATAAAAATACTAGTTCTTTAAAACGCGTAATAATTCTACAAATGTAGACAAAATGACCTTTAGTGAATTAACTAAAATTGGAAACATTTTTTATTAAACAAATGACCACAAACGCGACATATGTATTAATTAAGTAAAACTAGATTTCGCTTGCTCATAGCAATTGAACAAATGTGTCAGTTTTTGGGAAATTTTAACTTTACTCATGCAACTGACATGTTGTGTTAGGTTTATTTTTCGAGTTCGTTAGGGCATACGAAATAACTTATTTAATTAAAAATGCACAGCGAAATTGTTTTAGTGAAAACTGCGTTCATGTTGCAAATCATATGCTCGAATGGCGGCATTGTGACACACGTTTAATTGTAACAAACATTCGGGAATGCTAAAACTTTCAGAATGAGTGTAATTTTATTTGTGTTTCAAAAGTTAAAAGTTACCAAATAGTAAACAGAATTTTACATTTCCAATAATTGAATGAATTTAGTTAGTTGTGATATTGCATTCGCATTTTCCTACTTGACTGAAATTTAAATGCAAATAAGATCCTGGTTTTCACTATTACAAAAATACACAGTCCAACATTGGTATTATTTTATTAGCAACTGTATTAAAAGTCTGTATTTTTTGTAATCTTTATAACTTTTAAACAAATTGTAGGTAGGTTGCTAATGCTTTTAGCCAGACTTAAATACATAGGTTTCAATGACAAAACATGTCGATGGTTTATTTACCTTTCTAAAATATACAATTTTGAACTGAGAATAACACTAAACTAAAACTTGTTGATTTTTTAATTCCAAGTGACCTTGATTATTGTGATTCAGTTTATCATAAAAAAATATCAGTTCTACTGTTGAACATAAATTACAAATTTTACATAATAAGTGTATCAAGTATGCAAATTGTCTTACAAAATACAATTATATTTCTCCAGTTTTTAAAAGATTTAAATTGTATCCAAATAGGAATTTAAACGGAAATTTAGTTTTTCTTGTTTTATTCATAAAATAATTTTAAACAAATTGCCTAACTATTTATATGAAAAAATTCAATTCTGAAATAATATTCGTAATTTAAATACTAGAAATCAAAATAACTTGGAAATTCCTGTTCATCAAACAGAAAAATATAAATGATCTTCTAAATATATATGTTCTATCATTTATGATAATATTCCTTATAAAATAAAAATTTTCAAATATGAATAATTTAAAAAACATATCAAAACTCGAGTCAAAACAACTAATCGTGGGGTAGGATTGGAAAACTGATTACTCAGCAATCAAAATCCTACCTTTTGTGCCATCTAGTAGGTTACCGTTCACCTAATTTTAGTTAGTTTCTACATAGATGATATTGAATTGTAAGATTTTTATTTTTTTTATATGTATTTCACTTACCTAGTATAGTGTATCTAAAGTCAATTGAGACAGCGGAAAATCTGGGGTAGGCTCAATTTACTACACCGCTACCTTGTAAAAGGTAAAAATTGTAATCGTGAAAAAATTACCAGATTTTTTCTGAAAATAAAATAAATTTCTCAGGTTTTAGATATTTTCAGGTTTTAGCGCCTCTAGAAGCCAAAAAATATGTTTTATCAATTCCATCAGTCCATCTGTTGGTTTGTCTGTCTATCTGACAGTTCGCGACATTGCTTAGAAACTGGCAGCGTGGTGAAATGTTAAAAAAAAATATTACTAAACGACCACTTATCCAACTTATCTCAAATTTTGTACAAAAACCAAGTAGTATTATGTAGAAATCAACTGGTAAAGTTTCGGTACGAATCCAAGATGGCGGAACGAATTGGCGGCTTAATAAAATATTTAAAAATTCAGCCTGAAAAACAACTTAAAGGACTGATTTCAAATTGTGTGCGAACTAGTAAAACTGTGGTTCGAATTCAAGATGGCGGAACAAAATGACAGCCAAATGAAATATTTGTAATCGTGGAAAAACCAATCTCCAAGTTTTACATATTTTCAGGTTTTACCGCTCCTAGATGTCAAAAAAATACGTTTTATATATTCCATTGGTTTGTCTGTCTGTATGTGAGTTCGCGTCATAGCTTAAAAACTACTCAGCAGATCAACATATATGGATAACCTGGTAATATTTTGGTAAAAATCCAATATGGCAAAACAAAATGGCGTTCTAGTAAAATGTTAAAAAAAATATTAAAAAGCCAATGCTCCAACTTATCTCAAATTCTGTACAAAAATCAAGAATTATGTAGAAATCAACCGGTAAATTTCTTGTACGAATATAAGATGGCGGAACAAAATGGCGGGTTAATAAAATATTTAAAAATCCAGCCTGAAGAAACTGCTTGATGGACTTATTTCGAATTGTGTGCCATAACTAACTGTGGTATGGAAATAAGCTACTAAAACTCTGGTTCTAATTCAAGATGGCTGAATAAAATAGCGGCCAAATAAAATATTTGTACCATGAAAAAATCAGTCTCTCAAATTTTTCATATTTTAAGGTTTTAGTTTCCCTAGATGCCAAAAAATATGTTTTATTGATTCCGTCGATCTCTCGGTGTGTCTGTCAGTTCGCGGCATAGCCTAAAACTACTCATCAGAGTGATTTCAAATTTGAAATATGCAAATTCAAAAATCTCTCTGAACGATTCGATTTTTTATGAAGTATTTGATTTTCAGCCACTATTTACCTCAACCCCTCAAAAGGAAATAAGTTTTAAAATTGAAATATAAATA
Organism: Kuschelorhynchus macadamiae; assembly: GCA_030620095.1. Lineage (NCBI taxonomy): Eukaryota > Metazoa > Arthropoda > Insecta > Coleoptera > Curculionidae > Kuschelorhynchus > Kuschelorhynchus macadamiae. The sequence continues at coordinate 794,666 of JAUTXW010005163.1, forward strand.
CCCGATACCCTACAAAATGACATATTACCTGCTCGATCTTTAACGAAACTTTCAATTTTTATCCCCTTCCTTTTCCCCTCTGTGTAATTGCAAAGTAAATATATTATCGAGTAGGTTAAAATTGGAATAATCTCTATACCCATAAACCCATAAAAATACGTTTTATGCGATTTATTTACGGAGAATACATTTTTATCCATTTAGCCTAACTATTTAGCCCCCATCCCCTGACCAGATCAAATAAAAAAACTAATTGAACAAAATGTTAAATGCGAATAAACAATAAAAATGAAAGTATATACTAATAATTAATCTGTTTTACAAAAATAAGTTTAAATTTCTATCACGCCGCCCATGCTTCACAGTGAAATCGCCGACTGTTGATGGATATTTAGTTTTTATGTTGTCTCAATTGACTTTAGATACACTTTACAAATAAATCATTAAAAAAATACAGTGTTATTGATTAAAATTTGAGCATCCCCTTAGTGTTCCTATTTTTACAGCCAATATGGTTAACTTTTAACTTAATTGCAGGAAATTAAGGAAAAACTTAGAAGGGAATGTACAATCACTATCTATTTCGCAGTTTAAACCATTTTGATCTCATTGCTAGCTAAAAAGTGAAAAACCAAAAATTTTGGCTTGTAACATTAAATCCTTGCCAGATAAAGTTAATAGGATATATTACATAAAATGTGTCTAAAATTGAGCAAAGTTTAATAATATGTAAGAATATACAGCGTGTTCTGTTTCAAATTTATTTTCTGTCAAAGCTTATAGAGAGAATGGGAACATATTAGAATCATTGAAATATGATTACCATGAATATTTTAGTTTTTTGAGACCGAGAACGAGATTAAGCCTAAGCAGGTCTGGGTCTCGGTCTGAAACATCGAGGTGGTCTCGGGAACTTACACAAATGACCATCGTCAGAATTAATTCCATTCCTGAATACTATAGTACGGCAAATAAGAAAAAAGCGAGAAACAACGTAAAGTCATAGGAAAACCAAAAATCAAACGTCAAAATCCAAAAAAAGTATATATTATTATATTTTTAGTGCCCTCATAAAAGAGAAGTATTGTAATCGTAAAAAATCACCCTGCGAGATTTGCGGCATAGCTTAAAAGCTACGATTGATTTAACAAACATTAAGGGTCATATGGGGATGACCTCTTAACAATTTGATAAAATTCCAATATAATGAACCAAAATGGCGGCCTCGTGAAATGTTAAAAAAATTGTTATTAAAAAACTGCTTGCGTATCTAATTTATCTCAACTTTTGCAGAAACATCAACTATTATCTTGGAATCAACTGGTAACGTTTTGATACGACACCAAGCTGCTCAATGGATTGATTTCTAATTAACTATTTAAACTGTGTTACTAATTTAAGATAGCGGAACAAAATGGCGGCCAAATAAAATGCTTGTAATCGTGAAAGAAAACCTTCTCAGGTTTTACATACTTTCACATTTTAGCGTCCCTAGATGCCAAAAAAATATGTTTTATCATTTTCGTCGGTCTGTCTACCTGCCTGTTAGTTCTCGCAGCATAGCTTAAAAACTACTTGCCAGATTGGCTTCAAATTTTATTCAAAAATTAAGGGTCATATAGGGATGATCTGCTAATATTTTGGTAAAAATCCAATATAGCGGAGCAATGTTAAAGAGATTATTATTAAAAAAACCAATTATCCAATTTACCTCAAATATTGCACAAAAATAAAATGTTACACAAGAACCTAAGATAGCAAAACAAAATAGTGGTCTAGTAAAATATTTAAAAAATCAGCCTGAAAATACTACTTATTAAAGTAATTTCAAGTTTTGTGCAAGAATTAAGTGTGATATAGAGATAAACTGGTAAAGCTGTGGTACGAATTTGAGATGGCGAAACAAAATGGCGGCAAAATACAATTTTCAGTGTAAAACATTTTTGTTGAATTGATTTTAAATTTAGCAGAAAACTTAAATGTAAAAATGGCGGTATGTGTCAATGTAAAAATTATGTATTGAATTTATTTTAAATTATTCCTTAAAGTCAAGTGTGGCATAGGTAGAAAGAAACTCTTAAAATATTGATGGAATCCAATATGATGGAACAAAAGGGCGTCCAATAATAATGTTCGAAAAGAAAGTATATGTAACTTATATATACTGAGACTATGTACTGAACTAAATGTGGTCACACTTCACTGTTCCTAACAAATGATGAAAAAAAAGTAATAACGAAAGAAGTTCCGGGTAAAAAAAATTGTTACTACTAATTCGAAATAAGCAGAGTTTTTTATGGATTTTTTTCTATATAAGTAGATCGGTACCAGCCAGAGCGTGGAGTTAATAGGAGAATGGGTACCATGGTAGCAGCAGGTTAGGCGTCGGAGCGCGATAAAACCACTTCAGAGAAATTCGCATAAAAATTAAAAATAAATTACATTACCCAATTTTAAATTAGTTCAAAGTAGTTGGGGTCAAATGGCTGAACTTCTTGGCCTGATATCTAGACTCTCGTAAGTCTATCGAGCTATCGGACTTCGAGCAGTTGGACTAACGAATGCGGCATATCGAAGCCATTTTAAAAATTATTCACGTCTAAGAGCAAATCGATAGACAAATGAATGTATACGTCTTTTGAGCGTAAAAGTGTAGTAAAATACTCCATATTTCTTAAAAAAAAATCAGTAAATTTCCTTTACCCGTTGTAGATATATTTTATTAGACATAGTGAAGTATCACCAAATTTATTTCTGTCAATAGTCATTTAGTAACTCGTCTGTTCAAACAATTTTATTAGGCACCTTTTTGTTCCACTATATTGGACTCGTACCAATATTGCAACCCTTGCCCTGGTTTATAACCGTAGGGTGCAAGATTGCTACGCTCTTTTTTTTTAAATAATGAAATAAGAAATATTTTTATTAATTTACCGAAACAAAAAAAACTCGCAAAGGTATTAAAAAAAAGGCAAGAGTATCAAGAGACAAGCTCGTGGTCAACAGAACGTGCAATATCAATGCCCTAAAATCGTTTATCCCGGAGAGTGGGTGTGGAAAAAAAATTAAAAGTGAAAAAGGTGAGCGCCACCAATTTATTACGGCCTAACCTGGAAAGCCCCTAGATGTGTTCGGCACTCACTTGTTCATGATACTTTCATAAAAAAAAAATTGTAACTTAAAATAAAGAAAGTTATTTAATAAAAAGAATATCCTGAAAAAGGAAAGAAAATGTGAGCTAAATAAAACACACTCTAGAACAATAAAATCTATATAATAAAAGTTGTTTTTTTTAGAAATGCCTGTACAAAAAAATACAAAAAAAGAATACACTAGTATGAAATAAAAAAGGTTCACCAATTGATCAAGCGTCCCAGCGTGAAACGACACTGCAACCGGTGGAAGGTGTACAAGTAGTTGTTGGGCGGACCGTTACTCGTTCACGTCAAAGGGAGTCTTAAAGCCCCGTACTAAGACCCTATTCAATAGAGTTTAGTCCGCCCCGGACAGGAAGACTTCTTCACAACGTGGCAGAAAAATGGTAGCCTGGTCCAACTTCAGCACCAAAAATCCTCTCTCAGAGAAATTACGTGGAGGTTACAAAATATTATAGAATTCACAAATACAAAACCCCAAGTAAATTATTACGAAGCTGAGGATAAATTTTTTGTAAAATTTGTATTTTATTCAGTTCGCGCTGAAGACCTTTCGATGTTACAGGAGACCAGAAAAGCGAAGTGAAAAAGTAGTTTCTTCCTGGAACCAGGTCCGTTCTACCTTCTAGAATTTACTCAACTCGGATGCCGAACTATCATTGGTTAGATTGCCCCAGGTGATATCAGTGTTATCAAGAGGAACTCAGAATAATTTAAAACAGGGATTGCAAGGGCAAGAAAAACGATCACTAATTGGTTTATAATTCAAACGGCAACCACCTGAGAATAAACTTGGCAACAGTTAGTTGGGATCTTAGCATGCGCCTACTGCATGAGGGCATATCGGATGCAGCGAGTTACAGCGCATAGGAAGTGACACGTCCTATAACCCCAAATTATACTGTGAACTAGGCAAAACGAATAGTAAACAAACATCTATCTTCCAGCTTTCAAAACTTAGATAATGAGAATAAGAGTTGAAAAAGCTATCTCGAGAAATCAACTTGCAAATAAAACAGAGAACAAAGCTATAGCAGAATGGAAAAACTCTGACAACAAAAAGGTACCTAGAATTAATTTAAATGAAATTTTCCAACAATACAATATAAATAAATTTGTTATTTTACCATTAAAAGAGATTTATTCATAACGAAATATTTTAGGCAATTCACAGAAGACAAAAAATGGCCGAGTAATAATTCAGGACATAAAAGGGTCTAAATACTCATGAAATCAGGAGAAAATGATTGAAAGGGGAAATATTTAAGGAAGTAATTTGGTTTTCCAAACACTACACAGAACCGATTTAGTTATACCATATGCAACTGCTACCTAATCCAAGAAAAAAAAGGTATGTATATTGATTTTAAATCGAGAAATTTTATGTGTTTATAGGCCAAAGTTAACTGAAAGAATTTGTACTAATATTGTCCTTATGTGCTAGATATCCAGGGCCAAAAAGATACAATTAAAATAGGGTAAATTTAAAAAAGTAATAAGCATGTATTGGCCTAAAAATAATCTTATATATATATATATATATATATATATATATATATATATATATATATATATATATATATATATATATATCTAAAATAGAAATATTTATCAAAGTAACCGTGCTTCATAAACCTACCTATGCCACACATGATTTTTGGGCATAATTTAAAATAAATTGAATAAGAAGTTGTTACAGTTATTTTTTCAAGACCGCCCGGGCCCCTTTGTTCCTTCATCTTGAATTTGGACCAGTTACCAATTAATTAATAATTATTAATTCTGTCAGGGATTAGCCATTCTGGTTTTATATCTGACACTAAACATAAGAAACATTCTGCTTTTAGTTTGTTATTTTTAGATTTGCTGAAGATGGGGGTAGACTTTCCCCCGAAACGTCAAGAAAAGAGACATTTTTCAGTGTCGTTCCTCGGGTACCTTCATTGTGGACCCAGAATTAAAGGCCGCTTGTTAAAAAGATCAGGTAATTGCCATATTTTTGTGATAGGGTTCTGATTGTGACCAAAAACACAAAAAATAGTTTTAATTCATGAATCCGCCACTACAATTTCGTTATTACATATAACGGTTTTTGAAACCATTTTATTGGGCGCCATTTTATTTTACCATATTAGATTCATACTCAACTGTTCCAATAGTTTGATTAAGTAGGTGTTACCCTGGGTTCCGGTCCGATTTAATACGCCCCTATTTTTGACCTTTTTTAAGTTTTATTAGGAAGCTTACCCCAAATTGACTACATTTAAGCAAAAAAAAGCGTGAATGCATTACAATTTTTCACAAATTAATACAAATTAGACTTGATTTATCAAGTCGCACTGTTGTGACCCCATTATTTTATAGTCATTTTATTTGTGAATAGTCTTAAGTATTATATATTCATTACTCTAGAGATAGTTTGACACGTAAATGCAATATTTAGACATACATTATATTTCGGCGGAACCTTCCGACAAAAGCTGCTTTAATGGTCCTTTATTGCAAGGGAAATTCTAAGTAAACAATATGTATTTTAAATTCTACTTCAAATTCTATTTTATGCACGTTCTTCCGCCCCAAATATTATTATACCCGAAAAAACCTATCATAAACTCATTTACACTATGTCGATAAAGCTTGGGAAGGTTCAGCTATAAAAACATTAAAAGAAACCATTGTAGTACAGTAAGCAGTGGCGTAGAAAATACTCCCCAAATTACTTTTATAGACACCTTTTTTAATCAATTTTACAGATACGCCACTGCATCTCAATTATGGATGGACCAGTTACCAATTAATTAATAATTATTAATTCTGTCAGGGATTAGCCATTCTGGTTTTATATCTGACACTAAACATAAGAAACATTCTGCTTTTAGTTTGTTATTTTTAAATTTGCTGAAGATGGGGGTAGACTTTCCCCCGAAACGTCAAGAAAAGAGACATTTTTCAGTGTCGTTCCTCGGGTACCTTCATTGTGGACCCAGAATTAAAGGCCGCTTGTTAAAAAGATCCGGTAATTGCCATATTTTTGTGATAGGGTTCTGATTGTGACCAAAAACACAAAAAATAGTTTTAATTCATGAATCCGCCACTACAATTTCGTTATTACATATAACGGTTTTTGAAACCATTTTATTGGGCGCCATTTTATTTTACCATATTAGATTCATACTCAACTGTTCCAATAGTTTGATTAAGTAGGTGTTACCCTGGGTTCCGATCCGATTTAATACGCCCCTATTTTTGACCTTTTTTAAGTTTTATTAGGAAGCTTACCCCAAATTGACTACATTTAAGCAAAAAAAAAGCGTGAATGCATTACAATTTTTCACAAATTAATACAAATTAGACTTGATTTATCAAGTCGCACTGTTGTGACCCCATTATTTTATAGTCATTTTATTTGTGAATAGTCTTAAGTATTATACATTCATTAGTCTAGAGATAGTTTGACACGTAAATGCAACATTTAGACATACATTATATTTCGGCGGAACCTTCCGACAAAAGCTGCTTTAATGGTCGTTTATTGCAAGGGAAATTCTAAGTAAACAATATGTATTTTAAATTCTACTTCAAATTCTATTTTATGCACGTTCTTCCGCCCCAAATATTATTATACCCGAAAAAACCTATCATAAACTCATTTACACTATGTCGATAAAGCTTGGGAAGGTTCAGCTATAAAAACATTAAAAGAAACCATTGTAGTACAGTAAGCAGTGGCGTAGCAAATACTCCCCAAATTACTTTTATAGACACCTTTTTTAATCAATTTTACAGATACGCCACTGCATCTCAAATTAGGGAATTCATATAAAAATAAGTTCTAGGTAGTCAGTATAGAGCAGGTCAGTCATTATGTCAGTACTATATTGTCAGTAGAATTAAGTCAGTAGAGACAGTAAGAGTAAAGATTTGTTAGAAGTAAGAAGTGTCCCTCTTCTACAGAAGATAATAGAGAGATTTGAAACAAGTTGAAGTGTTTACATTTACTACCAGTGCTAATACAAAATACTAAAATTATTAAATCATAACAGTGGTGGCATTCGGCGAGTAATAAAAATATTAAAACATAACATTGGTGGCAGCGGTGGGATATACTACCCCGTGTTTTCTGAAGGAGCGCCTAGAACGCAGCAGGAATCACACCAGTTAAACCACATCGGTATACCAAAGACAGGAAGTTTCAACAGACTTGGAGGAGCGCCCAGTACGCAACAAGTTTCGAGAAGAAGAAAGAAAACGAGGAAATTCCTCCAGCTAACTAAGGATGAAGCTGTAAGTTTTTTTCTTTTATTTTCCTGTTGTGGTGACACTATTTGTTTTTTTTTATAAGTTATGCATTTTTGAAATTATATAAATATATTTATTTTGTGAAAGGTACTGCAAATACGTTGTGTGTTGAAAAAGTAATTGAATAATCGACCGTATAACTTATCTATATTTAAATTTTTACCCAAAATTTTTATTAGTATTTAATCTTTATAATTTTAACAAACAAAAAAATGGCTAAAGGAAAAGATGCAATTGATGTATTAAATTTAATAAATTCATTTGACGGCTACGGCGATGGAAATTCTCTTCAATTTTTTCTAAAAAACTGTGACGCAGTAATGCATATTGTGAAAGAAAATGAAAAAAATAAATTAGCTAAATTAATTTTTGGTACTAAATTAAAAGGTAACACAATATAAAGAATTTTTAAATTGGGACGAAATTAGAGATTTTCTTTTAGAACAGTTTACGGATAAAAGACCGCCTTCTCATTTTTTAACTCAAATAATGAATATAAAACAAAACTTTAGGGAAACCGTTACAGAATATGGAGATAGATTAAGATACCTGCATAATAAATATAAAGAAACTTGTCATTTAAATTATGAACATAATTCTGCTAAGGTATTAATAGAAAATTTAGAGTCAATTTTAGTAAACACGTTTAGACAAGGGCTAAAAGTTCAATCAGTATAAACAGCAGCTGTTCAAATAATAAGAATCCACTAGAACATATTAAAATCAAACCAACTCGTAATAATTCAAATAATATGTCTCCTAAGTCAGTATTATTCTCTAATAATTGTAAACAGTTAGATATAATTGAAATAACTTCATTAGGCACTAAAAAGTCAGAATTGCAAATTTTGTTAGATACAGGGGATGATGTTTGTTTATTAAAGGAGTCGATTTTACAAGACTATTCAAAGCTAGATCAAAACTGTATTATTGAACTAAAAGGTATAAGTAAAGAACCGGTTTTTACGAAAGGTCTATATAATGTAACAATCCAATTAAAAGATAATAAAATATTAATTCATCCTTTTCATATCGTACCAGATAGCATTCCTATAAAAAATGACGGAATTTTAGGCCGCGATTTTTTGCAAAAATATAAAACTAAAATTAATTATGAAGAAGAAACTGTTTATTTTGAGGACAATTGCTTTAAGATTTTGCCTTCAGAGACTTTAACGACTATACCCCCAAGATGTGAAATGATAACTTATGCTTTGGCCAACGTTTCAGGTACTGAAGGTATTGTAAAATCGAAACAACTTGCTGAAAATCACTATATAGGTTCTTCTTTAACCAAATACATAATCATAATTGTTTAATTAGTATTTTAAATATATCTAATGAACCCTTAACAATTGCGTTACCCAGAGTTAACGTACAACCTATCACTAAAGGTGAATTTGACATTATAGAGCTTAGTCATAATAATAATAATATTGAAAATAACAGGAATATAAATTACTTTGAACGTTTAGAAAAATTGAAACATTCTCTCAACTTAGAAGGATTAAATGTCGAGGAAACTAACTCACTTCTAGAAATTTGTGAAAATTTTATCGATATTTTTTATTTAGAAGGTGATAAACTCTCTTGTACAAACACAATAAAACACAAAATTTCTACAGACCCTACTAAGGGACCTATTAATATTAAACTCTATAGATTACCTTTTCAACATCGGGAGGTTATAAAAGAACAAACCGATGCAACGTTAAAGGATGGAATAATTTCTCCGTCTTACAGTCCTTGGAATAGTCCCGTATTAGTAGTTCCTAAAAAAACTGATTCATCAGGTTTACCTAAATTTCGCGTGGTCGTAGATTTTAGAAAAATTAATGAAATAACTACAGGGGATGCATTTCCATTACCTAATATTACAGATATTTTGGACCAATTAGGAAAATCGCATTATTTTACAACTTTAGATTTAGCCAATGGATTTTATCAGGTTCAAATGGACGAAAATGATAAAAATAAGACAGCTTTTAGTACTTTTACGGGGCATTTTGTTTACAATAGGATGCCTTTTGGCCTAAAAGGAGCTCCGGCAACCTTTCAGAGGTTAATGAATGTGGTCTTAAGCGGTCTTAGTGGCATAAAATGTTTTATTTATTTAGATGATGTCGTAATTTATGCTAATAATTTAAAAGAACATAATGAAAGGTTAATTGAGGTATTTGAACGGTTTCGGGAGCATAATCTAAAGCTTCAACCATTAAAATGTGAATTTTTAAGAAAAGAATGTTTGTATCTAGGTCACATTATAACAGATTATGGCATCAAACCTGATCCTTCAAAAGTAGAATGTGTTTTACAGTTTCCTCAACCAGTAAATCAAAAAGAGGTAAAATCATTTTTAGGGCTTGTCGGATATTATCGAAAATTTATAAAGGATTTTGCGAAAATTTCAAAACCTCTTACCAAATTGCTCAAGAAAGATACGGAATTTAAATGGGACCATGCTTGTGATATTTCATTTCAAACGCTTAAAAATAACATTACTTCTCCTCCTGTACTACAGTACCCAGATTTTTCAAAAGAATTCATTATAACTACCGACGCAAGTAATTATGCGATTGGTGCAATTTTATCACAAGGAAAAGTTAATAATGATCGACCTATAGCTTATGCTAGTAGAACTCTTAATAAAGCCGAACAAAACTACTCAACGACAGAGAAAGAATTAGCGGCAATTGTTTGGGCAGTTAGACATTTTCGACCATATGTTTTTGGAACAAATTTTAAGATAGTTACGGATCATAAACCTTTACTTTATGTATTTAACATAAAAGACCCTGGGTCACGTCTTACAAGATTTAGGTTAAAATTGGAAGAATACAATTTCGAAATTATTTATAAGGCCGGAAAGTTAAATACAAATGCTGATGCCTTAAGTAGAATGATTAAAACGGTAAACGCTGACATGATAACAGATTATCAAAAATTTTTAAATTATCTGCAAACACATATTGTTATTAACACAAAATTAAAATAAAACAAGGCTAATTTATTTCAGATAAATAATTCAGATCCTATAATATTATTTTTTCCCAAATTTTTTAACAAAGAGCAATTTAATATTTTGGAACAAAATAATCAGATTAAACAATTTCTTGCATCATACAACGTTCAAAACGATTTAAAAATACCTTCCGTCTCTCAGTACCAAAACAACGACTGTAATATATTTTTACTCAATGATTATGAAAATATATGGTCTTGTCTACTAAAGTTACAAAATCTTGTAAGTAACAAAAAACTTAAATTGTCATTTATTAAATATCATTACAACCCGTTAGTAAAATGGGAAATTATTTATCCCATGATAAGATATATTTTTAAAAACTCTAATGTAGATATAACAGTTTACAATAATAATTTAATAAAACCCTCTGAATCTGAAAAGGAAACCTTATTAGAAGAATTCCACAACTCTCCTTTAGGCGGTCATCAAGGAATTGCCCGTACACATAAAAAATTATCCCAATTTTATACCTGGAGAGGCATGAAAAAAGACCCAAAAGGATTTATAAAAAAATGTGAATCTTGTCAAAAAAACAAATTATCGCGAAAAACAAAAATGCCAATGGTCATAACTTCAACCGCGACTAAACCTTTTGAAAGATGTTTTCTCGATATTGTTGGTCCCTTACCTGAAACGGAAGCAGGTAACAAATATATTCTTACCTTCCAAGATGACCTGACAAAGTATAATATTAATGTCCCTATAAAAAATCAAGAAGCCTCAACAGTAGCTTATTACTTCGTAACGAAAATAATTTGTCTATATGGAATACCTGAAACTCTAATTACCGATCAAGGTTCAAATTTTTTAAGTGAAATCTTTAAAAATACTTGCAAACTTTTAAAAATAAAAAAGGTTCAAGCTACTAGTTATCATCCAGAATCCAACGGAGCTTTAGAACGTTCTCATAGAGTCTTAGAGGAGTATTTAAGACATTTTATCAAAGATAGTCAGGAAGACTGATATAGCTGGATTCCATTTGCAACATTTACTTATAATACAACTCCGCATACTGCAACCCACTTTTCACCTTTTGAACTTTTATTTGGCCATACCCCTAATTTACCTACTTCAATTATTCAACCTATGAAAACTCAATACACATATGATGATTTTGTTGCCAATCTTAAACAAAAATTACAATATTCTAGCCAATTGGCCAAAGAAAATCTATTGAAAAGTAAAAGCGTTTCAAAACAAAATTACGATAAAAATTGCAAAATTAGAGATTTTAAAATAGGTGATAAGGTGCTACTTTATGACGAATCAGTGCGAAGAGGCAGAAGCAAAAAACTCACGTCCTTATGGATTGGACCTTATATAATAATAGATAAAACTTCTGACGTTAATTTTATAATACAGAAAGGCAAAAACAAACAATGCGTCCATGCCAATAGATTAACAGTTTTATGATTAACACAAAGCAAAAAAAAAAACATGTATAAATGTATTATAGAAAATAATTTAAAATATAAATGTATGTAGATAATATTTTTAAATTTTATGTTTTCTCCTATTTCAGAATAATACTACTCAGTATCACTATATCTCTGAATACCTTTCGTTCTGATAATAGCGACGATTATAATGTCACATATTACGACCACAACCCAGGAATACACTTTGAAAAACTTGGAGAACTGCGACTCTATAATAACAAATGGAAGCTAATTACATATGTAGATTTTAACAAAATTATAAATAAACTTCTTTCTCTAAAAAACTACAATAAAATAACCTCTAAATTATGTAATCATAAAAATTTTCAGTACCACTTATCCATTTGTGACACGTTTTTAAAGTCAACTAAATATAATTTTGATAAAATTAGCTCAGATTTAGAAACTTTACATCAATTGATAGGTTAGAGTACTTTAAGTAGAAATAAACGAGGATGGTTCAATAATATCGGAAAGGCTACAAAAATTCTATTCGGTACTTTAGACGAAGAAGACGCGAAATATTATGATAGCAAAATTTCAGATTTATCGCAAAATGAGGGTTCAGCATTAGCTCTTTTGAAAGAGCAAACTAAAGTTGTCAAGTCTACACTAACAAATTTCAACAATACTATTGGAACCTTAGATTTTAATGAAAACATTTTAAAAAATAATGTTAAAATTCTTTCCAAACAATTAGAAAAAGAACAAAAAGATATTAAATTTTGGCAATCTAGAAGAACACATTACGCTGACAAATATGATGTTACATCAACTACAACTCAAAGTAATGACTTTGATTAATGCAATTCTTATTGCCAAAAAGGGTTTATTACACCCAGCAATTTTAACACCAGTTCGCCTAATTGATGAACTAAAACAAGTTACGGATTCTCTTCCCCATGGTTTAGATTTTGCTGTGCCTCTTGATATAATGCATTCTAATCTTATATTAAAAACGATTGAACTAAAAGTTTACTTTGAAAATAATCATTTAATTTATATAATTAATATTCCTTTAGTTGAAGCACAATTATTCTACCTATATAAGGTATCGCCTTTTCCTAAGCTATTAGCCACTAATCAATTTGTTTTGATTCAACCATCTTCTAAATACATTGCAATAGACGAAACAAAACAGCAGTTCATAACTTTCTCTGATCTCGAATATAATAAATTTATAAAAATAACGGATGATGAAATGATTTGTCAGCAACAAAAACCAGTTTCATTGGCTCATTTAGTGGAAAACAGTGAAATGAAGTTACTTCAAGTAACAAATAAAATTCCAGAAGTATGCGAAAAACATATATTAAATTCTAATAGAGGTATCTTTATTCAGTTACTTACAACTAATACTTGGCTGTTGCAGTGCCTTGCCCTGAATCATTAGCCATTTCATGTATTAATCAAAATAAACCAGTAGACGTTATTTTAAAAAATTGCGGCAGTGTCACCATAAGAAAACAGTGTAAAGCGTATAGTGTTTCAACGATGCTCGTACCTCACGGTAATGCCTTTCAGTCGAAAATATTTAGTGAGTTTGTTCCCCCATTAGAAATTAGTGAGGACTGTTGTGAAAAAATAAAAAATAATAACATTAACCTGACAGAAATTTTAATAAACGAAAATTATGAGACTCTTTCAAACCACATTCCTGAACTGAACATCGCTAGCCATAAACTAGACGACATAGAAAAGCTAACAGAAAATCTTGAAAAAAATAATTTTTTGTCAACATATAATATTTCTGGTTCTGTTTTAGCTTACATTGTATCTGTTGTTGTATTATTATTTATTGTTTACAAAATATATTCAAAATGTATAAGAAAAACTTCCTGTTGTGGAATAATACCAAATATTTGCGTAAGGGTAAATCAAACCATTGAACCATCCCCGAGAAGTAATAGATATATAGCTCAGTATACTAGTGAAACTTCTAATAGAATTAATAATGATGATCACCCTGAGGACGATCAACCAGGTATATCATACACGCCTCGCAGAGCTAATGGTCACACGTCCTCAAGACGATCAATTAGATAAGTAATAATATTATGTTTTATTATAAGTAATAAATTTCTTTAATAGAATCTAAGTAGATTTAGAATGCTTAATTATTATAAAAAAAAAACAGTTTTCAATATTATATAGGTTAGTATAATATAGAATAAGAACACAGTTCATAGCAAATTTTGTAAAATCATTTCGAACATAATACTTTTGTTAAATATTAGTATCAATTACAAGGATGTATATTTTGTATCATAATTTATATTTTAACTCAGGAACGAAATTTTCTAACAATTTCATTATTATAAAATCTCTCATTTAGGGGGGAGGTGTTGTGACCCCATTATTTTATAGTCATTTTATTTGTGAATAATCTTAAGTATTATATATTCATTAGTCTAGAGATAGTTTGACACGTAAATGCAATATTTAGACATACATTATATTTCGGCGGAACCTTCCGACAAAAGCTGCTTTAATGGTCGTTTATTGCAAGGGAAATTCTAAGTAAACAATATGTATTTTAAATTCTACTTCAAATTCTATTTTATGCACGTTCTTCCGCCCCAAATATTATTATACCCGAACAAACCTATCATAAACTCATTTACACTATGTCGATAAAGCTTGGGAAGGTTCAGCTATAAAAACATTAAAAGAAACCATTGTAGTACACTAAGCAGTGGCGTAGCAAATACTCCCCAAAATACTTTTATAGACACCTTTTTTAATCAATTTTACAGATACGCCACTGCATCTCAAATTAGGGAATTCATATAAAAATAAGTTCTAGATAGTCAGTATAGAGCAGGTCAGTCATTATGTCAGTACTATATTGTCAGTAGAATTAAGTCAGTGGAGACAGTAAGAGTAAAGATTTGTTAGAAGTAAGAAGTGTCCCTCTTGTACAGAAGATAATAGAGAGATTTGAAACAAGTTGAAGTGTTTACATTTACTACCAGTGCTAATACAAAATACTAAAATTATTAAATCATAACAGTGGTGGCATTCGGCGAGTAATAAAAATATTAAAAGATAACAGCACTATGGCACTTTTAACACATTTTATTTAAAATTCCGTTACATTTTATGCATTTGACTGTTGTTGTAAGTTAATATGTGTGCATTTTGATAGATTTGTTTATTTCTAGTATATATTGTTTTTTTTAATTACGAATATGAATAATTCTCCAACATAATATCTAACAAATGAAGTTTGTTCTGTATCTAAACTCTACTATCTTAACTGCATGTCATTTATTCAGCCGGTAAGCGCTGTTGCCAAAGTAAATTTTGTTATATTCTTTCATGTGCAGTAATATTTTTTTTTATATAGATGGGTTGGTGCAAGTCAGAGTGGAAAGGAATTAGATGTATTGGTACCGAGTAAGCACCAAGTTAGGCGCCGTAGCGCGATAGCGCAGAGGCATCATCATTAAAGCAAAAATATTTAGGGTCAGTTTCACATTAACTAGGCAACCAGTTCTACACATATTTTACCGGAAGGGAAATTGAGCATTTATTTGGTTTTATTATCGTTAGTAATTTTAGCATTTTTTTAATTATAATTAATAAAAATGCGGATTAGATTAGGACACAATTCGGGGTCTACATTAAAACAAGGTTTTTTTAACAAAACTTATACTTAGGTAGTTGTGTTCCGTTAGCGTTAGGTTAGCCCGGGTTCGTCGATAAAACCATCATTAAAGCCATAAAATCACATGGTAAAATCGTATCTGAAATATGCGCGCACTCTAAAGTAGCGTGATTGACGATAGCGATTAGGGTCCTGTGATTCTTATTGGTTAGGTCAGCACCAGGTTTGTTAATAAAACTATCGTTAAACCGTTTTGTTTAAATTTAGGAATACTATTTGTTGTATATTTGAAGAAAAGCAAGTAAGTTTCGCAACAGTATTTTAGAATTTAGAATCTGTATTTTGTCAAAAACTTCATAATTGACAGTTTAGCATTGGGAAAGAAGTAAAATTTCTGAAGTTTCTTGGATATTTATGGTAAGTTTTGTGATTTTTTTTAATAAATACTTCATCCACGCTTTTTTTGCTTAAATATAGTAAACTTAAGGTAAGCTTCCTAACAAGACCAAAAAAAGGTAAAAGATCGAAATGTATTAAATCGTACACTGATTTGTCAAGACCGCCATTTTATTCCGTTATGTTGAATTGGTACCGGTTTATCTCTATATCAAAGTCAAGTTGATTTTTAAACATTTTATTTGTCCGCCATTTAGGGGCGCTAAACCGTGAAGATATGTAAAACCTGGGAGGGTTATTTTTTCAGGATTACATTTCATTTGTTTAAGCAGATATTTTAAATATAGTCGAATGCGGTCTTATCGTGCGGGTCCAAAGGTCACCAACATTAGGAATCGAATCAGAAAACACAGTGAATACCAAAATGTTGAGTGATTCTTTTATCGAGCTATTGAATCTCGATGGGCTATTTACACTATTTACAAATATACAGGGAGAAAGAAAATAGTTTTTTTTATATTACGCAATATTATTAAGATAGCCACTTAATATTATTTTATATATTAAATGCGGAGGGACTAAATAAGAAAATTCGCTAAATATGTATTTGGTTAAAATTTTTTGGTTGACAAAAACTAAAATACACAAAATGGTAAGCGCCTTAATAAAGTCGGAAGGCGGTTCGAATCAGTGGAACAATCAGGATATGTTCTGTTTATACAACCGCTTAATGAAAGTGAGATTTTTTATCAATCACCAAAAATTATGAGCCCCGCTTAACCTAAAAATCTAACCACTTATACATATAATTTATTTAACTGCGTGCAACCCCTGTGCAAAGAGAAATTGTTTTTTTTTTATTGTGATAACAAAAAAAATTTATTTTGCAAAAATATTAGACACTTTTGTTTAAAATACAAGATAATTAGTTATTACTTCCCTTGTGAGATTTTTTCAGATCTTTACGCTTAAGGGTCCCTAGATGCCGGAAAACATGTTTTCTAAATTCCGTCTGTCTGTCTGTTCTGCATAGCTAAAAAATACTTATCCGATTTCTTCAAATTTCAGTCTAAAATTAAGGGTCATGCATGCGAAAAATACAGGCATATATATATATATATATATATATATATATATATATATATATATATATATATATATATATATATATATATATATATATATATATATATATATATATATATATATATATATATATATATATATATATATATATATATATATATATATATATATAACCTATATATATATATATATATATATATATGTATATATATATATATATATGTATATATATATATATATATATATATATATATATATATATATATATATACCATATATATAACCTGTATTTTTCGTTAGCCCCGAGTTTCTGGTAAAGCGATTTTACCGATTTTTATATATCAAATTCTGTCTTATAATTAATAAACAAATTTACTTATTTTAAACACTCTTTAAAATTGGAACAAGTATTCTATAATTATTTAAAGTAAAGTAAGCAAAAAAATGGTGTTAAATCTAATAGAAAAAATTTTAAATTGAAATTCACTAGCTAATATCCAGAAGTCAGTGGCAAAAAACTTGTGCATGAAAAAGAACATAATTTACTTCCGAAGAAGATTAAGAAATGTACTTGAAAAATTCAAAGGCAAAAGACAAGTTACAATGCAAAAATGGATATTCATAATGCGATTTATGATTTATACACATCAAAGACTAATTTAATCCTTCAGAAACATTTGAATATTATAGACTAAAAAATATCATCATCACCCAATAAGTCCTTATCTTCGTCGTCCTGAAATGGCGCAATGATCATTTGTGCTATTTTGACATCTAGAACTCGTTCTCGATTCCACCAATACCATATTAATTTCTGCGTATGTTCCACAGATTTCTTCCAGTACTCCGGCCTAATATAATTTAATGAATCTTGCCAAACAGTTTGCACTTCATCTGATGTAAGACCATCGTTCACGTGTTTTTCGTAATATGATTTTGCCCCAGGTCATATTAATCTATTGCGTTAAACTGGTAATGGAATGCCGGCTGTCGTAAAATTTCATGTTCATTTTCCCGTAATATTTCATCTACAGCGTATATTGTTGGTTTTTTAGTAGATTTCCTCATTAAAAGAAGTTCTAGTTTCAGCATATTGGGTAAAGGATTTTGTTTTTGTTTTATTAGCCAGTCATAAATATCACTTTTCTTCCAGGATGAAGTAGGTTGTTTATTTAAGATTCTTGAATGATAAGATGCATTGTCCAGAATGATTAAAGATGGAGCATCTAAATTCGGAATCAGTTGTTCTTTTAACCACTTTTCAAACAGTTCACAGTTCATATTATCATGGCAGTCCATACTTTTGGATGTTGAAGAAAACAGTAAACTTGCACCTGAGAAAAATCCGGTTAAAGAAGCTCCATGCAAAATGATGAACCGTTTTCCCGTCCCACATCCCTTTTTTCTCTCGACACTTTTTACAGACTCGTCCTGCCAAGATTTTGAACCACTTCCATTAGAAAATATCCCAAGTCTCGTCTAAAAATACCACTTTTCTAAACTTTGAATTAACATTTTCCGTGTATTTCTTTAAAATCTGGATAAGCTGACTTGCTATATGTGGCAACTCGCATAAAAGTCTTCGATTACGATCCTCTTTATATCGTAAAACCAACATTTTTATTAATTCTGACAACGATTTTAGTCTAATTTCCAATATGCCTCGATTTTTAAAGCTTATTTTAAAACTTGAAGGGTTATATTAGTTTTTGATGTGTATAAATCGTAAATTGCATTACGAACATCCATTTTCACATTGTCACTTAGTCTTCTGTCTTTGGCTTTTTTCGTGCACATTTCTTAATCTTCTTCGGTAGTAAATTGCACAATTTTCTGCACAGTCCTTATATCGATTCCCAGAGCTTTTGCTACTTTCTCCTGGATATTGGCCGGTGAATTTTCATTGTCATAATATCTTATTAGATCTTATTAGATTTAATACCATTTTTCGCTTTTGGATACAAAAAACCCGAGAATTGTTTTCTATTACTCATTTTGTCTCTGACTTGTCAATCTGACTTTTAAGGACATCGCTCAAAGATTCTTGCAACTGCTGGTATTTATATGTTTATCCTCTTTTTCATATGAAAATATCTCATAGGTCTATCTAATTCGTCTTCCGGATTTTATGCGGAGGATATGATTACACTAATAATAATATATAAGTAATAAAAGAAAAACGAACTTAAAAAGTTTGTCGTTGATAAATCGTATGACCCGCACGATAACACTGCTTTTGACTATAACCTATATTTTTTTAGTCTGCTATTTTGTTTCGTCATCTGGGATTTGTACATTTTTTGCCAAAATTTAAGGAATTGGTGTTTTTGTTTTTTTTAACATTAGGCCGCCACTTGGTTCTGCTATATTAGATTTTTACTAAAATGTTACCAGGTCATCCTCATACAACCCTTAATTTTTAAGGAAATTTGAAGTTAATGGGGTAGGTAGTTACGGAACTGAAAAAAACGTCTTTCGGAATCTAGGAACGCTGCAACGGGAAGACCTGAAAAACTTGGGAGGGTATTTTTTTCACGATTATAATACTTCCCTTTTACTAAGGAACTAAACAAATACAGAAAATATTTATCTCACGTAAGTGTGGAATTTTCGGCTAACGAATTAAATCATTGATTAATTTTTGCAGGTTTAATAAACTTCATTAAAAATAAATAAAAAGTCTGGGGGTGAGAAGATTTAATTAAAAAATGTAATATTCTTTTTTCAAAGTGACAAATGTGGGCAAATCAAAAGAAAAACTCGCATTGTGTTTCATTTTTAATAAATTATCAAGAACTTTATTATAGCTAATGTAAAGCTGAAGCTATTAACTATGGGGTGCAACCAAATAAAAATCCTATTGATTTTCTCCATAATATACCGACTCGTAGGTCCATTACGTGTGATCTATACTATGTGTATGCTATAAAAACGCTAAAGTGACATGTTTACGAGATCCTGTCAAGTCGTAAAAACCCCTATATTACGTATTTGTTTTTACAGCTTACGAGTACGGAAATATCAATGATATTATATATTTAGACTTTTGATATCTGTAGTATCTAGGGTTGCCAGACTGGGATGGCTAAATTTCGGGATAGTAAGCAAAAACAAACCAAAAAAAAACCGGCGACTCCCGGAAAAAATAAATCGGTTTTGTTATACCCGAATAGTGTGTAAAAACAAAATCAAAACAAATCATAGTCAAAATGTGTTTATTGAATTAAGCACAAAAAACTAAAAAGAAGGTAAATAATTAAAAAAACATATAACGAATTAAATTAACAGTGGTAAATAAGATTAACTAAGACTACTTATATTTATCGTTGCGCTTTGCTTTTAAATTACACTGGCTGACAAAATTTTTCTAACACAAGCCAGCTCATTATTTTCACAATAGAAATACCCTCCCAATAATAAAAAAAAATATTCGGAAAGCCCTAATACGTACCATTTTTTAATAGCCTAATTAGAACCTTTTATATTGGCAGGTAAACAATGTTATTGTGGGGCGGCTAAAATGGGTCCATTTAACAACGAAAAAATTACCTAGACTGGGTTGATTACAACATTAGACATAAAATAAACGTTAAACATCACTCTTCTGTTGAGTTTCGAATTGAGTGGTTCTCTGTGTATGGACAAGCAAGTGTATTTGAAGAGGAGAATGTCGAGTCAAACGCGCCGAAGTTGCAAAATTTCTCCAGACACATTTTGTTATATTTGTGGAGAATTTCTGGCGAAATCACAAGCCAGGCCATTTTCCGAAAATGTAAAAAAGCCTACTTTAAATATTTGGGTGTGCTAATTGGGGGTCAAGATAAGCGTGGGTGCTGTGTTAGTTGTAGTGTATCATTGGTGCAGTAGATGAAGGGAAAGAGAAAAAGTATGCCTTTTGCAGTTCCAATGGTGTGGCGAGAACCCACCAATCATTCTAACGATTGTTATTTTTCCCTGACAAAGAGTAAAGGTTATTCGAAAAAGGGTAAGCACAATAAAGAATATCCAAATTTGCAATTTGCCATACGACCTGTTCCTCATAATGCAAATTTGTCAGAGCCAATTTCGCCTTTAAATTGGCAAGCTATTGATTTGGGAGATAATGGAGATAAAGCATCATCAGGTAGCTCAGAAGAACAGTGTACCGATCCCACTTTTACCACAGGTCCCAGTTCCGGCGGGCCATATTTGATTGTTCAAAGTGAATTAAATGATTTAGTACGTGATTTGGGTTATCCAAGCAACAGTACGAACTTCTGGGTTCACTTCTTAAGGAATCGAACCTATTGGCCAAAGAAATAAAAATTAGGAATTTCAGAAAAAGAAATGCTATGTTTTCTGAATTGATATTGAACATTCTCGGCGCGAGTGGCGCTTATTCATAGACTCATCTAAATATAGCTTAAAAGCTGTGCATAATGGAAAACCCTCTATACAGTTGCCCATTCAGTTGCAATGAAAGAAAATTATGGAAATAGGCGCACGATTTTGGATAAAATAAACCACAATAAGTATAAATAGCAGATATGTGGAGACTTTAAAGTTATAGCTATTTTAGTGGGACTTCAAGGGGGATTTACAAAATATTGCTGTTTTTTTTGTTTATGGGACAGTCGTGCAATAAATCAGCATTATGTAACAAAAAATTTGGTCAGAAAGAAGCGAATTTCAACCGGGATCCCAAAATGTTAAATTTATACCTCTTGTTGATCCCAAAAATGTCCTTTTGCCTTCTTTTCACATTAAACCTGGGGTGATGTAAAACTTTGTCAAGGCTTTGAATAAAGATGGTGTAGGATTTAAATACCTAAGTCTTTCCCCAGATAAGTGAGGCCAAATTAAAAGAAGGCATTTTAATTGGGCCACAAATCAGAAAATTGCTAGACGATGTCAATTTTACGGAAAAACAAGCTTACCAGGCAGGAACTCAGAGCATGGAATTCATTTGTTAATGTAGTAAGAGGATTTTTAGGCAACAATATGGATGAAAATTATGAACAATTAGTTAATGAACTCTTAGACGCCTATAAAGCGCTTGCTGCCAGAATGTCATTAAAAATTGACTTCCTCCATTCCCATCTGTCATTTTTTCCTAAAAAATTGGGAGCTGTTAGTGACGAGCAGTGTGAAAGGTTTCACCAAGATATCACAACAATGGAAATTCGGTACCAAGGACGAGGGATCCAGCCATGATGGGTGACTACTGTTAGTTTTTGAAGAGAGAAGACAGGACACCTCATAAACGGAAAAAATAAAGTTTAATTAGTGTTTTAAGTTAACATTTTTCTTGTTTGCTTTTCTCTTAGATGTATGGTATGTTTAATAGAGGAAAACGGTAAACATAGTCAATAAACGGGGTTAAGGATTGTCTGAAAACTTTTTTTCCGTAGATATAGTGAGTATAGTAACATTAGATATGGTTCTACAACTCTAACAAGAAAACCCTACGTGCTACAACTTTGTATTTGTCATTTTCGTATTTGGATAGGTCCATTCGATTAGATTATGCTATTCTGATTTGTGTTACATAAAATTTTTTTTGTCGGCCAGTGTTATTTGCCTTTAAGACCATTTAACAAAGAAAAAAATTCTGACCTGGACACGCTAAAATTAGTTCAAATTTGTAGCTTAACCTTCACAAGGTCCAATGGCATTCGATTTCTCTCTTTTATCCACAAATTATTCATAAGGCTAAATATTCTCTAACAAAAAGCTTTATTAATTGGAATCGATAGAACAAATGACACAATTTTGTTTAAGTTTATAAAGTTTTGATTTTTAACCATTCTAAAAAAATGCGACCAAACTTGATCATTTGGTACGTTTTTGGGTAACTCACCGTATTCAAAGTATTCTTTTAATTTTTCATTTCTTAGAGCAGAAGAACTAAATTCAATGTAAATCAGTTCGAGAGTTGGCAAGGGCGTGGGTACATTGAACAGCCGACAAAGCCAGCGGCGCAATGTCGTGATGTAATAATGTTAAGCAAGAGTGTGTATTGTTTTTCTTAGTGAACTTTATAATATTTGGTTTTTCTGATTTGATTGACGCCTTCCGGGACAGTATGATGAAATTCCGGGATCCGGGACAACTTACCTAAATCCGGGATTTTATTGGAGATCCCGGACGTCTGGCAACTTTAGTAGTATCTGGTCTTCCTAAATTCACTCATGAATTGCAAGTAATCATATTAGCTCGCATCCACTATAATTTGATTCGGTATTGTCAGGAAAAGTAGTGAATGTTTCTTCTTCGAGAAATCAATTTTCCTGAAAAAAAACCACCCCGAACGACGATCGAAGAGATATCGGAAGTGCAGCAGGTGGCTCCGTCCTGTTGGAACCAAGTGTCTTGAGTGTATCCTTCAAATTCTTGACTTGAATGTGTTAACATAACGCCGTGAATTAACCGTTACTGCGCGGCCTTGTCGGTCTTCGAAAGAAAAAGGACCGATGATTCCAGATCCCGACATTGTAACCAAAACTTTGACTTTGCTCTATAATCTATGCAAACCCCTTTGATGTTTGTTTTTAGGATTCTTCACACTGAATATTCACATAGCCATTATTGTCGACTGCTGCTGGAACCCGTTTAGTTATTTTGTTAGCGAATAAAAGTCTATCAGCGTAATGTGTTAATCTTTATAAAGGATGTGGAACAGCGACGACCGATTTCGATAAGTTTGGTCTTGGCGCACGGACGCTTTCACTTTTTTAATGTTTTGATTGGCTCTTACTGACCTTCGACGACTGGGGACGCGTTTATTTAAGGTTGAATTAGTTTCCTCAAACAAACGAACTCACTGCTTAATCAACGAAAGTCTGGGACATTGCTGAATATCGTGCAAATTGAACCATTGTCGAAATCTACGGCGTGCAATAGTGGCAAAATTGTTGATGCGATAATACTCGCGCACATAAAACTTCCCCGTCCCGAACTATCGTTTAAGAACGACCCCAGCGTTCTCTCCCTCCTAGCAAATTTTCTACAGAGCAACCAAATTTTAACAAATTTTTGACCACCCTGTATAAAGACCATCGAAATCAACAGTTGAACAATATAACAAACAAATGGTATGCCTATGCGACATAAGCAAAACATTTTGTGGGGTATTTTGAGAGCTTTATATAAGAAATTGCTTCAAGGGTCACCTAGTATTTATATTGAAGTATCTAGATTATACTCGAATATTCAAACGAATAGAAGAGAAATCGATATCCTCCCAAGACAGCATACTTAACACCGATGGTCACAAAGAGCTATTAATCAAATTTTAGGACCGTTACGTTTTGATATCGCAATGACTTATTTGGATGATGCCCTTATCCCCCCTGTATCGATACAAGAAGGTATTATTAGACGGAAAACTGTTCTCGGTGTACTTAGCTGAGCATGTTTTACATTACGGTTAAATAAATTCCATTTTTAGAGAGCACGTAGAATATTTAGGTCACGAAATTTTAAGGTTAAGTATTAGACCCGGGGAAGATAAGGTAAAAAGTGTTTCAAAGTTTCCTGTCCCACAAAATATCCACCATATTGGGCGAATTTTAAGTGTGAATAGCATTTCAAAAAATGCATTAAGGAATTTGCTACTATTTCGAAACCATTATCTTCTCTAACGCGTGAAGCTTCTAACTTTATCTGGACAGAAGATCAACAGGCTGCCTTCGATCCCTTCATGACCGCACTAGTGGAAAGACACATTCTAGCAATGTACGATAGAAAAGCGGAAACAGAAGTGCATTGTGTTGCAAGCAAAGTAAGTTTAGGAAGGACACTTTTCCAAAGGCAAGAAGATAACACTTGAAAGCCCATGCAGTATTTTAGCTGAACCACTACTAAGAAAGAACAAAACTACCACTCGTACAAACTAGAAACCCTCGCGGTGGTATGTTCTTTCAAAAAAAATGTATCTCCTCGAATTCAAGTTTAAGGTGGTTACCTATTGTATCTCAGACACACACTTATTTTTTCACGAATTGTTAGGTAGTAGCTAAAGATCCAGGAATTCGATTTTGATGTAGAGTACCGTCCAGGTCAATGGGTGGAATATGTTGAAGCCCAACAATTTTGATATATTATCATGACGGAGCTGGACACTTTAGTGAAGACAAAACGTTGGAATCCATAAGGACACGTTATTGATTCCCCGAAATGAGAAATTATGTAAGGAATTACATTAATTCGCATCTAGTATAACACAATTCCAGCTGGTAAGAAGTCAGTTAGACTAAATACAAATGATAAAAACGAAACACCTATGGATACACTTCATACTAAACTTCCAGGTCATTTTGTTCCGAGTCTTACGTCTACTCTGCGCAACAACCACTCCACGAGCCTACGAGCAAGTCGAGAGAATGAGCCGGACTGTTTTATCAGAGCTTATGGCATCTAAGGCTAATGAAGATTGGTGGGAAGAGACTGTCAGCAAAGTTAAGTGGGGAATTAATTTGCAAATTAGTTCCACTACGCGTAAGACGCCTAAAGGACGCATTCCTGACGTCAGAAGACGAAGAAAAAGACCTCGGGGTATTACGTGGTTCAGTATCCCGGGGCATCAAAGACCGACTGTTACGACAAAAAAAGTATTACGATAAAAGACATGCAATGAATAAAATGTTTACGGTTGGCTAACATGTGTTAGTTTAAGCATGAAAAGGCTCTAATGACGGCTAGAGCAGAAAGCTTGAGCCTCCCAACAAAGGACCCTTCGTAGTTACGAACGTACTGTCTAATGATCGTTACATAGTTAACGAATTGGCAGGGTCCAAACGTTGTAGAACTGCCTATACGAATATGTGAGCTTTGCTTAAACGAAAGTAGATAAGGTTCCAAGAAATATAATATCTGAAATAAATATTTAGGCATGGGATTATTATGTAAACGTTTGATGTGATGACTTGTAGGAATATTTATGTATTTGATTGGAGTTCAAGTTAATAGTTTTTAACATCAAAAGTGGGGTAGGTTCTCTAAAGGTGCCACCTAGCTGGTCGGTGATTTTGCGCATGTCTGCGTGAGTCATTAATTAGGAGTTAATTGCTATTTTCGCTGAGATAACTGATAAGTGTATCAGTATCGAAATGGAAGAATTATGCCTATTCGCGTCTTCGGTGCGAAAAGACATTCTTGCTTTCGACCCATCGAAAAACGACGCGGAGCGATGATACGGAAATTCTGGCGATCACTTACAAGTAGACTGATTTTAAACAGAGCCGCAAATGCGATACAAGGTGATGCGAAGGGCTGGTACGATAACTGGCTTAAGATTAATCAAAAGAAGAAGTCAAAGTTACTTGAAGGTCAATTGACTCATTACTATTTTTGCTAAATACAAATAATAAAATAAAAAAAAATAAAAAAAGTTTAATTTATGAAAATTAACCAGGGCCAAAATCCGCCAATTTACAAAGCCTTTGTTTGGTCTAATGACCTGGTAGAAATTAAAAATTTAGCTACTAATCGCAAGAGAATTGTTGCTGCAGAGATGATACAGATGAATTTGAGGAAGAAGTTTAAAAACCATTGTTTTCATGTTTATTTCTGTTTCTTGTTATCGTTAAACCCGTGTGCTGTTATTACAAATGTTTGTTCTTATAAACATTCTGTAAGTAGTATTTGGAGCCATGCTTATTATAACGATACCATAAGTATTTGTCGAAAAGAGAAATGCCGGCTTCGAAAGGCTTCGTTATGGAACTGATTGGAAAGTAACAGGGTACAGTTTTTGCACAAAAAAAAATATTGCTGAAAGCCTTGCTCTTTGCATCAAGGTCATTAGAACTTGTTGTTGAAATGACCTGCTCTTTGCAATGGTTGTTTATTGTCTATTACTGAAAGACATGCTCTTTGTATCAGGTCATTAGAACTTAAAGTTGAAATGACGTTCTGTCTGCAATAGTAGTTTAATGTTTGTTGCTAAAATAACATGCTCTTTGCAGTAATGGTTTGTATTTTATTGAAAGATGAAAGTCGTGCTCTTTGTGGCGGATCATGGGTATCCAGATGATGAAATGACGTGCTCTTTGCTATTATATGTGACAAACATGTTTTTCTGTAGTAGTATGGGCAGAATAGAACATACAATTCGAGAACGAATTTATTGTCAGGATTGGCTGTGTAAGCTTTGCTCGAACGAAAGTAGATAAGGTTTCAAGAAATATAATATCAGCAAAAAACATATTTATGCACAGAATTATTATATAAGCGTTCCATATGATCACGATATGTATCGCACGATGAAATCATTCTTGTAAGGTTCTTTGTTTGATTTGGAAGTAAAGTATAGTGGTTGGAATATTTAAGTGTTTTATTTGAGAGTTTTTAACAGGTATATGTCCATCAGATAGAATGTCTTTGTCACGGCTGTTACGCAAAGCAATGGCGATAGAGACGAATATGGCTACATAGCCTATTGTTAATTTATTTTGTTTTTCTTCTCAGGAAAAGAGGCTTTCACGAGAACGTGAAATAAATCAGGTTGGCCGACTATTCTCAAATATTCAAACGAAACATCTAAAGACAAAAAAAATTGTTTGTCGCGACCAACACCCATAAGCTTAGAGGATTATAATTCACAATACAGACAGGCAGTAGTCGAAAAAAAACTCGCAGCAATATACGTATTTATTCTTTCGAGCGGACTATTACGAATTATATACATATTTCCTTTGTTACGTTGTTATGATTAATATAGAGTTTTCGTTTTTAATAGTTTGTTTTTGTTAAAGTTACTGATTAAGAGGTTACAAGTTAATTTATCCATAAATTCGGGAGCTTTGCCACTTTACCACGGGACTAATTAAGACCTCCATTACAGTCTTCCTAATCCATGTGTTACATTTAAGAATATTTTTGTTTGCAAAATATTCAAAATCACATGCATTTATATATTAACAAAATCACTACTTTGAACTTATAAATATCAGCACATTTTATTATTCTGATTTTCGATTACAAGTTCTAGAACTATATATATTCTTTTTAAATTAATAAAGAATATACTATATTTATTTTTCTACAAACGTTGGTGTAAACCCTGAATTAAAAAGAATGAAATCACTAATTTGATGTAAACAAATTTTTTTCTATAATGTTGATTTTATATGGCATTTTTTAAGCCTTAATATTAGCTTCACAACTTGATATCCAAATTGTCTAGCTACCGTTGAAATTAAAAAGTAATATTCCAATAAACACATTTCTTTTATATACATACATACTTTTTTCTTCATTTTATTTTTATAAAGATTGAACGTGTGGCGTAAGTTTGTCGATATCAACTCAAAATCTAATTTGTCAGAAAGTTTTTGTTGGAGATCTGGCATTATTATTAATAATTAACCGTTAAAAGAGGTTTGCTAATGAGACCTGGACGAAATGCAAAAAAGTGTTTTTTTTCCCTTTTGTCAATATACATTTTCTAAACAGTAGCAGCCCATAATTACGGACTGTACCTAAAGAATCATGAATTTGAATAATTTATAATCTTAGTCTTAATGCGAATATTGACTACGTCGTTTTTACCTGAAAATAATACAAACACAATTTAATTATTTGTAACGTTTAGTACCATTTGCATAACAAAATTTTAAGTCAAACTTTAGTAATAAAGAATTTGGGTTATACACATTATATTGGTTACTATCTACAAATTATAATAAGTCATTAGTCACAGACTTTATTATAATTATTTAAATAGTTCCTTTAATAAAATATAACAAAATACTAAAACTGTAATAAATTCTCTTTTTAAAAACTCGTTGACTTGAGCAGAAGGCAAATTAGCGATATAAACACCAGGCTGGAAACGCGTCAGAACATGGGAATCTAAATCTAACGCGGCACAATTAAAAACACGTCACTTAGATAGAATATGGTACCTACAAGTTATTGATGAATATTTGTTTTACCGATCAATCATTAAGGCGTTAGTTAATTTTAATATGATGTTTTTTCATATTTCATTTACCCCCGTTGAAAATAAAAGCACGTGAACACATGAATTTTGCAGGGCCGTATTTTTTATGGTCTTAAAAGTTTTAAAAGTTAGACAAGATCTACTTGTCATCTAGGTTTTTCCATCAGTTTCGATCATTTTTTGTCAAGTTGCAGGAGCTTTCATGTTCATCATTTTTGTTAATCGTAGGAAAAGTTTACATGGATGTGATGACATACAGGGTTGAAACAACAATTGCATTTTGACCTAAATTTCTGAATACCCTGTAGAAAAATATATAACCTGAATAACGTTTCTTTGTACGATACGCTATACAAGATGATGGTAGGTCAAATCCGTATATCGCTGAAAGGCTTGCCTATCAGCACAATATCCGATGGGATACAAAGATTTAGGGAAACTGGTTCTTACTCAAGAAGTCTTCGGCAGGGAAGATCGAGAGCCACAAATGCAGTTGAAGATCGCTTTTTTCGACTTTAAGTTCTACGAGAGCAAAGGGCTTCTGCTCCCGTTTGGCCAGAAGTTTTGCAGATGTTCACGGTACCTTAGTTTCACCTGATACCGTACGCAGAAGGTTGAAAGAACAATATCCATCGTCTCGTGTACCTGCTACTGCTGGTCCTCTATTGCAGGTTATCGACGTCGGCGCTTGGAATTTTCTCGACCTCATGCAGATTCGGACATGGACGATTGGCGAAACGTTCTTTTTACGGACGAGTCTCGTTTTACAAGATATTAACCAGATAGACTACAGAGATTGTGGAGAAGACCCGGGGAACGATATGCTCAATGTTGTTTCTCACCTAGAGTACAATTTGGGGGCGGTAAAGTGATGGAATGGGGTGGCATTTCCTTGGAAGACCGCACAAGCGTTGTTACGGTTCAGGCAGGTAGCAGGTACTGCAAGGTAATGCTCGTCCGATACATAGCCCGAATGACGAGACAAATCGTATGTTCAGATAATGGAGGTTACACTGTATATGCATATAATTATTTTCTTTTATATACATACATACTTTTTTCTTCATTTTATTTTTATAAAGATTGAACGTGTGGCGTAAGTTTGTCGATATCAACTCAAAATCTAATTTGTCAGAAAGTTTTTGTTGGAGATCTGGCATTATTATTAATAATTAACCGTTAAAAGAGGTTTGCTAATGAGACCTGGACGAAATGCAAAAAAGTGTTTTTTTCCCTTTTGTCAATATACATTTTCTAAACAGTAGCAGCCCATAATTACGGACTGTACCTAAAGAATCATGAATTTGAATAATTTATAATCTTAGTCTTAATGCGAATATTGACTACGTCGTTTTTACCTGAAAATAATACAAACACAATTTAATTATTTGTAACGTTTAGTACCATTTGCATAACAAAATTTTAAGTCAAACTTTAGTAATAAAGAATTTGGGTTATACACATTATATTGGTTACTATCTACAAATTATAATAAGTCATTAGTCACAGACTTTATTATAATTATTTAAATAGTTCCTTTAATAAAATATAACAAAATACTAAAACTGTAATAAATTCTCTTTTTAAAAACTCGTTGACTTGAGCAGAAGACAAATTAGCGATATAAACACCAGGCTGGAAACGCGTCAGAACATGGGAATCTAAATCTAACGCGGCACAATTAAAAACACGTCACTTAGATAGAATATGGTACCTACAAGTTATTGATGAATATTTGTTTTACCGATCAATCATTAAGGCGTTAGTTAATTTTAATATGATGTTTTTTCATATTTCATTTACCCCCGTTGAAAATAAAAGCACGTGAACACATGAATTTTGCAGGGCCGTATTTTTTATGGTCTTAAAAGTTAGACAAGATCTACTTGTCATCTAGGTTTTTCCATCAGTTTCGATCATTTTTTGTCAAGTTGCAGGAGCTTCCATGTTCATCATTTTTGTTAATCGTAGGAAAAGTTTAAATGGATGTGGTGACATACAGGGTAGAAACAACAATTGCATTTTGACCTAAATTTCTGAATACCCTGTAGAAAAATATATAACCTGAATAACGTTTCTTTGTACGATACGCTATACAAAATGATGGTAGGTCAAATCCGTATATCGCTGAAAGGCTTGCCTATCAGCACAATATCCGATGGGATACAAAGATTTAGGGAAACTGGTTCTTACTCAAGAAGTCTTCGGCAGGGAAGATCGAGAGCCACAAATGCAGTTGAAGATCGCTTTTTTCGACTTTAAGTTCTACGAGAGCAAAGGGCTTCTGCTCCCGTTTGGCCAGAAGTTTTGCAGATGTTCACGGTACCTTAGTTTCACCTGATACCGTACGCAGAAGGTTGAAAGAACAATATCCATCGTCTCGTGTACCTGCTACTGCTGGTCCTCTATTAGATGCAGGTTATCGACGTCGGCGCTTGGAATTTTCTCGACCTCATGCAGATTCGGACATGGACGATTGGCGAAACGTTCTTTTTACGGACGAGTCTCGTTTTACAAGATATTAACCAGATGGACTACAGAGATTGTGGAGAAGACCCGGGGAACGATATGCTCAATGTTGTTTCTCACCTAGAGTACAATTTGGGGGCGGTAAAGTGATGGAATGGGGTGGCATTTCCTTGGAAGACCGCACAAGCGTTGTTACGGTTCAGGCAGGTAGCAGGTACTGCAAGGTAATGCTCGTCCGCACATAGCCCGAATGACGAGACAAATCGTATGTTCAGATAATGGAGGTTACACTGTATATGCATATAATTATTTGGTAATAACTTTATGCAAATGTTATAAACTGTAATTTATTTCACTTTTTTAACTTTCAATTTATTTAATATTATTTTTTTTCATAACATTATTTGATAATCTACAAAAAATAAATTATGTCATTTATTATTTTTCATCATGAAAAAAGGTTTTATTAGAGGGACTGGAATTTTACCAAATATTTAAACATCTTATTCTTTCAGCTTTGCCACATAGGATTCGCACTAAAAATTTACCAGTCCAGTCCTGTTTAATACATGGTTTTAGTGCAAAATTTTAAGTCAATAAGTAGTTTTTTGTTACTGAATTTTTAAGCATTTCGAAAGGCCGCCATTTTGTTCCGCCATAATTGGTTTATACAAAAATTTTACCAGTATATTTGCATATCACATTTGATTTTTGCACAAAAAAGTAGTATTTTAATAATGATTTTTTACATTTTTAAGTCAGCCATATGTAACCATTTTCTCACCATATGACCCTTGATTTATGACTAAAATTCCGGTTTGGGCTACAACGAGTCTGAAAGACGAACATGGGAGACCATGTTTTTCGGGGTTCAGAGAAAATAAACGTAAAGATCTGCAAGAATCTTTAAGGGTAATTTTTTCACGATTACAATCCTCCCCTATTACGACTACAGCAATACCTTTACATTCATGAATAAACAAATGAATGATATGTTAAAATTAACGCAATTTGGGTTATAATTTATGAATCCTCATTAAGCTTTATCTGTATTGCAAACACATTATGAAGATTAAAATATGTTTGACAATGCAGTGCATATTGATACAAGCGGATGATTTAAACTTAAAACAATTCATGTTTTATTTAAAATAATTGGATTGTTTTGATTAGAATAATAAATTGGTTTTCAAACAACATATTTATTGAAACAATCCGACAATCGGATTACATATTAGAATACAAATTAACAACAAATTCATATAATGCGATCAATACACCTACCTACGAACTGGAGGCTCCATATTGATGGAGCCACCAGACTGAAAGTCTATAAAATCCCTAATAATAAAAGTTGGGCTCAAGCTGTCAGTTGTAAGATAAATTCGACTTTTTGCTATTTTCGATAAAATTGTTCACCATATACAGACAAAAAGAGATAAGCAACTAATGTTTTACATTTCGGACACTTTTTTCCCTTAAATACTTCTGTAGCCGCGAAACTGTGTCAACATTTTACCAAGTACAGATAGTATGCTGGTCGGTTTATTGGATATGGAATCGTTAGAACTTGGTGGACCTAAGAAAACGTATCCAGAAATAAATTTTAGTAACAATTTCCCATTTAATTAATTAGTTGAACAAAAATGTTACTATAGCAACAACATAGATTTGAAATTTGGTGACCCCATCTACTTCGCAGTTCTATAGCACCATTTTTAAGTACCGCAGAGTAGTTTTGACCTCTCACATGTGTCGGTTCTGCATACCACTTCATGGTTAATATTGATTTATCTAACAAAAGCATTCCCAATTTTCAAGAATTAACAATGCGAGTTGCAAACCCTATAATAATTATGTAGTAGTAGTAGTAGTAGTATGCACTACTGAAAACGAGAGGCGTCAAAACTATGCCCAAAATTTCCGAAAATGGATGCACTAGTGCTGCGCAGCAAGTAGCCCGATGTAAAAACGTAGTTTTTAAAAAAATCTTTCCAGAAACTGGTTGGGATTGTCTATAAAACTGCCAAGACAAAGAAAAAACAAAAATTCTACTGTCACTAGGTTGAGAAACTTAACAATTATTATTTATTTATTTTTTTCTAAATGTCGACTAAAGCGGACTTTCACAATTATAGGCGCCGACTTTTCAGAACTGCTCTGGGTACTTTGCACAGGTACACAAATTTATTTTTAAGGGTAGGGGGGAAAAAAATATAACGCGAAATGTCCAAATATAAAAATTGAATTACCAATTAAGAAATCACGGTTCTTGGGATTAGACCGTCTCAAACTGGAATTACTATACGACGTTTCGCCTTCGATTGTACGAGGCATCTTCAGGGATCTTTACTTCACGAGATCTGAATACTGAATGAGCTCGGAGAGATTCAAGTGGGCTTTTATACCCGACTTGTGCTGTGACCCTGTATTAAGATCGGTTTCCACGTGTGATGTAATCCGTAACCCGTATCTCCCTTGAAATTTTTTGTAAGTTTAAAAATTTCAATAGATTCCCTAATTTTTCGTTTATAAAATACTGAAACCGATGCTAGAATCTTGGTTTCCTTTACATTTATAATATGGCCAGTTGTATGCCCGTGTTCAGCTACAGCATCAGCAGATTGAACAATTTGTTTCTTTTTAATACATCGTTCATGTTCCTTAACTCTAGTTGATATTGAGCGTCCTGTTTCTCCCACATACACTTCTCCACAGGAGCCAGGAATTTTATATACTCCTTCTGTTTGAAAAGGTACAATATCTTTCGGGGATCGCAAGAATTGACCAATCTTCTTATGTGTATTGAAGACAGTGGCGGCTATTCAGGTGAAGCAAACATCTAACTATATTTATTATATATCTCTTAAAATTTAAGTTTTTACATTCATTTATTCACCTAATTGCAAAAAAACAAACTGTATATATCGAATAAATATTTTACTTGATCGTTGGAGGCATGTCTTTTTAAAACTTTCAATCGAACTTTATTACAACAACTATAACAGTGGCGCAAACCGCTTCGATTTTGCCGGAGAGGCTATGTTTAGTTTACGATTTTCCTACTACGTTGCCATGACAACGCGTTCGCGATGACGTCGAGAACGTGGAAGAATAATGTTAACCAGCGCCAAACAACGCCCTCGCTGAATTACTAGCGCAGTGCGCTACAGCCACGTATCGTTCAGTTTGAGGTGGTTGTTTACTTTTATTTTCGCAGATTTCGCTGCGACCGGTTAGTTCCTTTGCAATTTACTTGTTACTTATTAATTATTTACTGTTTTGTGTTATGTCTTTTAAGGTGTTGTTACAACTTTATTTGGTGTCGGGTTTATTAATTTACATTATGGATCCGATCACGGATGTGGTTTGCATTTTGTTGGAAACTCCATTTAATCTATGGAAGGAACAAGATCAGAGTTTTAATCGTCATCCTGGTTTTCGTTGTACAAATGGTTATGCAGTAGTCAAATAATACAAAAATTGTTTTGCTGGCCTTGTTTACTAGTTTTCAATAAATATTCAGTGTGAAATTAGGAAGGATTTACAGGTATGTTAAATATATGAAGGTCTTTACATAAACATGAAGACTCGGCGGAGCATTTAAAATGCGAATTAATGCTAAAAACATCAGTAAAAAATCAAAGCACTATAGCTGACACTAGAAAATGCTAAACTATATAAAATACATTTTAACGAAAACGTCCGATTAAATAGACTATTTATGTGCTTGGTAATTGATGCAGTTTTGTACCTTGCAAAACAAGAGTTAGTCTTTCGCGGTCATGATGAGAGCAGCGAGTCAATAAATAGGGGAAATTTTAAAAAACTTTTAGATTTATTAATATCGAGAAGTTCCCAAGAACTAAAAGTTATCACAAAAAAAAATAAAAATGTTTTTATTGGTGACTCGAAAACTATTCAAAACGAAATAATTAATTATTAGTTCAATTTAATTGAATGCATTTCTGATTATTTAAATGATCATGTAAAAAATGAAATAATCAACACAAAGTTTTCTTCTGTGCAAGTGGATGACACCACTGATATTACGCAAACCTCCCAGTGCTCCATAATTTTAAGATACGTTAATTCAGAAGGTTCAGTAGTCGAGAGATTCTTAGGATTTTGACTGTAAACATAAATTAATAGGGCAATGTTACGATGGCGCAATAAATCTCTGGCCATCTAAATGGCCTTCAAAAAAAAAATAAAAAGCGCCGCTGGCTGTATTTGTCCTGATGCAGCAAAGTTTAAAAATGTTTCTAAATGTCGAATTTTTTTGCAAGCCTTACTTGTATTCCCTCATTTTTTCATCATTCAGCCAAACGAACGTATGCCCTTACGTCTGCATCTACGAGGCGTATACCAACAATTACAGAAACTCATTGGTCCTCAAATTCGAAGTTAGTAAATGTGATTGTTCAATTTGCGTTCTTCAAAAAAAATCGTTTGACATTCATTTTTGCATATCCAATATAAAACGCTGTCGTGAGACGCTCTGTAAAAAAATGAACATTTTTTAATACCATGTTTCATAAATTCCATTACAGAAATAAATCATTACAAACGTGAGCTTACTAAGCTTTCGCCTAAAGAAATTAGAGCTAAGTATAGAACCCTTTTTTTATGAAATATTGGACCATATTTTAATGGAAATGACACTAAGCTTTCAAAAATCTGAAAAACTTACATTTTTATGTTGGGCAGTTTCTGCAAAATTTTCCGAATATAGTTCAAATTTTCCGACTGGCCCGTTTGAAAATTTGTTACAGTTATATGGGGAAATATTTTCAAAAAGTCAACGACTTAAAAATAAGCTTGATTTTATTTTTGCCAACGACAGTAATTGGAATATATCGCTGCAAGAGCAAGTGAAAAAAATTAATGAAAATAAAAATATTTTAACCAAAGCATATAAAGTGTATTCCCTTGTTTTGACAATACCGTCGACAATTATTTCAGTGGAAAGAAATTTTTCCTGCCTCAAACGTGTAAAAACGTATTTAAGAAATACAATATCTCAAAAAAGACTTACTTCTCTAGGTAATATTTCACTTCAAAAGGAATATCTAGAGGAGATTAGGGCAACTCATCCATTTTATGAGGATGTTATAAATAAACTTGCAGCTATGAAAGATAGGAGAATTGATTTAGTATACAAAATTTAGGTAAGTCGTAAAAAATATTCTACCCCTTTTGTACTTCACTTACTTTTTCACTCGCGAGCCGCCACTGATTGAAGATTGTACGTATGTTGGACCGCCGAAGTAATCGTCCTATTTTATTTACTATGTTTTTTTATTTGAACGCGTAATATCTTCAGTGCAATAGTCATTCCCTCTCAGAGCTCCCGATTTCTTTTGTGCTGGATGGTGGTGGGAATTTGCATTTAAGTATCGATTTGTATGCGTCGGTTTTCTGTACACAGAATGTCCTAATGTACCATTTTCCTTCCTTTGAACATATACATCTAGAAAGGGAATTGTCCCATTAAATTCAATTTCCATTGTGAACTTGATATTATGATGTTGTTGATTGAGGTGTTCCAGAAATATGAGAAGATTATCCTGTCCATAAGGCCATACTACAAAAGTATCATCCACATATCTGAACTAGTGTTTTATTTAGTAGAGTGGATGTTAGAGCAATATTTTCAAAGGCTTCCCTAAAGATATGCGCTACGACAGGTGATAGAGGAGACCCTATAGCTGCCCCTGAAATGTGTTCATAAAACGTTCCTTGAAAGATGAAATAAGTAGATGTAAGACAAGCTTCCACTAGGTCTGTTAGGTTCTTATCAAAATGATTCAATATGCCTGTTATAATGGAAATTGAGACGTTGACAGGAACATTTGTGTATAGTGATTCTACATCAAAATTGACCAAAATATCTTCGGGATCCAACCGGATTTCCTTAAATTTTTTTTACGAAAAGTGTAGAGTTTTTTATAAAGGAATCTGTTTTTCCAGTGAATGGATTAAGAAAGTTTGAAAGATGTTTACCTAGTTTGTATGTGGGCGAGTTCGGCTAGCACAAGTCGGGTATAAAAAAAGCATTCAGTGTTCAAATCTCTTAGAGTAAATCTCTCCCTGAAGATGCCTCGTGCAATCGAAGGCGAAAGATAGTAATTCCAATTTGACACGCTCTAATCCCAAAAATGATTTCTTTTGACCAAAGCATATATTGAATATGTTTCTATATGTTCTTTTCAAAATTTAGATCCGTTTAACGCGAGCTGCAAACAACATGACGGAATTAAGAAAACATTATAAAACGTGATTAAATGTAAATCTTGGAAGGGTGATTTTCTTCACTATTACAAATATTTTATTTGCTCTTGACATTTTTTAACATTTCACTAAGCCATCATTCAGATTTTTAAAAATTAAATATGTGACCCTTAAATTTTTGTCAATTATGTAAGTGGTTTTTCAGCTCGACGAAATTAAAAACGCAAAGATCTGAAAAAATCTCAAAGAGAGGGTAATTTTTTTACGATTATAATAATTTCCTTATGCGAGGGAAGTAAAAATGTTTTGCATATATTATATGTTCTATATGTTCTCATAGATTTAACCGGCAAACATCACATTATTATAGTAAGCGATATGGAACATTCAGATAAAAATTAAATATGGCGTTTGTCTTTAAAAACTGATCTTTTGTTAAATGTGTTTTATGAAAAAAAGTACTCAGTTATTCAATTACCAAAAAGTTACAATTTTTTAAAGAGAAAGCAATTTAACATAATACTAACTTTCATATAATCTACACGTGCAAAGGCACCATACATTTACTTTAGACTTAAAAAAGACAATGCGTTTTGAGATGTTTCAGGTCAGTACGGCATACGGGCTTGAGCGGCAATCGTCTCTATATCTATTAGCAGTTACTTGGCATTTTCGAAACCTTCTATATAACTTATACTGTACAATATATTTTTTATTGAAATAATCTCAACAACTATTTTCAACATCTAAAGATTAAAACTGCAAATGCGTAAAACGTCATTTTGAATACAACGTAACAAATAATAAAATTGGCCAGCTCAATAATACCAGAGATTAACGAATTATGGGACTTGGGGCTTTAAGCATTTAGGAGCCCCTGATCGTGCGAGGTTTTGCAAAAATAATTGATGACATAAAAAAGGTCCTCTGAATTGTACCCCGCTAATGGGGTCCTAGATATTTAAGTCTTTCAGTAATTGGGGGCTTCCAAGCAGTGCGAGGAGTTCTTTGCAAATAACTGATGACCAATAAAAACAGTCCTCAGATTTGCACTCCGCTCATGTGGACCCAGGGATTTAAGTCTTTCAGGCATTTGGAGCCTCTAAGCCGTGCGAGGTTTTGCGATGCATATTTTGCAATTAACTGATGAGACTAAAAAATACCACAAATAATGGCTTCAAAAACTGATAGGCTGCTATTCCCTCTTTTGCTCATACCTCGCGGGGCCTCCTCCGCCTACAGGAATTCAATGTTGCATTTCCGCAAAACCTCGCGCCAGCTTTGTGCTGGAGCTTCTATCTATGACGAAACCTGTGGCTATAGCCCCTATAGCCTCACCCTTAATCCAGGACTGAATAATACAATAATTCAGAATTTCTCCGCGCTGATCCTTGTAATGTCAACTATCGACACTTGTTTTCTTTTATGAAGTTAAAAAAAAAGGATGATAACAGAATGTTTGATATCTTTCTATATGCCTTAATATTATTCAAATGTGTTTTACATTAAAGTTTACACTTTGCACGAATTCAAATTCCAGGTACATTTAAATACATCTGGTCCCTAATGGCTTAATGGCAATGTGTACAGAAATAATCACACAATATTTCCGCATTTGTAAACAGTGTAACGATAAACCCTGTATAATGTTTCTTTTGTTAAGAATACTTTCAATATTTTGATTTAAAATAAAATCTTTGGTAATTAAAGTACCTATAGCAATATAGGTTTTTTTTTAAAGCATTGGTTATCTGAAACACAAATTTAACAAAGTGTCCGATGAATTGCTCTGGGTGCTCCGCACACCTGGAGAGCTCGAAAAAAAACATGTATACAATTTCACTTGATTGTATGATTTGTTTTCTATAATATAGAAAGGCCCTTTCCATAATAACCCAAGGTTCGTGACAAAAATCTGCCTGCAAGGGTTTTGTAATGGCTCATATTTCAATATTATGTAGCATTATCGATATACATTAATCAGCATCCACTCGCAAGGTGAGGTAGTAGGACACCTGGCGGTGGCGCGCTTTGAAGTATGTTAAATTAATACGTGCACCACTACAAGTGTTTTGTCATAATTGAAATTTGCGCTAAACTTGTTTATAATACAAAAAAAACGTGAGAAAGTGGTTAGATCGCTTAGTTGTGGAATGCGGCTAATCAGTACAAGAGAGATTTGTAATGGCTGAAAATTTGCTTACTACTTAATTGTTATATATAAATATATCTAATTAAATAAGATTAAGAGAACTTACGAGTAGGCGCTGACGCAGGTACACCCTTACTACTAAATCATATTAACATATGAGCCATTACGAAATTCCTGCATTTTTTAAGCAGATTTTCACAACATGGGTTTAGACTAAGCAAGATTATTCTCGTCCTGTCCGCCTCACGCGCACAAAATCCTTGATAGCTCAATCAAAACTCCTTTATCAAGATGTCCTAATAGAAACTTCAAAATTTGAATTGTTTTTCTTAGATTTCTTTTTGATGTCAGGGAATACTGGTGATGACAAAACAAAATATATTTCACAGCAACTGCAGTAATGATTGGACAATAGTTTTTTTAGAGCTCAGGGAAATTAAAGTGTTGCCTCATTGTCAGGAATAAATGTTAAGTTTAGAAAAAATCCCGAGAATATGCAAATCAAGTCCTAAATCTTTGTGTCGCTCGATTTTTCGCACACGTTCCTTCCATATTCTTGCGTTTTGGCAACATTTCATGTATTTTACATATAGATAATATATAATAAATATATTGAAAATGTCAGAAAATATTATAAAGGGGCAAGTAAGAATATAGTACAGATAGTAAACACGTAATGAAAATTTTTAAAATTGTAAGTAATGAGCGGGGCAAGTGGAAGTAAAAAAGCAATTTTGTGGCAACTATATGAAGTATTTGAGGTATTCCTATTTCTAAAAAATTTCTCATTTCTTTGTTTACTTCGTCCCTTGCCAACAAAATTGTAATAGTCACTGTTCATTCAATAATCAGGTCAACTATGTTATTCACGATTATAAATTGTACAATATCGACTTTGAAGGAAGGCACAAGGACTGTATCCAAACCTCTATGTCATGCCTGTAAAACACTCGGTATATTTTTTTAAACCGAAACTTCCCTCGTTATGAATATGTCCTTTTATTAGGAATGGTGAAGTGTGACTTCTTAACAATAATAAACGCAAGTGTCATTTTTGACAAAATTGTTATTGTCATATTAATAATTTAATTGTGGTGGGTGATTTCCCTGCGCGTATAGTATTTTCCGATTGGATGAGTAATAAGAAAATTGAAGATCCAACTTTTTATTCTCCGATGAATCTACTTTCACGAGAGACGGGATTAATAATTTACACAATTCACATCATTATGCATATGTTGGGGATAATTCGTATGTTGTGAAAGAAACCAAACATCAACATAGGTTTAGCATTAATGTGTGGATTGGTATTGTAAGGAACAACCTAATTGGACATGTTAAGTTGCCAGGTCGACTAACTGGGGAAGATTATCAAAATTTTCTTTAGAATATTTAACCCACATTACTAGAGGAAGTTTTTTTAAATATTCGGCAAGCCATGTGGCTTATTCACGATGGGTGTCCGGTTCATTTTAGTCTAAATGTGCGTCAATAGCTGGACTAGACTTACGAAAATCAGTGGATTGGTAGAGGCGGACCAGTTCAATGGCCACCTAGGTCGCCAGACATAAATCCTTGTGATTTTTGTATATGGGATTTTCTCAAATGCCATGTGTACTTCGTTCCAATGGAAACGCGTAAGCAGCTCTGGTTGCGAATTCAAAATGCCTGCAATGAGTTCAGACAAATGCAAAATATTTGTAGCCATATCAGACGTTCCCTAAAAAAAAAGAATTACATTATGCCTTCAAACTAACGGTCATCACGTGGAGCATTTATTATAGTTTAGAATAGTTCATACTTACCTTTAATTTTAAATCGTCTTGAAATTAACACACCTTAGTTTATTATTATTAAAAAAAATTGTTTTTCTTGCATCGACGCATAAACATGCAAATTGTTGAGTAAGGATAGTTTTTTTGCTTAGGAAAGATACAAGAACAATATTTATTCGTAAAAAAACCAGAAGTGCATCGCCAAAAAAGTTAGGGTAAATTTACATAAATAATAGTAGCGTACGTAGCGCCCTCTAAGTGTCACATTAAATCTAATAGCAAATAATGATTCCTCACCCAAACAATACGCCGAATGCCCAATTTCGTAAGAAAATATTATTATTTGCGACAGATATTTAATAAAAAATAAAATAAAATTTATATTTCAACACCCTGTATCTCCGTAACGAAGCATTTCCGGACCTAGGTTAATATGAATTTTTTTTTCATGTTTTTTTTTGTAGAATCACCCTTTTTATTTTGTAGGATTTGTTCTTGGACACCCTGTATAACACTTGCTTTTTGTGCAAAATTTGAGGTAAATTGGATTAGTAATTTCAGTATTCATTTTTTTAACGTTTCACTAGGACGCCATCTTATTACGGCATATTGGATTTTTACTAAAATATTACCAGGTCATCCCCACATGAACCTTAATTTTTTGTGCAGAATTTGAGATAAAACACTTAAGAAGTTTTTTAGTAATAATTTCATTAGGCCGCCATTTTCTTTGCCATATTGGATTTCTACCGCAACCATACCATAACTAGTTATGACACAAAATTCGAAATCAGTTTATTAAGTAGTTTATTCACACTGAATTTTTAAATAATTCATTAAGCCGCCATTTTGTTCTGCCATTTTATATTTCTTCCAAAAATGTATAGTTGATTCTTACATAATACTTGATTTTGGTAATCTTCTGAGGATCAGCTGTTTACTGTAAACTCTTAAGTGGTATAGCGCAGCGGCCAATAAATGCCTCCTTTTAATGTGGATATTTCCATACCTCTCGACACGCTTGCATTCCGTTTCACTCTTTAGCTAGTAAGTTAAGTTCTCTACATTCGCCAGATTAAAGGTACTATTACTGGCATCTACCTAATTTTTAACTAACTACCAGACCTATCGACGGTGTTCTGTTTCAGATGATATATTTGTAACCTAACTTTATACCCTAGCATTTCTAATAGTTGGGCAAATTTATAAATTAAGGGAAAACGATATTTTTTTTTCACAAATTATATCCTATAGTTTTTTCCTGTAGCTCTCCCTGGGAAATAAAACCAACTACATTTCGAGAATCTTGTTGCCAAATGTTGAAAATAGAGTAGTGGCTACGTTTAAATTGACCCTTCGTCCCCCTTTTTCTTATAGAATGCAAGGGTTTTTTCTTCACATCACTAACCGACAAAATTCTTTACCTGTAAAATAATAGATTTCTATATAAAAAAATATATATAGAAATATATAGCGGAAAAAGAATTTTTTTTGGAATGACTGCTAAAGCAATGAAATTTGGCCAATTTTATAGGTC
This sequence comes from Kuschelorhynchus macadamiae, assembly GCA_030620095.1. Classification (NCBI taxonomy): domain Eukaryota; kingdom Metazoa; phylum Arthropoda; class Insecta; order Coleoptera; family Curculionidae; genus Kuschelorhynchus; species Kuschelorhynchus macadamiae. Next base: position 837,769 of record JAUTXW010005163.1, read on the forward strand.
TTCATTCAATATGACGTAACACAATGGCGGTGTGTATCAATGTAAATACTACTTACTGAATTTATTTTAAATTCTACCCAAAAATTAGGTGTGGTATAGGTAGAAACTGGTAAAATATTGGTAGGAATCCATTATGATGGAACAAAATGGGGCCTAATAAAATGTTTGAAAAGACAGTATGTGTTACTGAATGACTGGGTAGTGAAATTCACTATTCCTAATAAAAGAAAAGATTCATAACGAAGGATAGGTAAAGGAAATTTACCAATTTTCTGATAGAGAGAATTATTGATACTAAATGTATATGTTTTAACTGAAGTACAGTTTTAAGTCTGTGTTAACATTTAAATATAATATTTTTAGAGAAACCCTCCTATGGCTGCATAAAACTGATATAAAAATGTGTTATTTGTTTGTATAATAGAACGGCTTCCAATTTGGTTTATTACACCGATACACATAATAATTTGAGCTTATAAAAAGGTTTGAAATAGAAACGTTTTAAGTTACTCAAAACAGTAATTTACCTTGTATCGATGTTTCTGTAAATAATTCATTAATATCTCGTCATATTTTATTAAGACCGGAAACGGCCTGTACTATAATGAGCCTTTTTCATAACTTTAGCTCCGAATACCCCTATAATATAATGGGTCATAATATAATTGAAGCCTATTAATTTTAAAAATGGCCTGTTGCCTGTGTGAACCGTAAAATTAATTTGGATATGGTTATAAAATAGAGAGTTTATTGTTTCAGTTGAAATTATGGAACGACATAAATTTCCAGGCATTATTACAATAAGTGTATTATGGATATTTAGTAAAATATTTTAATGGTATTTAGAATGATTTGCACATATGGTGTAGGGTAGATAGTGGGTATAGAATAAAACTTTTTAATGAATTTATCGAGTTAGCTATTATTTGATGGAAATTCATTATCACTAGTATAATAAATAAACAAACTATTTTTGTTTAGTAATTTCCACTAAATTATTTCCGTTTGACAGCTGTTTCGACACCCTGTGCCTTTTTCAAAAATTAATTCCAGACTAGTACCAAAACTGGAATTTTTAACTAAAAATTAAAGTTAAGGTTCAAAATTTCAGTTTTAGCCCAGTTTAAGGAATAAAAGACTTGTTTTTCTCGTGGATCCTAACCCTAAATAATACACCACTCTAACAAGAAGATCGTTAATGAAAATCATTTAGAAACTCAGTATTTGGGAAATATCTGCGAACCAACGGAGTAGGTAAAGACTGATAATATGGGATATGCAGGATATAAAATCTATATATGTGTCCTAAGGATGCAATAATAAAGTTGCGAAACGTCGACAATTTAAAAAAAGTGTTCTGATTCTTGACTGGGTTCTAACCCCAAATGATACGCAATTCTAACATAACAACAAGAGTATCGTTAACGAAAACCATGAAAACGTAATATCTTTATATATGTCCTGAGGATGCAACAATAAAGTTGCGAAACGTCGACTATTTAAAAACAAACTTTTGTTTTTTTACTGTATCCTAGCCCCAAATAGTACACCACTATAACATAACAAGAGGATTGTTAACAAAAACCATTTAGAAATATAATATCTAGGAAATATATGTGGACCAACAGAGTAGCTAAAGACTGATAATATGGGTTTCATACAGGATATAGAATCTATATAAGTGTCCTGACGATGCAACAATTAAGTGGCGAAATGTCGACAATTTAAATAAAAGACTTGTTTTTTTCACTAGACCTTAACCCCAAATAATGCACCCCTCTAACAATATGTTTTTAGCAATTTTCCACCATATTGGATTTTTATCAAAGTATTACCACATCATCCCTATATGAAACTTAATTTTTGGTCAAAATTTGAAGTCAATGGGGAAGTAATATTTAAGCTATATCGCAAACTGGCAGACAGACCGACAAACGCACCGACGGAATTGATAAAACCTGTTCTTTTGCATCTAGGGTCAAGATATGTAAAACCTGAGAGGGTGATTTTTTCACTATTACAAAAATTTTAATTGGCCACAATTTTGTTCCGCCATCTTAAATTCGTAACACAGTTTTACCAGTTTAGCCCTATACCGCAATTAGCAATTTGAAATCAATCCATTAAGTAGTTTTTTCAGGCTGAATTTTTAAATACTTTATTATACCTCGATTTTGTTCGGCCATCTTGGATTCGTACCAAATTTTACCAGTTGATATACCTACTTGATTTTTTGATAATATTTTTTTAACTTTTCACTAGGCCGCCATTTTGTCACTTTGGATATTTACCCAAATATTACCAGGTCGTCCCCCTATGACCCTTAATTTTTTATACAAATTTGAAGTCAATCGGATAAGTAGCTGTGCTGCAAACTGAGAGACAGACTGACAGACGGACCGACGGAATTATCAAAACATATTTTTTGGCATCTAGGGACGCTAAAACGTAAAAATTTGTAAAACTGAGAGGGTGACTTTTTCGCTATTAAAAACATTCTATTTGGCCGCCATTTTGTTCGGCCATCTTGAGTTAGTACCACAATTTTACTAGTTGATCCCTATACCACAATTAGTTATGAGACACAATTTGAAATCAAATAATTGAGCCGTTTTTTAGGGCGAATTTTTAAATATTTTATTAAGCCGCCATTTTGTTCCGCCATCTTGGATTTGGACCAAAATGTTATCGGTTGATTCCAACATAATACTTGATGTTTTCGCAAAATTTGAAATAAATTGGATGAATAGTTTTATAATAATAATGTTTTTAACATTTCACTAGGCCGCCATTTTGTTTCGTCAAATTGGATTTTTACGAAAATGTTACCAGGTCATCTCCAGATGACCCTGTTTTTTGACCAAAATTTAAACTCACTCAGTTAAGTAGTCTTTAAGCTATGCCGCGAACAAACAGACAGACAGACCGATAGACGGACCAACGGAGTTAATTAAACATATTTTTTGGCATCTATGGACGCTTAAACGTAAAGATGTGTAAAACCTAAGAGAGTGATTTTTTCACGATTGCAAATATTTTATTTGGCCGCCATTTTCTTCGGTCATCTTGAATTAGTATCACTATTTTATTGGTGGTATAACACCAATAATTATAGCACGCAATTTAAAATTAAACAATTAAGCAGTTTTTCAGACTGAATTTTTAAATATTTTATTAAGCCTTTTGTTCCGCCATCTTGGAGTCGGATAAAAATGTTATCAGTAGATTTCAACATAATGCTTGATTTTTTGCAAAGTTTGAGATAAATTGGATGAGCAGTTTTGTAATAATAACTTTTTTAACATTTCACTAGGCCGCCATTTTGTTTCGCCATATTGGATTTTTACCAAAATGTTACCAAGTCAATCGGGTAGCTACACTGCGAACAGACAGACCGACAGAATTGAGAAAACACGTTTTTCGTCATCTAGGAACCCAGAAACGCGAAGATCTGAAAAATCTCGGAGAGTGATTTTTTTCACGATTATAATAGTCCCCTTCTACGAGGGAAGTAAAAAGTTACAGTTAAACGCACTCTTGTTCCAAATTCTATATTTTTGCTCACGGCGTAGAACGCTCCGTAAACACATAGGTTTAAAATCTTAAGACACCGCGTACCTAACCACTGCCACAGTGAGGTGCCGACTGACCGCTAGAAGCGGCAGTTCGTTGGTGCGAGAGGCGCGTCGGCAAGAGGGAAATTTATTGCGGAATAGCCAAGTGCTTGGCCGGATTATTTAGAATATATACAGACTCTGGTTTTAGTAACAGTCTTGAATTAGTTTTTGAAAAAACACATGGTGTCGAAACAGCTATATAAATTAGTGGAAATTACTAAACAAAAATAGTTTGTTTATTTATTATACTAGTGATAAAACTTTTAGTATTCCTGATTAATTAATTAATTAAATAATTAAATTTTTTTCCGACAATGATCAAAATAAGCACAAAAACATTATAGTAAAATTTGCATCTCGCTTAACTAAACGTAATTTTATAAATGCTGCTCGCGAAAATCCCAAAAAACTTACTTGTTCGTACCTTGGCTTCACAGATAGTACCCCGGTGTATGTTAATGAACATTTGCCTCCGTATTATAAGCTCCTTTTCTGAAAATGTCGTGACTTTTGCCGCCAGCACGGATTTAAATACTGTTGGGTTAGAGATGCTAAAATCTTTATCAGGAAGTCAGACGACAGTCGTGGTATACATGTTACTAGTGAGGACGTAGGGGAAACCGGGTCTGGTTGTCACAAGGGTTGGTTGTCACAAATCAAATTAATCACAAACTATGAAAAGCCGGAAATCATGGCAACACCGTAGTGGTGCGATTATTACGCGCCATTATTCATACTGGAATTCAGTTGCAGTTAACGGTAGCGAGTGATTGTACGATCAAAATTTTCCGCTCGCAATAGTCAAAAAATCGAACCATAATTTTTATCCAGTAAGTAAGTCTTTTAAGCGTTTTTTTTTGTTACCTTTTGCTTTGTCATGGACAAATAGGCCTGATATCTTAAATTGCCTCGCCTGTTGGAAATTAAACTTTGATTTTTTAGATTAAAATCGTAAGAATATGTGCGTGCTCAGTTTGGGGTTGTTTGTCACATTGCATCTGGGGCTGCTTGTCACATGTGACAACCATACCCACCGATGTAACTTCTTTTGTTTTTTTACAGATATTCAAAACAATGCCACGTAAATTCACAAAAAAGACTAATCGTGGTGAAACAAATCCCGCTACGATGTTAAGCGCCGTTAGAATGGTGAAATTAGAAAAACAATCTGTTAGGCAAGTAGCCAAAGATTTTGATATCAATTATAGAACGTTAGCTCGATATTGCAAAAAAATTAATGATAATGATGTATACAGTACTGTTACTATGCCAAGTATACCCATCGGATATTGGAAAAACCGGCAAATATTTTCAGACGAACTTGAACATGAATTGGAAAACTATCTTTTGGAGGCCTCCAGCATTTATTATTGATTAAGTCCAAAAGAAGTCCGGAAGTTGGCATATAATCTCGCTAAAAATAATAACCTTGATGTGCCAAAAACATGGGAAGAAAATGGGCAAGCCGGTGCCGAATGGTTTACATCGTTTATGAAACGACATAATAAGTTATCAATTAGAACGCCAGAAGCAACAAGCATGGCCCGTGCAAGCAGTTTTAATAAATATAATGTTAATTTATTTTTCGATAACTTACAAACTGTTATTACACGGTATAATCTACAGATATTTGGAATATGGATGAAACGGGCGTAACAACTGTTCAAAGGCCGAACAGGGTTATAGCTAGGCGAGGGTTCAAACAAGTAGGAGCAATCACTTCGGCAGAACGTGGGTCTTTGGTGACAGTCGCAGCTTCAATATCTGGAATAGAAAATTCGGTCCCTCCTTTCTTCGTTTTTCCTCGTGTACATTTTAAAGAGCATTTTATACGAGATGGGCCAGCTGGATGTCAAGGAGCAAGCCACTCTTCAGGGTGGATGACTGAAGAAATCTTTGTTAAGTTTTTAAAGCATTTCCACTCACATGTAAAATCTACTAAGGAAAAACCGTGTTTATTGTTGTTGGATAACCATGGATCGCACCTGTCTATTGACGGATTGAACTATGCCAAAGCCAATGGAATACACATGTTATCATTCCCTCCACACTGCACACACAAGCTGCAGCCGTTGGACCGAGCAGTTTTTGGTCCGTTAAAGAAATATGTTAACGTTGAGATAGACCAGTGGATAATCAACAACCCAGGTTCTCCTCTTACAATTTACAATATACCTGGTATCATTGCAAAATCATTTCCACTTGCGTTCACTCCTGTAAATATTCAGGCCGGATTCAGAGCTTGCGGCATATGCCCGTTTAATAGGCATATTTTTGGTGATCACGAATTCCTTGCCTCGTATGTCACTGATAGACCAGCGCCTGCAGAAACAGAGATGCAAGCATATTTCCCTTTAGATGAAAATGATTCTGTAGAATTGCAACCGACCCCGGATCCTTCCAACTCTACTTTATCCGAAATAAATGACGACAAAAATAGCAAACAAAGTGATAAAAACGAAGTAGTATATATGGACGATTCTTGTAGTCCCCAACCTCAACCAGGAAGCAGCCAACAGCAAATATCTCCATATGCTGTTCGTCCATTGCCAAGAGCTCCACCTAGAAAAAGGGCAACTACGGAAAAAAGAAGATGCAAGTCCGCAATTCTAACAGATACGCCAAAAACTACTTATAGAACAAAAGAAACTGGCACAGGAATTAAAGAAAAGAAAGCAAAAGGCAAATACTGTTAAAAAATCAATTTTAGCTGACGATACAAAAAAAAATAAGAAAAAAAGAAAAGTTAGTGTGGATGATGAAGAGGAAAAAACAGAAGAAGACTATTGCATTGTATGTTTAAACCCCTATTCTGAAAGTAGACCAAAAGAGGTTTGGATACAATGCCATAAGTGCGAGCTATGAGCACACGAAGCTTGTACACCAGGATTTCCGACATATTTGTGTCACAATTGTGATTCGGATGACTCCGACTAATTCCTCATTTTTAGAATGTCAAGAACTTGTTTCTTATTTAGCTATTTGTAATAAGAAGGCAGTATTACTTTGTTTATAGGATTATTTTATTTTGTTTTAACTTTGTAAAAGAATATTTTATATTACTTGAAAATTCACATTAATATTCCCTGATTTGCGATAATATATATGTTACTTTTCTTAAATATATATTTTTGAATACCGATAATGTTTTTTTGTTTATAATTAGTCTAAAACACGTATGTGACAACTTACCCCATGTGCTGTGACAACCAGTCCGAAGAAGGTGTTGGTTGTCACAAAATTATATTAAATTTATATAATTTTTTGCAAGGTAAATTGCGTAGTAGTTAGTAATTTGACTGTGGTGAATGAAGCCTTATAAATGTACTTTCAAAAGACATATACACATAAGTGTTTATATTATAAGAAGATCCTAAAAAATAGACATATGTCTAAAGTGTGACAACCAGACCCGGTCTCCCCTACTAGCTAAGCTAAATGACGCTTAGTTTTTCTCAGTGTTAATTTAGCATAACCAATGATTTCACGATGGAGCTCAATAACCTTAGAACAAAAAATTTCCAATTTTTGGAGTCATCGTCAGCAGCCGACTTTGACATAATCTGCGTTGTTGAAACCTGGCTTAAAGACAACATATATTCTTCTGAATTGTTTCATGATTCGTATACTGTTTACAGAAAGGATCGTGACGAGGTTACCAGTGGCAAACGTGATGGTGGGGGCGTGATAGTTGCAGTGAAATCTGAGTTTAATTCTGAGTGTTTACCACAGTGGTCTTGTAATGGATTGGTGGAGGATCTATGGGTGTCCGTAACTCTGGAAGGTGGTAAATGGGAGGTTAGCGTAGATGGAGGTATTGAACACTGCTTACCTTCCGGAGTGGCGGGTCCCATGGGTGAAATTTTAGTTGATTATTTATGTATATTAGAACTTTACCAATACAATTTTATTCAGAACGCTCTCATAAATGTGCTTGACTTGGTGCTTGCGAGGGGTCTTACTGACCTGACCATTAGGCCGGCTGAGGCAGCTTTTGTTCCCGAAGACCAACCTCATAAAGCATTGGAATTTTACTTTCATACTAATAACATCAAATTAATACAAAAAAAGCCTTATTGTGTAAAACTCTTTCATAGAGCCGATTACACTCTTATTAATAGATGTATTTCAGAAATTAATTGGAGCGCGGCCTTTGTCGATGGAGATTCGAATAATAATATATCCAAATTTTATTATGAATTAAATAAGATTGTTAATAATCATGTTCCGAAAAAAAAGTCTAATCACTGTAAATATCCTATTTGGTTCTCTAGAAGCACTATTAGCATATTAAAACAGAAAGATAAGCCTCATAAGAATTGGAAACACTCGCAAAATCCGAACGTCTATAATCAATTTTCTTATTATCGAAAAAAAGTAAAAAAAGCTATTAATTTAGATTACCAAAAATACGTAAATAAAACTGAGGACGATATTAAAGAAAACAGTAAATGCTTTTGGTCTTTTATTTCAAATAAAATAAATCCCAAAACAATTCGATAGCGAACTTTTTTCTGATTACTTCAGCAGTGTGTTTGAATCTAATAACACACCCGTACTTATAAATCCACCATGCTCACTAAATTACTTTAACATAAAAAATATTGATATAAATGATATATTACAGTGCCTCAGGAATTTGGATGCTCGAAAAGGTGCAGGCCCTGATGGGTTTCCAGCTATTTTCCTAAAAGAATGTTGTAATTCCCTTTCAATTCCTCTGCTTATTTTTTATAATAAGTGTTTATCCGAGGGAATATTTCCAGATGCGTGGAAAGTAGCACAAGTCATTCCAATCTTTAAATCAGGCAAAAAAAAGGATATCACAAATTATAGACCTACTTCACTTTTGAATTTATTTGGTAAGGTTTTCGAATCCATACTAACTAACGAAATATTCTTTTGAAATAAAGAAATAATAACTAATTCACAGCACGGTTTTTTTAGAAAAAGATCTACCTTATCCAATTTGACTCCCTTTGTACAGGATACATTGGAAGTGATTGAGAGTAGAGAATCTGTAAGCGCCGTGTACGCCGACTTTTCGAAGGCGTTCGATAAGGTTCATCACCCGACTCTCGTTGCCAAACTGGAGGCTTTCGGGGTGCACGGGAACCTGATGAGGCTCCTAACATCATATTTGGCTTATAGATATCAGTATGTGGCAATAAATAGTGCGTTTTCTGAAAAAAAAATTGTAACTTCTGGGGTATCCCAGGGCTCGCACCTCGGGCCGTTACTATTCAGTATATTTATAAATGACGTTACTCCTTGCTTTGAACATTCTAAGGTCTTGCTTTATGCTGACGACCCAAAAATATATAAAACCATATATGATATATCAGATTACAATACTCTTCAGCGTGACCTTGACAATTTCTCTCATTACTGTAACGTAAATCGATTGTTTCTTAATATTAATAAGTGTTTTGTTATCATGTTTTCTAGAAAAACGAGTCCCCCCATGCATGCTCTTTTTCTGAACAATGCTGAGTTGCAACTTAAGAGTGGGATCAGGGATCTGGGTGTAATTTTGGTCAACAAACTTAACTTTGAAAACCACATTGGTTTTGTTCTTAGGGCAACTAGAGACTTTCGAAATCCTCAGTCTATTATGTTATTATATAACTCTCTTGTAAGATCTGTTCTCGAATACGCGTCTACAGTGTGGAACCCTTATTATGAAAAATATATTCATAATCTCGAAGCTGTTCAGAAGAAATTGGTAACCTGAATTTTCAATTCCAAAGGCATAGACACTTTAATACATATGAAAGCAATCTATCTTTTTAGAAAATGAACAGTTTATATCTACGTAGGAAAATATTTGATAGTGTTTTTGTATTTAAAATCCTAAATAATTTAGTTGACTCTCCATATTGTTTAAATTATATTAGTATAAATTGTAAGCCTTACGTAACGCGCCATAGGAATCCCTTGCAGGCACCCCAAACAACTACTTACTACTTTTATAATTTTTCGCTAATAAGATGCATGAACACAGTCAATAATATGTGTGCTGAAAACCCAGATATTGACATTTTTCATAATGGTCTATCTAATTTTAAAAAAATCCATATTCTTCAACTTCAGAATATAATATGATTCTACAATATACAAATTTTTCTATAATTATTATTAGTCACCAGCAGTAATCTGAACTTGTGTTTGTAGTTTTGATGCATTGGCTTCACGCATCATCTGGGTAACGTTAGATATTTTTTGTGTACAAGTTTTTTTTAGTAATTAATTTTCTTATTAAAACGTAGATTAACTGAACGTCGCTGAGACGACAAACAAATATCAAATGTAATTATAATTTCTGCCCAATTATTGGGTGCTCAGAGCACCTGTTGGGCTGTGCTAATAAATGAATAAATAAAAAATAAATAAATTACATTGATAAAAAATTATATGTTAGTAAAACTCTAATGTATTTTTAGCCCATAGAACGTGTGCGAAATGAGTTTTTTAAGCGAGACGCAATATGAAGATTATCTATTATTATGCAAAAAGGATCTAAAAGCAATTAAAAATTGTTGAAAGTTCAATCCGTTTCTCCGATTTTAAACTACGTAGAGATATCTGGAGCAATTTACTTGCATATTTCACTGCGATGGTAAGTTCCAGATACCGTTAAGGTTTATGCTCGGATTTAAGTTATGTTCCTTGGATGATTAAATATATTATAAATAAATACATACCAAGTCAAAGAGATAAATATTTTTTATTTATTTAGGTACCTTTTGTAATTTGTCATTACACATACTTAAACTTTTGTCCGGTACCTACAGTGGTGTATTTAGAAGGGGGCAAATGCCTCCCTTCCTCCTCAACTAATTAATCTAAAGAAAATATTGTAAGACATTACTCACGAAAAGTGAGAACCTTTCTTTTTAATCGAATCTAGTTTACATGGACGTTATGCTTATGTTGCGTGTGTTAACCAAAAGCAACGATCCTTTTTTTTTAGTTGCCAATGCTAGACCCCCCCAGGGAGTCATTCTGAACACACCACTGGGTACCTATGTTAAACTTTTATTATTTGATATTTTTATAAGAAATGGAAATACGCGTTCACGAAACAAAACAGCAACAAAATAAACTCTGTTCCAACCAAACGGACTTTGATTCATTCCGAGCTTTGTTTTAATTTTCTACTGTTTTCGCTAAAGATACATGACGTTAACTTATTCTTGGTGATATATCTACGTTATTAAAAAATATTTAATGTACCTATATTAAACCAAAATATCTACAGAAAAAGATTTTCTTTCTTGCTTGTGGTTAGTTTGTACTGCGATCTTTGGAAAGAATATGAAAATATTTGTTTACTTATAATAATGATTTATCAATAATTAAAGTATTTTTTGTTGCTTTTGAATTAAAATATTGCGATTTTAGGAGAAAGAAGTCACGCCAACAGAAATTTTGTGTTTGATCATTTTTATGTAGAAGAGAAAGTGATGGTGCCACACAACTGATAAACCAACTTCAAAATGATGACATTCAGCTAAACTAGCGACACAAACTACACACAGTAATTATTCTTCTGCAAGTGCACCTACAGAAACCTTACTAGGACTTTAAATTCCTCTAAAAGATCAAGTTTTGACATCTTCGGAGACACATCGACGACGCTGATATGCCGTCGTAAGACCTCACTAATTCATTCAGTCGGAGATAGCGATGGGCGATGTGTTCAAAGTGTAGGGATGAAATCAACGCTTATTGGGATTCTTCGTTTATAGGTAACAACAGCAAGCCCCAATCCCTAGCACGAAAAAATTTCAGCGGGTTACCCGAGAGCGTAAAGTCATTGTCCGGTACAGCACAGCACATCGATTCGCTAAACCTGTGTTGAAACGCACTGGCATTTATTTGTTTTACCGGCATTTGTCATATCTAAGACAAACAGGCGTGCAAATCAACACAACCCGAAACGCCGCGCCATCTGGAACGTTATAAACCATTTAGAAATGCATTATTTATATATTTTTTAACAGTGTTAATAGTTCGTTAAATAAGTTTTGTGCAATAGCGAATTAATCTGACAATTTTATATATTAACAAACTTGGTATCATTGAGGCAACAAAACATATCTTATTTGTGGTGATTGTAATTTGGTATACCGACACTAGAAGGCACTTTTCGATACTACCACAGAAATTGCAAAATTACTTAAAAAAATTAAATCTTTTAGTATTACTTTTTTATGAAATTTTCTTTCTTAAGTAAATTGTGGCAAAAGGCATTAAAAAGGTTTTTAATGCCTCCTTAAATGCTGAAATTGCTGTCCATTACCTTCTATGCATTGCTGGAGATTCTTTTTCCTGAAAAAAGTAACTGCAGCTTTAAGTTCGGATTTTGATAGGTTACGAATTGTATTCCTAATCATGTTTTTTATGTCATGCCTAATTGTAGGCTGAGTTTGATATACGGTATCCTTTAATCGCCTTCATAAATAGAAATCTATACAGTTTAAGTCTGGAGATCTGGGTAGCCATGGAAATAGACTTCTTTTTCCAATCCACCGCTGTTAAAATACTGCTATTAAATATTCTTGTACATTTATAAAAAAATGTGCTGGACAACCGTATAGTTGCAAACACAAATTTTGCGTATTTTTAGTGACACATTTTGCTAACAAAATCGGTAATTGGTTATTCAAAAAATCTGGAAACACGTTGCCATTTGGAGGTCGATCGAATAAATATGATCCAATAATACTGCCTCCCAACATGCCATACCACACATTAAGGCACCAACGTCCCTGATGTTGTACTTCACGCAACCAATGAGAATTTTCCAAAGATCGATAATGCATATAATGCATATTAACTTTACCGTTACTGTTAAGAGTTGCTTCATTCGTCAAAGGAATTTGGGATAAAAAAATTTAATTTATCATGCCTAACATCCAATAACAATATTCGAACCTAGGGCCAAATCTTATTCATTCAGATTTTTTTGGCCGAATCCCCGTTATTCTTTATATATATATATATATATATATATATATATATATATATATATATATATATATATATATATATATATATATATATATATATATATATATACGTATATATATATATATATATATATATATATATATATATATATATATATATATATATATATATATATATATATATATATATATAAGATGTGTTTTCATTCTGGGTATATCCATTCACTACTGTCGCTCTGAAAAGGATAGTTTTACTGACGTTTCGCCAAAATCGCATTTGGCATTTTTGAAGCTGTCCTTCTCGCGTCCGAATAGAGACTGGTTTGTTAGCCACTGCGAACTTACTTTTATACCCTCACCCGTGGCTGAAGGTTATATCTCAGAGGCCGATGGTCATTATTTATGTTTTCCGGAATTTGTTGTTGTTGTTGCGCTAATTCCGCTTGATTTTGTGTGACTTTAGATTTGTCGATTATTGTCTTCTATACTATTGATAGTTTTAATGATTCGTTCCTTTTATTTAAATCACCTTGTTCTTCTATCTATATTGGCAATCTCCCTACACTCATTGAAATTTATTTTGTGCTTCTGCTGATATTCGCCAGCTAGTTTGTCCCACGTACAGCTTTCCACAGTCCTGGCATAAAATGCTCTATACTCCATGGTTTTCTACTTTAAATTTGTGTTTTGGGTCTCCATTACCTATGGTTTTTTGGGGCTTGTAAAATGTATGTATGTATATTGTGTTTTCTAAGAATTCTTCCGATTCTGTCTGTTGTGCCCTTTACATATGGTAAGACTACTTGTTGCCTTCCCGGTTCATAATTTTTGATGTTCGTTGTTCGGGAACCATGTGCATTAATAGCTTTGTCTATAGTGCGATTTGTGTAGCTATTTTTCTTTAAAGTTATATAAATATTGTAAATTATAATAGTGATTATGGTGCTAATAATAATAATGATCATTTATTATTCACCAAAAGACAAAATATACAACATTATTTACAATATATTAAAGATTAAAGGCCAGCATTTCAGACTACACGGAGGCAGATTCTGTTTTCGCAATAAACCTTCTATTATTTTGTATATATGAGTATATTGAACTGAGTTATGTTGAGTACGCATCTGGACAAACTTTGTATTCAATAAAGGCAAAATTTTATACATTTGAATATATAATGAACTGAAATGTTTTAAATATTATTTTCAGGCAGAATTTACTATGAAAACAATGCACTGTATTATTGTGTATATTTGAATATTTTGAACTGAATAAGTAGATAAAAAAGTTACTTATGTCAAAAGTCCTTGTTTTCGAGTAGAAATGTGAAAATGGGCCAATAGTCTTTTAATATTTTGGTATATTTTAGTATAGTGACGTGAAATATATAATTTGACATATTAGCAAAACGTTAGTTACATGTGGAAAGTGACAGGGAACGTATTTTTATGGGTTTGTATATTTGTACCAATAGAAATTAAATAAGTTATTATAGTAATAGTATTAACAACTTATTTTAAATACAAGTTTAATAAACAAGGACCCTGTTAGAGAATAAATAAAAGAGCCTCAGCAGAGGTTAAATAAAAAATGCGTCGTTGGTGTTTAAATAGAAGAAGTACAAAAGTTTAATATTACATAATGGCATTATTAGAGTTTAAAATATGAGGCTTCGCAAAAGATTGAGATGAACATGCCGCACATGAGGTTAAAAGACCTTTTTGGAGGTTAACAAAAAAGCCTCCTTTGAGATTAAAAAAATAACAAAAAAGTTTCGGAATCTCCTTTGGAAGAGTATCCAAACTTACGAGAATAGGTCGGACACGTTCCAGGGAATTCTAAGAAATCTTTACGAAGCATTTCCAATCGTGAAAGATAGCAGAAGATATCAGTGCAAACTAAATTATTTATTAAAATAACTTAAGCATTTTTAAAACCGAGTTGGAATGGAGTATATTGATATATAGCTTCCGAAGAATTACAAATAACAAACAAACAAAAATATGCTTTATTGCCACAGAAAACTTGTTACAAAGAATGAAAAACAAAATACTGAGAAAACGAAATATTAGTCGAAAAAAATCATATATTTTTCGATAGGCCAGTTCAAATGCATAAATTCTAAATATAACATTCGTTAGGACATAACATTGCCGTAAAACGGTTAATGAATCCAGGTGACCTTAACAATAAGGAAATATACAATGTGAGGTGAATAATTTCGATAATATTGAAATTAAAATTACGCGACCTCAAACTTTATTTTGTTATCGTTACACAAGCAAAATAAGTGTTATAAAAAGTGTACTGAACTAACATAGTAATTAAAGTTGGGATTTGAATAGGGAAAAATAAATAACTCTGGCAGAGAACACGGCCAGTTCCTTTGAAACTGATTGAATGGCAAAGCAGGCCGTAGAAAGATTTTAGTTAAGGTGTCACTATGCTTAGACGATTTTAGGTTGTTATTTATATTCAAACCCAGGAATTTAACCAACTTAGCGTATTTAATATTGCTGTTTGTAGTGGTTGTAAAATCCCCTTATAAGATATGGTCACCGTTTTATCCACATTGAAGCAAAGCAGATTGGAATCGGGCCAAGCCTTAATCATAACAATGTCGTTGAAAATATTAGAATGTAAAGACGTTGTATCAAAATCACTCCATGTTATGCTTGTGTCGTGAGCAAAAAGAGGAATTCTTCCATTAATTTTTAGGTTGGTGATATCATTTATATATAACCAAAAAAGAATAGGTCCCAAGACCGAACCTTGAGGGACTCCACTTGTAATCACCTTACAATCAGAATGAGAAATGTTTGCCCTTACAAATTGTTGCCTATTCCCGAGATAAGGTTTAAATCAATTTAAAGAAATACCCCTCATCAAAATTTAGCTTGCCTATCAAAATTTTATGACTAACACAGTCAAAGGCTTTTGCAGTCACAAAAAACAAGGCGGTGGGGTGGTTGTTATTGAGGGATAAGTAAACGTCGCTAAGCAACGAGAACATGGCGTCATTGATGCACTTGTTGGGTAAAAATCCGATGTGAGCGGCAGGTTCAAAAATATTTTAATAGGCCATCAGTGCTACATGGATTTGCTTATGATGTTATTTATTTCTTTCAATAGTTCCATGCTGCTAACAGGGCTTAAGAAAACGCTATCAGCGATATTTTTCGAGGGAGGGAGAAACGAAAGAGGGTCCAAACTTGGCGGGATACCAGAGCTAATATTTTTGCTTACATTAATAAAAGAATCATTCAGGTCATTTATCCTTGGCAAGATCTGAGTCACAGGGTTTGTTTTGTTTTGAGGTCATTGATAATGAACCAGGTTTCCTTTGAAACGTTTTTAGACTTTGTTAGACGTTTTTGATAATATATATTTTTTTTTGCTGGCTTGAATAGTTTAAGATAGATCCTCTATATTTAGAGATATAGTCGAGAATAAAAATGGAGTCATTGTTTTTTTTATATATAAGAGAGAACGCATATCCGGATCACTTTTATTATATATGTAAAGTGATTTTTGTGAAACCAAAACCTCTTAGGTCTTTAATAAAAAATATTTACCACTTGTATTTTGGCTGCAAAGTTGGAGTCCAGGATAAAAATTGTGCTTTCTATAACTGCTGCAACAAATGGACGTCCAACATTCGCGTTTGGCTATGTGGAAAAAAGCGTAGGATACCTTTCGTTGTTCCTATGATCTGGCGAGAACCGAAAAACCACGTTACTGATCTTTCAGGAAAATTGTGGTGCTGTAAGTGACGAGCACGGTGATAAGTGGTTCCACCAGGATATTTCAAACATGGAAAGAAGTTATCAGGGAAAATGGAACTGTGATGTTAGCCGAATACTGCTGGACTATTACGAGAGATGCCCCAGAGGCTGCTTTCAAAAGGCAGGTTAAGAGGCGCAAAATGAGTGACTAAACTAGATTCAATGATAAAAATGTGCTATTTAATTGCTTTTGTTGAACCAACAATGTTATCTGTATTTTGTATGTTTATTTTATATGCCTATAAATAAAAATTTTGTAAAAAATAATTCAGATTTTTTTGCGAGCCAACTAATTCTTTTAATGTGTACTTCTCAGTTACTGTAGTTTAATCCAAAAAATAGGTTTTGTTCAAGAAACAAAGAAAAGGTTGACATTTGTTCCCCAGTGTAAATAATAGGCTGTTATTTTGGTTAGCCCAGGTTAGGCATTATTTTGGGTTTTCGTAAAAACCAGTTCTGTCACACATTTTGTGCTTTTATTGCCCTTAATGCGGAAGTCAAAAAATTCAAGGTTACGTATACGGAAATTCAGTACAATATTTTGTATTATTTCATCTTATTTCATAATACTTGACTTGGTAAACACATTTTTTTTCATTTCAGTAACGAATCTAGTTAATTATCATGAACTGAGGAAAATACCTTAAGGACAAAATACAAATCCATATCTCTGGTAAGGATAAAACCCAGCGATTTTTTAGGACCTTGCGGTTGGGAAGGAATTTACCTCCACACACCTATCGCCTATTTTCCCCTGTAAATTTATACAGCCTATTGGAAATTCCAGAACTTAATCAAATTACTTTAACTTTATATTGGACTGGTTCATCTTCCACAAACTTTCCCAGATAGCAGGTACCTCTCGATCGCAAATTTCGGTTTTAATTGCCTTACTTATTTTACGAACAATCTTAACTAACGTTAAGTGGTTAGGCGCAGTTTAATTATAACTGAATGTATGAGGAGAACTCTCGAAATAAATTTAGGTGTGACCTGTTTTTTAATTACGACGGTATTTGTTTTTAAAACTAGTTTAACATAACATTCATATTATTATAAAAAACTCAAAATGTAATTTATATAGTAAATAAAAAGCAAATATGTGTGTGTATGTGTGTGTGTATGTTATATGGTTCTGGTGTAAACCAAATGGCCAGCATCTGTCTTTATGAGTATGATAGTATATATATGTTTTTATAATTTATGTTATCTCGCTCTACTAATATCCAATTTTCCGGAAATCCCATTAACAAGCAAACTATTATATATATATATATATATATATATATATATATATATATATATATATATATACATTTATATAAATATATATACATACATATACTATTCTATTGAATATTCATTATATTGACATTTTTTCCCTTTTTTGTTAGTTTATGTTTTTAAAGATGTTTACTTTTTTATTTCTTTTTTTACATTTTTTCTTTTCTTTTTTTTTTTTCCATTCGTTTGTTTTTTCCTTTTTTTTAAATTATTTATTTCTTTTTTTTGTGTTTGTTTTTTCAATGTATCTTTTACTTATGCTAAAACAATATTCAAATAATGGCTCAGCTACAACTTCAGTTTTGCTTCGTTTATGAAACGAAACAAATATCTATATATATATATATATATATATATATATATATATATATATATATATATATATATATATGTATTATTTAGGGCAATTAAATTATTTAAATTGAAAGGAAATTGCACCAGTGTTGATAGATTTTTAAAAAAAAATTGGGAGATTTAAATCTGGGACAATTCAATAATATAAGTCTCCGATTTCACCACATTCACATTTATCCTGATTTTGAAGGCCAATTTCTTTCTTATGTACAGGGTATAAAGCATGAAAACTTCTGATGCGAGAAATAGTTTTGAGAAAATTTTTATCTGATTCCTTCTGGAACCATACTTTTTTACATAAATTTGGAAAGTTATTTTTATATTTTAATCCTAGTTCTGTCATTGAATATTACACTTGCCAATCATTCATCATTCTCCTTGTTGCCATATTAACAAAATCTGTATGAGGTAATTTAAAGTTTAAATATGATCCATTGACAGTGGCTTCTTTGGCTGCTTGGTCTACAAGCTCATTTTCAGGAATGCCTACATGTGCTTTTACCCAGACAAAATAAACCTGTTTGTTCATATCTTTTAGCTTTATGCAGGAGTTTATTATTTCGGTAACCAGATAGTTGACAGGTGGAACATCCAAGGTGTTGGATAATGTTAACAATGCACTTTGACTATCAGAAAATATTACGAACCTATTATTTTCTGTAAAATTAGCACAATATTTAACTGATTCAAGGATAGCTCAGAATTCGGCTGCATAGATAGAGGTACCATCCGGTAAATGAAATGTTTTAATAATTTTTTTATTTTTATGATAAAAGGCGCACCGTGATTGTCGATTTAAAACCGATCCGTCTGTGAAAATTTGCTCGTAATTCACCCAATTTGTGCTTTGTTGTTCTCGAAAGGTATGTTTTAAATTAACTGGTTTTTTTCCATACTGTCTCTGATAATAATTTTTTGGGGGATTTCAAAAGCGGAGTATTCTAATTGAAAGTATGGTAGAGTAATATTGCCGCAAATGTCTTTCTTTCTCTGGGTTATCCAAGAATAACTATGTACTAACAAGGGTAGTTTTTTTACTCTCCAATACGAATGTGTATAACAAAATATTGTAACTGTAAGAAAGCGTCCATATTCTCTAAGAGACCAATTTTCAAATGACTAAACTAGAAATAAGACACAAAGTCTCGGTCAACAATCAAAAACTATCACTATAAATATACAAAATTCAAACAAACCTTCGACATTAACTAAAATCACAAGAACTATCACAATCACAATTAACTAAAATCACAAGGTTCTTGTTATTTTAGTTAATGTCGAAGGTTTGTTTGAATTTTGTATATTTATAGTGATAGTTTTTGATTGTTGTATTAATTGTAGGTCTGATGATGCCTGAAAAGGCGAAACACGTGTAACCGCATTATACTCTTTTTGACTGAGACCGAGACTTTGTGTCTTATTTCAAATTTAGTCAAAATATTGTAAGTTGATTAATTTTATTAATTAAGATACTATTTTTGGATATTAGTTAAATTAATTAATTAAATTAAAAATTTTATTAATTAATATACTATTTTTGGATATTATTTAAAAGGAACTTATCAGTTAAAAAATTTCGTATTAAGTCTAATGGGGGTTCCATTGTTTCAGCCTCAATTACGGGTATAGGGGTAGGGAGAGTTCCCTTGAAGTGGACAACCTATGAAACGGACACAGTCGATTTAGGCATATTTGGTTGCATATCCCAATTTCTAATGCATGCTGTACATTGATTGACCTTATAATAGTAGATGGCGCTAGTATTGGTGCGTTGGTGGTATCGTTTAATCTTGTTACAGTCATTCAGTGCGGTATATGTGACTGGAAAAGTAAATATTCACGCAATTTTAAAATTTGTCTAGAGTGGGCATTTTTGAAGATATTTTAAAGATTTTTGTGGTGATCGTCTGGTAACTGGGTCTAGATTAAACAAGGTATGTTGTTCTCATTAATATGTTTAACCCTAAAAATAAAAATGCATTTTTACTTTAAAGTAAACAAATCCATGAATTCGACACCAAAGATGTCATTGAATCGGACGTCCAATTCATGGAAATGAAGTGTCCGATTCAAGGAAATAAAAAAAATACTCAAAAACTTCTTTTTTTTTCTTTTAGACTTGGCTTATCATGACGAAGCGAATAAGAAAGTCTGACGAAGAAATTCGTGAAGCTGTAGATGCAGTTGTAAATCAAAATTTGTCGATTCGGAGTGTAGCTACAAACTGTGGTATTTCTAAATCTTTATTGGCAGTGCTTGTCAAAAAAGCAAAAAATGCACCTTAATTTGTGTACGATCGCAATATTGGAAACAAAAAAATTTTTTCGGTAGAACAAGAACAAATGTTAGTTTCTTACCTTAAAACAACATCAAAAATGTGTCATGGCTTAACCACTGTGCAAACAAGAGAGCTTGCATACCAGTTTGCATTGGCGAACAATATATCTATTCCACCAAAATGGGACGAGAATTCTAAAGCTGGAATTCACTGGCTTCATGGTTTCATGAAACGCAATAAGGATTTGTCGCTCCGCCAGCCAGAAAATACGTCTCTAAGCAGAGCATCTAGTTTTAGTAGATCAAATGTAGGAACCTTTTTTTCTAAATTAAAATGCCTGTACAACAAATACAAGTTTTCAGCCAACATGATTTGGAACCTGGATGAGACCGGTTGTATGACTGTCACAAAATCGCCAAAAGTTGTAGCAGTAAGAGGTTCCAAACAGGTTGGTCAAATTGCATCTTCCGAAAGGGGAACGCTTGTCACCACACTTTTCTTTATAAATTCTACCGGCGGATCATTGCCACCTGTGTTCGTATTTCCTCGGGTCTATTTTAAAGACATTATGCTTAAAGATGCACCGACAGGATCTAAAGGGTTTACAAATCCATCTGGGTGGATTACTGAAGACATTTTTGTAGAAGCCCTAAAGCATTTTGTTAACAATGTTAAACCAACGAGTGAAGATAAAGCTCTCATTATTATGGATAACCATATAACCCATGTAAATATACAAGTAATTGATTATGCAAGGCAAAATAATATTATCATTTTGACCCTCCCTCCCCACTGCAGTCACCGGATGCAACCACTTGATGTGGCAGTATATGGCCCTTTTAAGGCAAGGTACAAAGTGGCATTGAATAATTGGCTTGTCTCAAATCCTGGCAAAACCGTTAGTATTTACGAAGTTGCAGGATTTGTTAATGCTGCATATAGTGAATCGTTTTCAATACACAACATTTGTAAGAGCTTTCTGAAAACAGGGATATATCCATTTAATTCATCAATATTTACTCATGACGACTTTCTGGCATCATCTGTAACCGACAGGCCAAATCCTTCCAACACAGAAAACCAAGAACCAGACATTTATAACAATCAGTGCAATGATTCACCTGAAGTTAAGGGATTGGACATAGTTGCTCAAACCACCACCTGTTCTAATTTGAATACTGAAAGTAAACCTTCAAATAACTGCAAGCAGACCGCTAGTTCAAGCAGTAGCTGTTGGGAACCTATCCCCTCAACTAGCTCCGACTTTTCTGGGCCCTGCTGTTCTAAGAGTGTGAAAAGTCCAAATAATTTCATTACAAAACAAGGTCGAGCAGAAATGAATTTGGTTTCACCTGAAGTTATTAGACCCTATCCTAAAGCAATGCCTCGGAAATCGGTCCAAGTTAATAGAAAAAAAGGTAAAAGTGCTGTTATAACTGACACTCCTGAAAAGGAAGAACTAATGAAAGCGTATGAGGAAAAGTCAAAGAAACGAAAAACAAAAAAAGGTTCTAAAAAAGCAAAAGTATCAGCAAAAAAAACAAAAAAAAATATAAAGTTACCAAAAGTTCGAAATGATTACGATTCTGACACTGATATATCCTCGGAAATATCACTACACGATGAGTCTTCGACACCGACTAACCTAGAAGAATTTTATGAAGATATGTTGCAAGAGAATAAAGAAGAATTATCTGATGGAAAAGGTGAAAAAGAAAATTCGGTTTGTCCGGTCTGCCAAGGTGAATATCAACACAGTAAGGAAGAGTGAATCCAGTGCAAACTTTGTATGAAATGGGCTCACAACTCTTGCGGAGTTATGGGAAAGTTACATTATTTTTGTAATCTTTGTTTTTAGAATTTTCTACTGTATTTTAATCAGTATTTTGTTAAAATATTATAAAAACTATCTAGTGTCCATTTCATGGAAACAGCCGTCCTTTTCATAGAAACCTGTTCATGAATCGGACACTTGTTAAAAAAAATAAAAAATAAAATTCAAACAACTTGACTTTTTTTTCTGGTACTTTTAAGAGTAGAAATATAATGCGTGATGTTCGGACAACTGTTGATTTTTATATTATAATTTAATGATTAATGGTTCAGCTGCTAGGGTCATTTCCATAAAAATGTCCGATTCAAAGGAACTCTCCCCTACTATTCAAAAAACCCACGCTTTGTCTTAAGCATTTGTTTTTTATTTTTTCTAATTTATTTAAGTGACTTTGAGCTGCAGATCCATAAAAAATACTAGAGTAGTCCATAATTGAACGAACGAAGGCTTTGTAAAGTAAGAGACATATGTTAGGGTCCGCTCCCCACTTTTTGTGACTGAAGGCTCTGATTGGTCTTTCCAGTTTAATTTTTTGTCCAAAATAAGTCCTAGATATTTAACTGATGCATTTTGATTGATGGTTATCCCTCCTAAATTGATGTTTTCTGTATCTTGTCTCCTTCTCCTAGTAGAATTGCATATTATTGTCTTCTCGTGAGAAAGGTTTAGTCCATTCTCTTTTAACCAAGCTAATGTTTGGCTAAAAGGCTCTTGTAGATTTTGATGGCATGTTTCTGGAGATTTATTAGTCGTGTAGATACATATATCATCAGCAAATTGAAGAATGTTCACGTTACCGTTATTAAAAATTTGTTCCAGATCATATGTATATGTTATGTACAGGGTGATCAGTTAAGGGTAGCGAGCGGCCATATCTCATAAGATATTGGTCGTATAGATTTGAGAAAAAAAAATCGTAATAAAAGTCGCCAAGAGAAATCGCTGAAAATTATTTTCGAGTTTGTCAAACGTCCGCTAGAGGACGTAACAACCAACACCAAGTAGAAAAATGGGGTTTTTTATAGATTTTTGCCTACTGGAAATATATCGATGATATCATTTTCATATTTAGTGACCATTTCCCTACACTTTTTGTCTAAAATGTTTTGTTCTATATATCAAAATAAAGCTGTGGGGGAAGTTCAATTGTTTTTTCAAACAAACCAAGATGTCTCCCGTTTCTTTTGACCGATTTTAGCAAACTTAGGCTCATATGAAAGAGCATAATTTGTACTACAAAACGCTTATTTGGTTTTGAATTTTTGACTTTTGCTGGCGTCGCTAGATGGCGTTAACTGAATTAGTAGCATATTTTTTAGTTTTTTTCAAAAAAAACAAATGTAATGGTATATTCATTTTTACATATTTTAAAAGGGGATAAGTTTCTCTATAATTTAATGAAAATAATTTATCATCTACCTTTTTTTGAACCGTTGATATTGACCAAAATATTATTTTATTTTATTAAAAAATGGCACGCCACTGCTTTTTGTCAAAATAAAAATAATTTTGGTAATCACTTATTAGTTGCTAACAAAAAGAACCTCTTGACTTTTTTTTGTTAGACGATCGGTTTTGGATTCAAAAAATAAGATGTTTAACAATGAAAAATCTTAATAAAACTGTCCAACGACAACATCTTATTTTTTCAATCCAAAACCGTTCGTCTAACGAAAAAAAAGTCAAGAGGTTCTTTTTGTTAGCAACTAATAAGTGATTACCAAAATGATTTTTATTTTGACAAAAAGCAGTGGCGTGTCATTTTTTAATAAAATAAAATAATATTTTGGTTAATATCAACGGTTCAAAAAAACGTAGATGATAAATTATTTTCATTAAATTATAGAGAAATTTATCCCCTTTTAAAATATGTAAAAATGAATATACCATTACATTTGTTTTTTTTTTTTTGAAAAAAAAAAAAAAAATATGCTAATAATTAAGTTAACGCCATCTAGCGACGCCAGCAAAAGTCAAAAAATCAAAACCAAATAAGCTTTTTGTAGTGCAAATTATGCTCTGTCATATGAGCCTAAGTTTGCTAAAATCGTTCAAAAGAAACGGGAGACAACTTGGTTTGTTTGAAAAAACAATTGAACTTCCCCCACCGCTTTATTTTGATATATAGAAAAAAACATTTTAGACAAAAGTGTAGGGAAATGGTCACTAAATATGAAAATGATATCATCGATATATATTTTCATTAGGCAAAATTCTATAAAAACCCCATTTTTCTACTTGGTGTTGGTTGTTACGCCCTCTAGCGGACGTTTAACAAACTCGAAAATAATTTTTAGCAATTTCTCTTGGCGACTTTTATTATGATTTTTTTTCTCAAATCTATACGACCAATATCTTATGAGATATGGCCGCTCGCTACTGATCACCCTGTACAATAGTGGGCTTAGTATACTGCCTTGAGGGAGTCCAATTTTTGTTTCTCTTGCTATAGATAATCCTTTCTTTATTCGTATTGATATCTGTCGGCTGTGATAAATGTCGTATAAGTTTTTTACTATTTTTAAAGGGATTCCAATTTTATCCATTTTTTCGACAAGAATATTGTATACAACATTGTCGTAAGCTCCCTGGATATCCATAAAAAGCATATCATATTTTATTTACATTTCCATATGAAAACTTACCTCATAAATACCTACCCTGGTCTTTTTTATTAATTTTTGGTCGCTGAATGCGAAAATGATGGTAAAAATTTCAGCAAAAATTAATAAGTATTTTAATTACTTTATTTTAAAAAGTAATGTTTGTTAGAACTGAAGAAAATAATTAAATTCGGGTTTCAGTATACAGAGCTGAAATAGTTACTGAAAAAATGTATCTACACATACAAGATATAAGTTACTTTTTTAAAAGTAGCTTAGATACTTTCAAAAAGTTACAATCAAAAAGTAACTAAGATCCTAATAACTTTAAGTTACTTTTTAAAGGTAGCTAGTTACTCGAAAAAGATACTTTGTTTTCTGGGTTTAACATAGGCGGTGTTTCGTATTAAATGTTATTTTTATTATTATTTTTTATTTAACTAGCCAGTAGTAGTTTTATCCATTATAATAATTATAACAGCTTATTTTAAATGCGCGCTTATTTTTCAGCCAGTAATTTACACTAATTTTGGACTTGCACAAAACGCAATCCATTTAAAACTCGGATATACAACGAAAAAGGGTTTCGCACGTCCATTTGTTCGGGACATGTTTTTCAATTACTAATTCTAACGCATAAATCCAAATTTATTTTAAACGTTTAAATCACTTTGGTAAAGGTTATTTAAATCCTCGTGTGTTCCTTGAATCAAGTCCGAAGTTCAGAAGATTAGAAAATTGAGAGCTCTCTGGAAGATCGAACGAAGCCCGAGGAACAAGACAGCCGATACACCATTGTGTTTCCGGTGAGTTTCCTGTTTTCTTATTTTTATTTACTCATTCCTTTATCCTCTTTATAATTAGAAAAAAATGGTAAATTACTCTATACAGCCCATTTTGAAATCTCTCACGATTTAGCTATCGAAGTACAGAACAGGTAGTATAACTATATTAAACACGTTATTAGGCACTTATTAGATATCTATAGTATGTTTCAGTTAACTAAAGAGTACTTACCAAGACATCAAAAATGTATTATGGTAAATAAATGTTAATTATACTATTATACTTTAGGAGGTAGATCAGAAAATCGTGAAAATGGAAAAATTTAAGTTCTCTCACCCCGATAAGATCGTAACCTCCTAAATATGCCATTTAGGTAAAAATAAATAAATTAACACATGCAAATTGAAATGTTTCATTTTCAGGCACCCCTCGTATCTTGACTATCAGATAACTTATAAATGTGAAAACAGTTTCTTATATAACTTTTCCCCTAGAACCCAATTCCGCTATCGGAATTGGTATATAGGGTTAGGTCAAAAAGTTATCGTACCCTACTTTATTTTTTTAAATGGATCACCCTGGATATTTATAGACTATAAAATTTGTCTTTTTTCTCCTTTTCAAAAATATATAGTAGTATGCACCTTTTCTCAGAAATATCCCAAAAAAAAATTTAATAGTAGGCCATGAATAACAATAATAAACAATTGAAAGTTACATATTACTAACGAAGAATTGGGTACATTGCATATAGATATTTTCTTATTTAAAAATACCAATAGAATTTTTTATTAACAGTAAGTTTATAACCACAGTTTTATAGCAAAAATAACAAACACAAAAAATAACATTACTAAAAAAAGAAAAAACAAATTTTTAAAGCTGATGTGTAAATTGACGAACTTTTTCTCTAATGCAAAATTAGCACATTCTTGAATAGCGTTAAAAAGAGCTTCGCAGATTTCGAAAGGCTAAATGAATTACCTCTCGAATTTCTGCTATGCCGTCATATCGTGTTTTATATAGATCAATTTGTATATAGTATCATAAAAAAATCCAAAATTGAGATATCTGGAGATCGTGGAGGCCATCCAACAAATCCGTTGGTACCTATCCATCTTGGAGAAAAGTTATTATCAAGAAATTCCCTAAAGAGTCTAGAGTTGTGACTTGGAACACCATCTTGCTGTAGGAAAAGAGCATTATATTGGGCTAATGAAATATTTTAGAGCAGTTCTGGAATAACTTTCTCAAGGATGCCTAGGTATCTACGTGCTGTAAGACCTCCTTTAAAAATCCTTTAAACTATATGTCTGCCCAAAATAAAACATGACACCACAACTGCAAAGCATCCTTGTTGTTCCCTTTCAAACATTAAATGCTGATTTTCACTATGCCAGTTCCTGTTATTGTGATAATTAAAAATTCCCCCGCTTGAAAAAATCATTCATCTGACCAGATAACAAGTCTGCCAAATAAATCGTTAGCATCCATAACAAGCAAAAACTTATAATGATAATACAGAATTTCCTAGCCATATTTGCTTATTTACCTTTGGAAATATAATTCCAAGGCTTCTTTTTCATTTTTCTACTCATTTTCATTACTCTGTATAAAACATACCAGCATATCACATTTTTCATAATTTTAATACGCTGCCATTATTCGAAGAAGTAGGATCCGATAATTTTTTGACCTGACCCTGTATACTAATTACGAAGACGGAATTGAGTTCTACGGGAAAAGTTATATAAGAAACAGTTTTCACATTTTCGCTAAATTATTTTAAAGTTGAAATACGAGGAGTGCCTAAAAATGCCACATTGTCAATTTAGCCCTGTATCTTCAAAACTAAAAGGGCTATGAAAATTTTATTATCGCCTTCTTTAGTTTTAAGAAAAAGTGGCACACTATCGCGAAAACCTCAACTTTCTATCTATAAAAATAACGGAGATACCCCGCAAAAGTAACCAAAATAGGATACCCTGTACATCTATCCTTAGAAGTAAAGTAGAAAGTTTTAAAATTATACCCAGAATTCAAAAACCGATTATATATACAGGGAATTAAGAAGTCATGGTTCTTGAGTTTAGACCGCGTCAAAATTGGAATTACTTTCCGACGTTTCGCCTCCGATTACAGGAAGCATATTCAGGAATCTTCACTGAATTCCACTCCCTGAAGATGCCTTGTGCAGTCAAAGACGAAACGTCGGAAAGTAATTCAAATTTGACCTTGTCTAAACCCAAGAACCACGATTTTTTAATTGACTCTAGCTGTGGAAGCTTTCCTACTATATAATATACAGGGAGTTCCATTTAAAAAATAATACTTTTTCCTGCACTACGTTTTTGATCCATCTGTTTACGCGGAAATCTTTTTACATAATGCACAATTTGTCACTATAAACAATAGGACCAGTTCTTCACGGAGAAAGTTTACCAGTCACAGCGCCACCGGCCAATTGGGAGGAAGATTTAGAAATGTATAGGCAGCACGCGATAATCTATCAGAAAAAGATGGTTCTTATTTTCCCGAGAGTAAAGAAAAAGCATTCCGTTTAATTGAACAAGCTGAATTAAATAGTTCTAGACCCCCACTTATCCAAAGAATATGCTGAACTATTAAGTTCAAGATTACAGTAATGAATTTACTAGCCACAGGGACCAAAGTTACAATATTTAGGAATCGTAACCAGAAGCTATCCTCGTTTTTTACTTTGCAGAAAAATTGCGCTTGTTTATAGATCTTTCTAAAATAAGTTCAAAAACTGTTCTGCTCCATAATGTCAACAAATAACCCTCTTGCACATTCAGTTGACACGAAGAAAACGTACGGACGCATGTCACTTATTCTAAATGCAATAAGCTATGATACGTATAAGTGGCAGATATGTGGTGACGTAAAAGACATAGGATTGTTACTTGGGTTTTCTTTGTCTTCGGAACAGTAGAGCAACACAAAGCCAGTACCAAGTAAAAAAATGTCTTCAGAGAGATCAATGTATTTAAGGTCAAGCTAACAAAAAGAATATACTTCTTGTTGATCATAAACAAGTTTAGGAAAAAAATTCTTACAAGTTTTAGATAAAGAAGGAGATGCTTTTAAATACCTTAAATAAAATTTCCCTAATCTAAGTAATGCTAAGCTTAAGGAAGTAATATTTGTTGGATCTCAAATTAAAAACATACTAATCGATGAAAAGTTTGATCAAAAATGATGTTATGCTGAATTAGCTGCGTGGAGGTTTTTCATAAGAATTGTTTCGGAGTTTTTACGAAACTAGAAAAGAAAAAAACTACTTTCAAATCTATTGGAAAATAGGCTGTCAGCAATACACTTCTTGCACTCCCATTTAAATTTTTTCCCCGATAATTTGGGTGAGGTTAGTGACGAGCAAGAATAAAGCTTCCACCAAGATACACTAACAATGGGGCAACACTACCAATGCAGATGGAATCCAGCAATGATGTGGGATTACTGTTGGTTTCTTATGAGAGAAAGCGATCAGGAATATACACGAAAATCAGCATTTGCAAAAAAGATATCTTTTAAAAGACTTATATAAATGTATTTTCATGTGTATTTTTGGAAATAAAACCTGTTAAAAATTATAAAAAAAAATTGGAATAAAATAAATATAAGTGATGCATTCTATAACTCAAAATCTATAAGTTGTGAAAAATGTTGGTTATTACATTCAAAATCAGGATGTTTTAAACTCCCCCGTACAGCCGTTATAACAACAGTCGTATTTTTTTCGTATTTGTTGACTAGTGTAATTTAAAAATGCATGTTTCGATTATTTAAGAATAATAATGTGCTTATTTACATATATTTAACGACGTAGGGAGGTTTTTTTTACATACAAAATGAAGTAATTGATGTCTAATTCTATAACTTGACAATGAGGTTTTCATTTCTATGGAAAAAAAAATTTTGTTCTTATGTATGTATGCTGTCAAAAGCTTTGCAAGTATTTCTACAAAACTTGCTTACCAAAAATGTTTAAACAATTGTTTTCATTTTTTAAACTGAAATTTATTTAATAGACTTAAAATTGAATAACTGGTTGTATTAATTATATTACTCACAGTCTTGAACCTAACAGGTATTTTTTTTAGATGGCTCAGATATAAAATAATTACAATGAGAAATAATTTATTTTCGAATTCTATACTTTATTATTAAGAAAGTAATAAGAAAACTCCCATTAACGGTGGGGTTGAATGATAAATACGTTTGCTGTAATAAAAGTTAAATAATTAGCCCCAGTGTGCAAATAGAACCGTTTTATTAGGCCTACTTGGTGACATTATCGAACTATAATAAAAATATCCGTAATATAAATGTTACCACTGGCATTTAAGCTTTTTTTCAGCTTTTTTGAATAACAAAATATTTTTTTTACTACCTAGGTCAATAGCTCCCGACTAGAAATGCCTAAAATATATTTGTTTATAACTTTCTGACATGGTTTTTATATCGATCCTCAAATTTTTTTAACGCAGTCGTGATTGCTAGATAGAAAAATGAGGTTGCAGAAAAAATTACTCTTATTGTACATACGTGTGTATATTTATTTAATGTGAGAAGTTTATGTCCTTATTACATAAGGGCAAGTCCGGTACAAGTTTTACTCGGTTATGTTGGGGTTACAAAAAAAATATTACCTATCTATAATGTAATTTCCCTAGGGCTATCTTTATAGTGTCAAAAATTACGATACTCTGCTTGACTCAATAGTCGGAAAACGACACGCAGACATGAAGTAAATTGTTATTACCGTAGTTCATTCTTTCACTAAACGAATATACACTACTCTAGGTTTACATTTGCTCTATCTATTAGAAGTAAACTCAATACACTTCTTATACTTTTCCAAATAGGTTATGCTACTGTTGCTTAGATTGTTGGCTTGCAAGCTAATGTTTGTTGTTCTCTGTTTTCACTATAATGAGTATGAAAAAAATATTATGTTATTAATAGGTGAAGTAATAAATAACTTAATATGTTTTTTCGCCATTTTTGACGTTTCATTTTGCAAATTTTTATACTCTTAACAATTGCAAATGTAGCATCAGTAACTGGGAACAAAATGCACTTTCGTAGAGCTCTATGGCCGCTCTCGTTTGCAGCAAAATTATTGATAAAGCAATACCTCCCGGGATACAGAAATAGCCATAAATCGTTAGCAAATGAAGTCACAGGTTCGTTATATTTATATGAAGTTTCAAATCTATATGTCTATGAGTTTTTCTGCGATTTCCTTAGAAACTGATTAACACTTTTCCGCCGGACACACCCCAAATGAGAGTGTTTCGAAGTATTATATAACATAAAAATAATAAATAAACAATAAAAAATTTGGAAAACTTCTGCCTTTAATCGGACGCGAAATAAAAAGCCTCAAAATGGATGTGGAATGAAAACATATCGAATTTTTTCAAGGACTTAATTTTACAAATTTCTTTCATCACAGCTTTGCCATATATTTTTCTATTTCCGAATTTCTGCTGTAATATCTAGCTTCCCTGATCCTAACATGGAAAGCAATTTTTGATTACTTTTTTGTTGTGGTTTAGCAAAAACAATGAATTTACGTTCAAGAAGGATGGAGCAAATAAAATTTATCCCACTCCAAACTTCAATACCGTTTAAATAGCACTCACTTTCTGACACTCGGTATTATATATATATATATATATATATATATATATATATATATATATATATATATATATATATATATATATATATATATATAATATATATATATATATATATATATATATATATATATATATATATATATATATATATATATATATATATATATATAGGCGAAAATATGAAAACTGAATGGTATACAAAATCAACTTGGTCTTCTAGATACTTAAATTATAAATCGAACCACCCAAATTCCCAAAAAAAATCCGTAATTGTAGGTTTAGTAAATCTAACAAAACCGTAATAATGCAAGCAACAGAGTATTCCAAAAAAATGAATTCCTTATTGAATGATACAAAAACATACAAAAAAATTAAATTG
Source organism: Kuschelorhynchus macadamiae (assembly GCA_030620095.1). NCBI lineage: Eukaryota > Metazoa > Arthropoda > Insecta > Coleoptera > Curculionidae > Kuschelorhynchus > Kuschelorhynchus macadamiae. The sequence continues at coordinate 869,339 of JAUTXW010005163.1, forward strand.
GACCCCACAAACCAATACCAAAAAAAAAAATAACGAACTAATTGATTTTTGGGAAAAAAAACAATTTATCTCTCCAAATACTGCTAAAAACCTCAAAATTCGAAACGCCGTGCCACCAAAAATATACGGATTACCAAAACTTCATAAAAAAGATATCCCATTGCGCCCAATAGTTTCTTGCATACAATCCCCATACACCCCTCTATCAAATTACTTAAAAGGTATCCTCAGTAATATTATATACAAAAACAACTATTATATAAAAGATTCATTTCAATTTAAACAAAAAATAAAAAATATAAAAATTCCAAAAAACTACCTGCTAATCTCGTTAGACGTAATATCCTTATATACAAATGTACCCATACCACTTGCAATAAAAGTAATAAAAGAAAAGTGGTCAGAAATTAAAAAATATACAGATATACCACAAGAGGAATTTATCAAAGCAGTTGAATTAACCCTTAACTCCACATATTTTTTATATGAAGATCAGTTATATCAACAAACAGAGGGATGCGCAATGGGTGCCTCCATATCAAGCGTTGTAGCACAAATAGTAATGGAAGACCTGGAAACAAAAGTTTTAAAAAATCTAAACATCGACATACCATTTTTTCATGTCTTAACTACATTTAACGAATTTCATAAAAGCTTACAATTTACAATTGAAGTCGAAAAAAATAACAGAATTAACTTTTTAGACTTAACAATACACCATATAGGCGAAAATATGAAAACTGAATGGTATACAAAATCAACTTGGTCTTCTAGATACTTAAATTATAAATCGAACCACCCAAATTCCCAAAAAAAATCCGTAATTGTAGGTTTAGCAGATCGTGCCATCATGCTCTCAGATCCTGAATACCGGAAGCAAGCCTTAGAAAAAGCCAGAAATGCTCTAAAAATAAATAATTATCCCGAACATTTTATAAACAAAACCATTAAAAGTAGAATCCACAAATTTTATAACTCGAACGACAGAAAAAATAATCAGACTTCAAACACAAAAAAATTTATATCTTTACCCTTTATAAACGGCTTATCCCAACCACTTCAAAAATTATTTAAACAATATAATATTCAAACTTGTCACAAGGCTTCCAATCTACTATCAAATAATTTTTCCAGATTAAAATCCAAAATCCCAAAAAACAAAAAAAGTAATGTTATTTATGAAATACCCTGCAAAGATTGCAACAGTGTGTACATAGGTCAAACTAGCCAATACTTGGAAAACCGACTGAAGGGTCACAAGTATGACAAAAAAAACGCGACGGCTCTAACAAATCATGAAAATTCAAAAAAACATACCTTTGATTATAGTAACACCAAAATCTTAAAATCCGAACCGCAAACTAAAAAAAGAGAATTTTTTGAGATGGTCAAAATACAAAAAAGTAAAAATGCCATCAACGATAAGAAAGACGTCAACAACCTGAGTAAATTTTATATTTCAATACTGGAATAACCAATGTGATGTCTTATCTTAATGTTTTAACATAATACGTGTGTTTTAATTGTATCGATGTGTATGTATATATGTGGAAATGTGACATCTTGTGCCGTTTTGAATAATCCTACGTATTGAGGTAAGAAGGAAAATGTTCACTTTCCATTTTTATAAAATTAAAAATAAATGTACTTTCCTTAATAGTTTACGTTCTAAGGTAATACTAACAAAATAAAATATTAAATGTAAAAATACTAAATTAAAATTCTACGCCCTTCTCCATTTTTAGATTTGAAAAAGACCGAAGTGCGGTCGAAACGTTATCTATCTACATCATGTTTATGGGCAAATATATGATTTAAAGTATATATGTAAAGATTTTAAATTGACCTTAAATCAAGAAAATTGAAATAAAAATATATATATATATATATATATATATATATATATATATATATATATATATATATATATATATATAGGGAATTTTTCTTTAACCTTATAGTTATATTTGGAAACCTTATTTTTTATTGGGTCTAGGTTAATAGTAAAATACAATTTTCATACAAAAAAAAAGAAATGAAACTTAGTTTATTCAATTTCGTGTTTGAAATGCTCTAAAAAATATATCTGTATGACAACACAATGCTTAGAAAATAGGGTTAAAGGCCACAAGCATACTGAAAATGCCTCTGCTGCCCTTCGCAAACATGAGCAAACTGCAAAACATGAGTTTAAATTCAGTACAGTATATATATATATTTATATATATATATATATATATATATATATATATATATATATATATATGTCTATAAGAGTCCAAGCTCTTTGACTTAAAATTATTGTATACCAAAGTTGTTGTTAGGTTCATGTTAAAAACAGAGTATTATAAACATGATATTCACCATAATGTACAAACTAGACATAGAAGCCGAAAAACCTTAGATGTTCCAAGAATGTTATACAGCACTACAGAAAAGCATATGTGTTACGTTGGTCCCAGGACCTATAACAGCATACCAGATTTCTATAAATGCAAACCATATACCAGAGTTAGGAAAAAGATAAATAGTTGGATTGTAGATAATAATGTCACAATAACAGTGTAACTTACTTATAAAATATTGTTATACCTGCCTGAACTGAAAATGTATGTAATATTTAATGAGTCATATACTATTAGTATTATAAAGTATATATTATTATTATATTACAATGTATAAATTATAGTAAATTGTACTAAACCACAATCGCACACACAGATCGTAAGATTCATTGTACAGGAGTGGTATTCTGGATTAAAATATAAAATCATTTATTTGTAATAGGTGAAATAAATAAATAAATAAAAATAAAAATAAATAAATAAATAAATATATATATAAATATATATATATATATATATATATATATATATATATATATATATATATATATATATATATATATATATATATATATATATATATGTCTATAAGAGTCCAAGCTCTTTGACTTAAAATTATTGTATACCAAAGTTGTTAGGTTCATGTTAAAAACAGAGTATTATAAACATGATATTCACCATAATGTACAAACTAGACATAGAAACCGAAAAACCTTAGATGTTCCAAGAATGTTATACAGCACTACACAAAAGCATATGTGTTACGTTGGTCCCAGGACCTATAACAGCATATCAGATTTCTATAAATGCAAACCAT